>CM039513.1:11025779-11171589 GCA_022432975.1 Begonia masoniana
ATTGATATTAGTATTCTTTCTTCTTATTTTGACTGTGTCACACTATGTAGCATTTGATAACCCACGAAATTCATTATACTATCCCTGGTTCAAATCTCTATTGTCATTAATACATATAAAAGAGACTAATTATAGTGATTGAATTCCTTCGATGGTTACATTGAGAAACGTAGAATATAACCTACATGTCCAATTGAACTCTGAGCTAGAGGTCTTTTTGGACTTTCGTTTGGGCCGTGGCTGCCAGTGCTCTAAAATCATAGACGCATGGTGCAGAAAAAGAAGATTTCGTTTCACAAACTAAAAGCCAGAGTTCCGGTTAGATCCGATTTTGGCGGCGGACCGCTTCTTCCCGGGCCTGACAGTTTCACTGCCGTGCCCACCAGAGTTTTCTGTGTTCGCAACCCGACCCGTTTATTAGTTTGTATCATTTAGCAATATTTTTTAGTAAACCCTAGTCATCTTAAACTGGTTCCTTTCGGTGTCCCTTCGTCTCCTGCCCCTACGCATTACACTACGAAATGGTCTCAGACATATTCTCTACGGCAACAATAAGCAGGAAGTCGAAGAAGAAGCAGATTAAACCGTCCGTAAATATACAGATCCTTCTCTTCCGATTTGCGGAAATGAGCGGCAACCATAAAAATGGACAGAAAGAATCATTTACAGATGCCCTTTCTCTTTCGTTCATTCCGATCCTCGGTTTTCAAATGTTCCGAAGCATGAGCTAAGATTCCGATTGTTTTTTTTTTTTTTTTTTTTTTTTTTTTTTTTTTTTTTTTTTTTTATTCCTGAATGAGTCGGGGCTCCGACTCAAACCCAATTTGGGTCGACTGCCATTGCCGTCGAGTTCTTCGTCTCCGTCGTTAGCAGTGAGCTCCGTTTCCAATTCCAAGGACTGGGTTCTCTTCCGTTTTCGAGAAACGGATTTAGCGGAAAGAAAGGTGGCAACATCTTGGGAAAGAAGAAAATGGGCGACGAGAGGAAGAAAACTTTGAGAAGAATTTGAATCCGAGGCTACGAAAAAGGGAATGGACGATGGAAATAGGAAGAGAAGAAGGATGAGCTCCGAAATTAGAGACGAAAGTAAAGCTGCCAATTTCCAGGATTCCATCTTCCCTTGGCTCTTTTATGAACTGATTTTCTCCAGAATCGAGAATTTCATCAGCACAGAAAAAACGTGGAAGGTGAGCGCAGATTGAAGACGAAATTGCAGTAAGAACATGGTATGATCGACCATTTTTGGAAGCACCTTTCTTGACCCCACGACCCACGTGAATCATTTCTTTATTAAGAAAATCCTAGTAATGTACGTCTCCCATGGAAATTACATCTTTCTATTATCAGTACTATAATTTCCAATCAGCGAATCCAAGTAAGAAATAATTTGTACGGAAAAGTACCATTTAGACCCCAACATATGGGGTCAATGACCATTTGGTACCTAACGTTTGTTTTGTACCCAATCAGACCCTATCGTATAAAACGTTTACCATTCAAACCCTCCCGTTAATCTGGCCGTTAAATTTAACATGTGATTCGCATGTGACCTCTAAAATCCCTTAACTACCCCTCCCTCCCTCTTTCTCTCCCTCCTCCCTCCCGCCCACTCTGATTCTGATTCTCTCTCTCTCTCTCTCTCTCTGTGTAAATTCTTGTTTCTCGCTCTAACGATCACCATGCAACAGCCCTCTTCGCTCGGAAGAAGACGTCGATAAACGCTCGTCGCTCCGATACGATTCTAACCCTTCCAGAAACAGAGCCGCCTGATAAACGCTCGACACTCTGATTATCTCTGTCAGAACGCTCCGCCGGAGTTGATTGGCATCGATGAAGACGCTAACAATCTCCTCTGTTTCATCTGCCATCGCTTCCTCCACGAAAACCTTCGCCACCTCTTTCTTCCAATCGTTGCCGCGGAGTCGACTTTCAGCCAGTTGTACGACGAACGCCTCCTGAGCAGCCCTCATGCGAGAAATCATCGCTGGAACCATCAATCTCAGCCCGCGTTCAATTTGCTCGACGCGATTAATCAAGGTTCCCGACGGATTCTCCCACGCCATCGCAATCTGCCAAGGTTTGTCCGACCCACGAAAATCCAGAACAGGATTGTCTCTCACTTGTTCAGATTGAGGCGAATTGTCCTCCGGATCATCAAGAAATGACCAGAGGAGGTTAGTGAAGAGGTAGGGATGGAAATCGCCGAGCCAGAGAAAAGGCTTTTCGATAGAGTTGCGCCAGTCGGGATAAAGAAGCTGAGCGACGTCGCATGAGGCAGCAGCGTCGAGAGCATGGTAGTAGGAGAAGAAGTGGTGGAGGAGAGAGTCAACATGGGCAGAGAGGAGGGCGAAGGAGGAGTGGGAAATCGATCGGCGGAGGAGAGGGAGGAGGTTGTTCTTAAGAGTGCTGAACCAGTCTGCGTAGTAGTTCTTGAACGGCGTCGACGTCTTCTTCCGAGCGAAGAGGGCTGTTGCATGGTGATCGTTAGTGTGACGGCCCGGAACAAAACCCGATCGGGGTCCGGAATCGGAGCCATCACTCCGGGACAGTTAACAGAAAACAGGGACTATATTTTTTTTTGTACATTAAACTTTTAAAAACATTTACAAAGAGAGAGTGAGTCCTCTGGAGTTAAAGCAAACAGGATACAGTTAGCTGGATTACAGAGGTGAATAACAGAGGAGACGGGGAGGAACAGAGAACAGAAAGGGCGAAGGAAATAAATAAACGGAATAATCAGAAAATAAAAACAGAAGGACATAAGCATAAGGCTGGCAGAGGACTTAGTTTAAAAAGAAGCATCGGTGGATTCAGACAAGACAAAATAGATGACGTCAGTCGGTGGATGCGATTTTTAAAACAGACGGAATTGCACTACTCACCGGTGGATTGTATAAGACAAAATAGATGACGTCAGTCGGTAGATGCGAGTAAAACTGGGTGGAAGATAAAAGCTATCGGTGGATGCAGGCAGCAGGTGAAATCGACAGAAGGTGATGACGTCAGCCGGAAGATGGATGACGTCATCGGAAGATGTACGCAGCAGATGAAATCGGCAGAAGGTGATGACATCAACCAGAAGATGGATGACGTCATCAGAAGATGTACGCAGCAGATGAAATCGGCAGAAGGTGATGACGTCAGCCGAAAGATGGATGACGTTATCGGAAGATGTAGGCAGCAGATGAAATCGGCAGAAGGTGATGACGTCAGCCGGAAGATGGATGACATCATCGAAAGATGTAGGTAGCAGATGAAATCGGCAGGTGGTGATGACGTCAGCCGGAAGATGGATGACGTCAACCGGAAGAAATAAGCAATAAACGGAATCGGCAGGAGGAAAACCTATAACAGAACTACTGTTTGGCGGTGGATGAGAATAAGACAAAACAGATGACGTCACTGGAAGATGTAGGCAGAATTCCTACCGGTAGATGTAATCGGAGGACATAGTTTTAAAGGCAAAATTTACAACTTTTGACAGGAAAACATATAGATAGAGAGCTTAAAACATAAGACATATACGTCTCAGATTCTCAAACCACTTCAAAACATAGTTCTTGAACGTAACAGAAAACATGACAGAAATTTAAGGAAATTCACTCTACATAAAAACTCTAAAACCAGAGACCATCTGTGCATAGGCTAACAGAAAATATTCCAAACCATTTAAGAATACTTCAAGACATCATTCAACTGTCAAATACCACGCAAACAGAGGGCATGAAAGTTGTAAACCTTCAATACCCGATTTCTAAACAAGGATGTAGAACACACTTTGACAGATACAAAGGGTACATACTGCATGGATAGTTCTAAAATCAGAAGTCATCCACGCACAAACTAACAGATAATACTCCAAACAATTTCAGAATATTCAGAACATGAATTCAACTGTCAAATACAGCAGTTTTTTTTTTTAAACTTAGACGTCAAAATCTGTACGTTGTTTTAAAATCTGAGGATCAGTACAGAACCTAACATATATTTGCAGAATTTCCCAAAAACAGAAGTTTTTACAGAGTTTTTACAAGAAAACCAGAATTTCCAGAAAACTTTACAGATATAGACTATACTTTAAAAATTTAAACCTCGGGACATAATTTGTCTGGCTGCAGCAACCACACCCCCATGAGCTCGATCCACCAGCCACCTATTCATCAGACTGAGGCACAAAGTCCTCATTTTCAGGTTCAGTACCTACATCAGTGACGTGCCTCGTAGGCCCGTTACTAGATTACAAACCCGAGAACAAAATTTAACTGTTCAATGTTCTAACGACTTGTCTCTTTTTGCAGGTTTCGATTCACTCATGGACTTCACTTGGGAGCCGACTAAGGAGGATGAGGAGAAGCCTTACCATGTCGTCCGTTGGAGCATTCGCACGGAGCTTGCTGACAGCCTTATGGGAATTTGTCTTCCCGGGCCTTGAAATTGTAATTTTTATTTTTCAAACTCATTGGCATACATTAGCCTTTTTGTAAGGATTTTATAATTGCATCTCATGCATTAGATTGTGTGGTTAGGACTAGATGTATGGTGGTAGATTATGGGTTGTTGAAAGTTCAACCATTCAAAGAAAAAGAGGCCTCCACAAATCGAGCTCAAAGAAATACCCGGCCCAAAGAAGAGCCCACATCCAAAGGTATGGTTTTGCAGGTATATGAGTGGGTGAGGGCATGGATGGGTGACTTGGACAAAATTTGGCCATTGGTCAAGTTTTGGCTCGGGCAAGATGAAGATTGCACAGCTGGAGCGCGCGGGCAGGCGCTGGAGGCGCGCGGGCAGGGCGCTGGGCGCGGGCAGGCTGCACGTGGGCGCAACGCGCTGGCGCTGAGGTGGCGCACGCGCGCGCGGATGCTGACTGGAGCGCGCTGCGCGCTGATTGGAACGCCCAGCGCGCACAGATTGGCCTCCTTCGGCCTTCTTCCCATTTTTTCCTAGCCATTGATTATTTTCTTGATCCAATGGCCCTAATCCACTGTAACACCCCGAGTCTTCTGAACCCAGTTTGTTACACAAAACTTGCGCATGACCCGGAAACTCTGGTTCAAATTTGAAATTTTGCTCGAAGGTCGTAATTTGATATTTTCTAAAACCTCAACATTTAAGAACTTGCAGCGGAAATCATTTGAGTAAAAATAGAGTTAAATAAAACTATTGAACAATGCTTGAATAATCAGTTGGAAAATTAAGGAATAATTGGCCGAGAAGGAATAAAAGTTTAAATCGCAAAAAGAAAATACTTCTTAAGATTCAAAAGTCAAACGCATCGCCCGCTGAACAAGGTCAACAAAAAGGGGCTGAAGCAGAAAATGGAAGACATCATCCGATGGCAAAACGACGAAGTATTCTCTACATCATCCGGTGGATTCACACCCGACATCCGCCGGTCACTAAACGACAAAAGACTTTCTACATCATCCGGGGGATTTACACACGACATCCACCGGTCACTAAACGACAAAAGACTTTCTACATCTTCCGATGACGTCAGCCAGATGATTTCCTTCATCCGATCGACTTTGTTCTACATCCACCGGTGACTAAACAACAAAATGCCCTCTACATCTTCCGATGACGTCAGCACGCGTCTGCCGATGAGTTTACTGAGACATCATCCGATAGACTTAAACCTACACCTTCCGATTGAGTAAACTGCATACGCCGATCACTAAACGACAAACTCTCTACTTATATCTTCCGATAGACACATAACTATAACCCGACATCTACCGACAGACTTCATCTACCGATAGTGAACAAAACAACATCTTCCGATAAAGCAAGCTACATATACCGATCACTAAACGACAAATTTCGTTCTATATCATCCGATGGCTTCCACTGAAGACATCTTCCGATAGACAACAGAGCAACAACTCAACCTACAGAAAAGAACTTACTCACTTCACTGAAACCATTCAAAAACATTTCAAACAATTACATTACTAAAATCCAGTGGGTACCAACATTAAATCCCAACAGAATTCTATTAATAGGAAAAATCTCGAAATCGTATTCAAAACATTGAAATCACTACTGTAATGAAAATTTGACATACTTAAATTGAAACACTGTCAACTAAACTTTCACACCAACAGAAATCAGTTAATCCGCCTCATCAGTATACCAGTTCGAGACAGAGAAGTGCTCCTCCAACCTCATCTAATCGTCAGTAAACTCAGGGAATTCACCTGCAGTATCCTCAACACCTATATCACAAAACTCATCTATTAGCATAATACTAAGTAAGTAAAGCAGTAATGAAATGAATTGCTGAAACATAAATTCCTAAACATGCAATTTCTACTTTCTCATCTCAGTTGCATACACATACGTTCATAAACTGATCTGATCCCTTGGTTCCCTTGGGAGTGAGATCAATTCTCCCAATGTCATACATCCTCTACTCGATTAAGGGGCGGATTAGTTCCCTTAATAGCAGATCTGATCCCTTGGTTCCCTTGGGAGTGGGATCAATTCTCCCAATGTCATACATCCTCTACTCGATTAAGGGGCAGATTAGTTCCCTTAATAGCTGATCTGTCACATTCAGTTCATACCTTACCATTCTTACATGGAAATTTATTTTCGTAATCTTTCAAAACATGATGCATGACATATAAAATCATTCACAAGATGCATAACCCTACTGTTTTGTGATGTAGGCCCGAAGGCACATGCATACTTTACTTACCTGGCTCTCCTGGAGATGCTCGGTTACAACTACTCCAGAAACTCGCTCACCTAAAGTCATGACAGTACATTAATCCAACTCTTACTAAACCTTACCAAAACTCAATAATATGTTTGAGGAAATCGATTTGAAACTCTGCTACCCGTGCATTCCCATTTATCACCAAGAACCTGAACCCACCCTTAATCACAGAAACCTCGAAATCTTCACATTGTATTCTCTCAGTAAACTAATCGCTAAAATGCAAGAAAACAAGACTTACCTAGGTTGAAGGAGAATCGGGCGAGAGAATCGCCTAGAGAGTTCTACTGCTCGAGCTGAAAACCGAAAAAGGGAAATAAGGAATAGTGGCGGCTACTCTCACTGGACTTTTCCTTAAATAGGTTATCCACTATGTAAAATTCTAATTACCATCATGCCCTCGCCTGATCATTTATTAACCTAATCAATAACTCCTCCAACCCTTCTATAAAAGTACATTATTAATAATAAATTAAATTTTGGTTCAATGGAACCGGGTGCTACAATCTACCCTCCTTAAAAGAATTTTGTCCACAAAATTCAGTACCTGAATAGTTCTGGATATTGTTCCATCATGTCCTGCTGGCGTTCCCAAGTTGTCTCCTCAATGATCTGGTTATGCCATAAGACTTTTACCAGTGAAACTTCTTTGTTGCGTAATACCTTTACTGCATAATCTAAGATTTTTACTGGTTTCTCTTCATAAGTAAGAGTAGGAAGAACTTCGATACTCTGCTGTTCCACAATTTGTGAAGGATCTCTAACACACCTCTTTAGCATGGAAACGTGAAACACGTTATGAATTACCTCCATAGAGGCCGGTAACTGAAGTTGATATGCTGACTTCTCAATCCTCTTCACGATTTGGAAAGGTCCAATATATCTGGGGTTCAACTTGCCTCTCTTTCCAAATCTCGCGACTCCTTTGAAAGGTGACACCTTAAGAAAAACTTCATTACCAACATCAAATTCTAATTCTCTTCGTCTTTTGTCTGCATAGCTTTTCTGCCGGCTTTGAGCTGTTAAGATTCTTTATTGGATAAGAGCAATCTTCTCCACTGTCTACTGTATAATGTCGGGACCAATCAATTGTGCTTCTCCAACTTCATTCCAATATAATAGAGATCTGCACTTTCGTCCATATAATGCCTCGTATGGTGCCATGCCTATTGTTGCTTGAAAACTGTTATTATAAGAGAATTCAACCAATGGTAAATACTTACTCCAAGAACCTTGGAATTCCAGTATACATGCACGAAGCATATCCTCCAACGTTTGGATAGTTCTCTCGGATTGTCCATCAGTTTGAGGATGAAAGGCTGTGCTAAAACTAAGCTGTGTTCCCATAGCCTTGTGCAAACTTTTCCAAAACTTAGATGTAAACCTGGAGTCTCGGTCTGAAACTATGGTGCTTGGAACTCCGTGCAGTCTAACAACTTCGTGCACATACAACTCAGCCAGTTGATCCATCGAGGATGTTATCTTCATTGGCAGAAACTGAGCTGATTTGGTTAAACGATCAATTATTACCCAAATTGCATTGTGACCTTTTGCTGTTCTAGGTAATCCTATAACAAAATCCATAGTTATTTGTTCCCATTTCCATTCGGGAACTGGTAAAGTTTGCAATGTTCCAGCAGGCCTCTGGTGTTCAGCTTTGACTTGCTGGCAGACCAGACATGACTCCACGTACTCCGCCACACTTCTCTTCATACCTGGCTACCAATAATGTTGCTTGAGATCTCTGTACATTTTCGTACCTCCAGGATGAACAGAAAGTCTGGAGGAATGTGCCTCAGATAGGACTTCTTTTCTAAGTTCAGTATCAGCCGGAACAAACCATCTATTTCGGAACTTGAGAATTTCATCAACTGAGCAGTTGAAATCTGACTTGTCAGTAGAATCTATGCACAACTTATACTTATTACATTCAGTGTCATTCATTTGAACTTCCTTTATTTTCTCCAAAATAGTTGGCCTCAAAGATATGGCCGAAAGCATGGCCGACACACTAGACACAGCTTCCAGGTTAAATCTTTGGAATTCTGTCTCTAAAGCTATCGGTATTTCTAGAATCAATGCAGAGACTGAAGGAGTCACTCTACTCAAAGCATCCGCCACCACATTCGCCTTGCCAGGGTGGTACTTAATCTCAAAATCATAATCTTTGACAAACTCTAACCACCTACGTTGCCTCATATTCAGTTCCTTTTGCGTAAAAATGTATTTCAGACTTTTATGATCCGAAAATATCTCACAGGTTTGTCCATACAGGTAGTGCCTCCAAATCTTTAATGCAAAAACCACAGCAGCTAATTCTAAGTCATGTGTGGGGTAATTCTTTTCGTGTACTTTTAACTGCCTAGAAGCATAAGCTATAACCTTTCCATCTTGCATCAAAACACAACCAAGTCCAACCTTGGAAGCATCACAATAAATACTGAATTTACCATTTTCGACAGGAAGAGTTAAAATTGGGGCACTGGTTAGTTTCTGCTTCAAGGTCTGGAAACTAGATTCACATTTATCAGTCCAATTATACTTCACATTTTTCCTTGTTAACATAGTAAGGGGTGTGGCAATCTTTGAAAATCCCTCGATGAATTTCCTATAATATCCTGCTAATCCAAGAAAATTCCTGATATCCGTAGCATTCTTCGGTTGGGGCCATTCCTTAACAGCTTGAACCTTGGCTGAATCAACAGATATCCCATCTCCAGAGATCACATGACCAAGAAAGTGAACTCTGTCCAACCAAAACTCACACTTAGAAAATTTGGCATAAAGTTGGTGCTGCCTCAGCAATCCTAACACCAAGTTTAGGTGTCCTGCATGCTCATCCTTAGTTCAAGAATAGATTAGGATGTCGTATATGAATACAATGACAAACTTGTCCAAATACTCGTGAAACACCCTATTCATAAGATCCATGAAGGCTGCTGGCGCATTTGTCAAACCAAAAGACATAACCAAAAACTCATAATGTCCATACCTTGTGCGAAAGGCAGTCTTTGGGATATCTTCAGATTTAACCTTCAACTGGTAATAACCGCACCTAAGGTCAATTTTAGAGAAAACCCTTGCACCCTTACTATTAAAATATTTCTCATAGAAGGTGTCCTTGAACTGCGACCAAGACATCGCTGAGACATCGGTGGTGGTCTCGATTGTCTCCCACCAAAGTTGAGCATCACCAGCAAAATGGAACGTGGCCAACATGACTTTGTCTCCTTTACCAACATTGGCATACCTGAACCTACTCTCAATTTTCCTAAGCCACTCCTCAGCGACAATCGGATTGGATGACTTTCCATCAAATGTGGGCGGCTGAAGTCTTCAGAATCGGTCTCCTGAATGCTCATTGCTAGAACCTGAGTTGGCACTCCCTTGTACCTCTCGGTTCAGCAACACTCCTAACTGATCGGACTGCTGACGTACTAAGTCTGTTTGCTGACGTACCAAATCTGTCAGTTGTCTAATAACACTAGGTTCCTCCTCACTCCTCAAGTTTGGCATTTCTCTCGGTATCCTAGGTCTTCCTGGGCGTCTGGCCATTAAACTGACTTCCTGTACAAGGTTAACTATGTTCATAAATATCTAATTACTGGGGCTAACATAAACACTTACAGTTGTTGGAGTACTTCCATGCGACAATTGGCACTGATGAGTAATCTTTTGAACGGTTTAACTGAATGTCTCTGATACCACACTGTAACACCCCGAGTCTTCTGAACCCGGTTTGTTACACAAAACTTGCGCATGACCCGGAAACTCTGGTTCAAATTTGAAATTTTGCTCGAAGGTCGTAATTTGATATTTTCTAAAACCTCAACATTTAAGAACTTGCAGCGGAAATCATTTGAGTAAAAATAGAGTTAAATAAAACTATTGAACAATGCTTGAATAATCAGTTGGAAAATTAAGGAATAATCGGCCGAGAAGGAATAAAAGTTTAAATCGCAAAAAGAAAATACTTATTAAGATTCAAAAGTCAAACGCATCGCCCGCTGAACAAGGTCAACAAAAAGGGGGCTGAAGCAGAAAATGGAAGACATCATCCGATGGCAAAACGACGAAGTATTCTCTACATCATCCGGTGGATTCACACCCAACATCCGCTGGTCACTAAACGACAAAAGACTTTCTACATCATCCGGGGGATTTACACACGACATCCACCGGTCACTAAACGACAAAAGACTTTCTACATCTTCCGATGACGTCAGCCAGATGATTTCCTTCATCCGATCGACTTTGTTCTACATCCACCGGTGACTAAACAACAAAATGCCCTCTACATCTTCCGATGACGTCAGCACGCGTCTGCCGATGAGTTTACTGAGACATCATCCGATAGACTTAAACCTACACCTTCCGATTGAGTAAACTGCATACGCCGATCACTAAACGACAAACTCTCTACTTATATCTTCCGATAGACACATAACTATAACTCGACATCTACCGACAGACTTCATCTACCGATAGTGAACAAAACAACATCTTCCGATAAAGCAAGCTACATATACCGATCACTAAACGACAAATTTTGTTCTATATCATCCGATGGCTTCCACTGAAGACATCTTCCGATAGACAACAGAGCAACAACTCAACCTACAGAAAAGAACTTACTCACTTCACTGAAACCATTCAAAAACATTTCAAACCATTACATTACTAAAATCCAGTGGGTACCAACATTAAATCCCAACAGAATTCTATTAATAGGAAAAATCTCGAAATCGTATTCAAAACATTGAAATCACTACTGTAATGAAAATTTGACATACTTAAATTGAAACACTGTCAACTAAACTTTCACACCAACAGAAATCAGTTAATCCGCCTCATCAGTATACCAGTTCGAGACAGAGAAGTGCTCCTCCAACCTCATCTAATCGTCAGTAAACTCAGGGAATTCACCTGCAGTATCCTCAACACCTATATCACAAAACTCATCTATTAGCATAATGCTAAGTAAGTAAAGCAGTAATGAAATGAATTGCTGAAACATAAATTCCTAAACATGCAATTTCTACTTTCTCATCTCAGTTGCATACACATACGTTCATAAACTGATCTGATCCCTTGGTTCCCTTGGGAGTGGGATCAATTCTCCCAATGTCATACATCCTCTACTCGATTAAGGGGCAGATTAGTTCCCTTAATAGCAGATCTGATCCCTTGGTTCCCTTGGGAGTGGGATCAATTCTCCCAATGTCATACATCCTCTACTCGATTAAGGGGCGGATTAGTTCCCTTAATAGCTGATCTGTCACATTCAGTTCATACCTTACCATTCTTACATGGAAATTCATTTTCGTAATCTTTCAAAACATTATGCATGACATACAAAATAATTCACAAGATGCATAACCCTACTGTTTTGTGATGTAGGCCCGAAGGCACATGCATACTTTACTTACCTGGCTTTCCTGGAAATGCTCGGTTACAACTACTCCAAAAGCTCGCTCACCTAAAGTCATGACAGTACATTAATCCAACTCTTACTAAACCTTACCAAAACTCAATAATATGTTTGAGGAAATCGATTTGAAACTCTGCTACCCGTGCATTCCCATTTATCACCAAGAACCTGAACCCACCCTTAATCACAGAAACCTCGAAATCTTCACATTGTATTCTCTTAGTAAACTAATCACTAAAATGCAAGAAAACAAGACTTACCTAGGTTGAAGGAGAATCGGGCGAGAGAATCGCTTAGAGAGTTCTACTGCTCGAGCTGAAAATCGAAAGAGGGAAATAGGGAATAATGGCGGCTACTCTCACTGGACTTTTCCTTAAATAGGTTATCCACTATGTAAAATTCTAATTACCATCATGCCCTCGCCTGATCATTTATTAACCTAATCAATAACTCCCCCAACCCTTCTATAAAAGTACATTATTAATAATAAATTAAATTTTGGTTCAATGGAACCGGGTGCTACATCCACTTAGGACTTCTATAAATGCATGGTTTTAGTGATTGTAAACAACTTTTTGTCAATCAATACACTAATATTTTCCCTAAATATCCAAGGTTTTCTTTGGTGTTTTCCTTGGTTCCTTGAACCAAGAGGAGTTAGCCTCCATTGCTAACCTAGCTTGGGTTGCTAGGTTAGCTCTTATTCTTTCCCTCATCTTCTCCCTTGGGAGTTGAAACGAGGACGAAAAATCCCAGCCTACGGTGGTCGTTTTCTTCACGAAAAATGTGTATCTGAGAGCTTAACCCGTAAGCTCGCTCCTCGGATCCACCAAGGGTATTTCTTTACTTTCATTGTCTTCACTTTGCACACAAATACACCTCTACATTTCAGCTTCACAATATCCACACACTCACTTTTATTTTTATGTCATTTACTTATTTTTAGTTCTTTGCCTTTTACATTCATCTCTATTATCTTCTATCATCTCCTTCTTATTATTTCTCTCTTATTTCTCACTAATATTCATCATCTTATAATCGGCCATATCTTGCTAACTTAGTGTTATTTTTTTGCATTTTTATTTTAGTCTTTTATTCATTTATTTCAATATTTATCACTTTCACACAACCGAGCACCTACCTTTATTATTGTGGGTTGTACACGGGCCCCTTTGACACGGGATCCCCTAGAGAAGGGTCCGTGCGATACCCACAAAATTAAGAAATGTGCTCGGGTGCAAGTGTTATGCAAAAACTTAAAATAAAGAGAAAGAAATGGAGAAGAAAATGAAAATAAATGCAAGTGATGTGTGTGATGAGTGAAGGCCGAATATTATAAGCATGATAATGGCATGAACTATGATAGAAAATGGAGAAATAGATGAAGAGAAAGGTGTGTGAAAAGTGAAGAAATGAATAATAATAACAAGAAATAAAATGACAAGAAAATAAAGGTGGAGTGTGTGATATTGAGGGCCGAATTTAAAGGTGGAAATGTGTGTGAAAGTGAAGCGGAAATGAAAATAATGGAAATACCGTTGGCGGACTCGTAGAGCGATCTTACGGTTTAAGCTCTCAGATAAACGATTTTCCCGTAGAAAAACCGACCACCTAAGGCCTAGGTTTTCTTCATCAACTCCGACTCCCGTTGGAGAAGGCGAGGGAATGAATAAGGATTATCCTAGCAACCCGAAGCTAGGATAATAATGGAGGGCTTCTCCACTTGGTTCAAAGAACCAAGGAAACTCTCAAAGGCTAACCACCTCAAAGAAGCAAAAAGGGATATTTTATAAATTGGCAAAAAGTTCTTGAAAACAACAATATGCATGCATTATATAGACCTAGGGTGGAGGTTAGGGTTTCCATGGAAAGGATTGGAGCCGTTGATGAAGGCCAAGATGAAGGGACAAGATTGCAATCCATGTGCTTTATCCAAGGGTTGAGATGCTTTCCTTGTTTTGCTTGATCAATGGTGCTAAATGGCCATGTCATCCATCCTTGTGGCCACTACTTGATGTACTTGCATGGGCCAAATCTTCAAGCTTGGGCTTTCTTGGGTTGGCTCTTCATAGGCCTATTTAATGAAGGTGTTGCATCTAAATGTTGGCCAAATGTGGGCCAAGTGATGCTTCCAAATATGGGCCAAGTGATGATTCCAACGTAAGCCAAATAGTGGGCTTCGTAATGGGCCTAACCATTTGTGGTCTTCAACCCACAACCATGCCACCAAGATGTGACTAAGTCTTACTAACAAAACTAATGCATGGATGCCAAAAACTAATGGCTAAAAGTTTGCCAAAAATAAGATAATAAATAAAACAAGCCAAAGAAAATTTACAACGATTTGTTCCCCGGAAGACAAATTCCGGTTTCTGATACTCCAGCTGGTGCTCTAGTGTTTTCTTCATTCCGTTCCGAGCTTTCCAAGAGGGCATCCATATAGCTAGGCTCCCATGTGGCATCCATGTCCAACGAGCTAGAATCCCACGTGGCATCTCCAACTGGATCAACACCTACAAAAGAAACATCATAATAAGTAAGGAGAATAAATAAAGTTTTCGTCCTTTTTCGGGTTTTCAAGTAATTGGCCCCCTAGGCATGTCAATCAGGGAGTTCACCTATGAGTCTAAAACTCAGTAAGAACATAACAAATATGCAGTGATGCAAAATGCTATGCATGCGGTTTTCAGAAATACAGTGACAGTACAGAATATTACGTTTCAGTGGCAGAGGGGTATAAGTGGAGCTTATAGGGGAACTGGCGAACAGTGGGTGCACTATCAGGCACAACAGTTATACGGTACAGTACAGAAACAGATCTGGGGGCCAGTCCCCGTCCCACACTTAACCAATACATTTTAGTCAGATTTTATCTTGTTTAGTTTCAAACAGTGTACAGAAAACAGTTTTGCATGAACTTTCAGAAAATCGTGTATGCATGAACATTCACAGTGTTTACAGTTAATACAGCAGACAACAGAATAAACAGAACATACTGTGAAACAGAACTCTAACAACTCAGAACATAAACTATATTCTTTCTACCCAGAACAACCCGACAGAGACTGAAAACCTAGTACCTCCGTGATGTAGGGCCTTAAGAGCCAACCTACGGATATGAACTTACCTGGTTGCTGCAGAGTTGATGTTCTTGATCGTCTTGGTTTTAGTAGTTTGTGAACCTAAACCGTGATTATACGGTCATTAACCCTAAACCTCTCAAAAATCAGAAAATAGTGTAGTTAAACTTGTTAACTACCGACGGAAATTACCTTCACTGAAGAAAATAGAAGAATGCAAGAGAAACAAAGTGTGGAACTTTGTTTCAGTTGCCTGGAAGAGAAGGATAGAGAGAAGGAAGAGAGGAAGCAGAGAAGTGAAAATGAAGATTTCACGTAGGAGGAAGAACTTAGCTTCTTCAACAAGTTGCCAAGTGTCAATCATCCATTGGCTTTCTCCCACCAACCTTAATTCCTTCCCAATTTACCCTTCCATTGATTTTTTTTAACTAAAACATTATTTAGTTAATCGATTTGGTCTCACGAATCACCCTCGTTCTATTAATCACATCAACATTTTATTAAAAATAGTTATTGCATTAATATCAGAGTAATCCCGCTTAATTATTCGGGGAAATAATTACACGAAAAATGCTGGATGTTACAGTTAGAGCGAGAAACAAGAATTTGCAGAGAGAGAGAGAGAGAGAGAGAGAGAGAGAGAGAATCAGAATTAGAATCATAGTGGGAGGGAGGGAGGGAGGGAGGGGTAGTTAAGGAATTTTAGAGGTCACATGCGAATCACATGTTAAATTTAACGGCCATATTAACGGGAGGGTTTGAATGGTAAACGTTTTATACGATACGGTCTGATTGGGTACAAAACAAACGTTAGGTACTAAATGGTCACTGACCTCATACGTTGGGGTCTAAATGGTATTTTTCCCTAATTTGTAATACAATGGTCAAGAATTATAGAAATAGAAGATAAAGATAAAAACCAACTGAGAATCATTACAGTCTAAGGAATAATTTTAGAAAATATACACGAAGAAAACTTCATCATCTTTTACGATTTATTCTGCCCACGTTTTTTTCTTATGGATTAATATTATGTTTACTCTATTAAAATATTGGATAAATTCTAAAATACTCCTTGAACTATGGGTATTTATCGAAAAATCCCTCAAACTAAAAGTCTTCGCAGTCAAAACCTCGAACTATTGAAAAACTATCAAAATAAACCCCGACGGAGGGCCGTATGCCCCCGAATATGAAATTACACTGAATTCAGGCGGCCGATTTAAAATCGCGGCCCTCCGAATCTAAAAATACACTAGATTTGGGGGCCCACATACAAATTTGGGGGGCCGCATACAAATTCGGGGGGCCGCACCCAAAAATCGTTGGGGGCTGCATACTGCATTCGGCCCACCGTAGTCTCAAATTATTCTTCATTATTTTAAAATAATTTTAAAAAATACCAAACTATATTCAATTCATTTAAAATTTTTACCACATATTCATTCCATCATAGGAAGATAATTTAAAAAGTTTCGTTATTTTTTAAAAAATTTTATGATTTAATATAATTGTTTATAAAATAATGACATTAAAATTACAATATATTGCACAAGTGTTATAAAATCACGAAACTTTTTACATTATCTTTTCATGATGTAATAAACATGTGGTAAAAATTTTAAATAAATTGAATATGATTTGGTATTTGTTTAAAAATTAAATCCTCATTTCTTCTTCAGACATCAATTTGAGGCATTAAACCATAGATTTTGGACCCGAAAAAGGTTTTGATGGGTTGTACTCAAATGATGTGTGTAGATCTCTTTGAGAGATTCAATTTGATATTTTTTCATCCTCAATCAGATACTCATAACAAAAATTATGGCCCTTTAAAGTTGAAGAGGTCACTAATTTGCATAAAAATTCACTAATTTGTATAAAAGTGTTAAAAAATCAAGAAAATTTTTACATTACCTTTCCATAATGTAATGAATATATGGTAAAAATTTCAATTAAATTAAATATGATTTGATATTTTTTTTATTAATTTATAAAAAAAATGAAAAAACAAACGCGGAGGGCTGCAATTTTAAATTGGCCCCCCGAATCTAGTGTAATTTCTGATTCGGGGGCTATTTTAAATCGGCCCCCCAAATCAAATTGAATCTCGCGCAGAGATCTACACACTTCATTTGGGTACAACCCCATGTAGGGGTGAGCATGGTCCGATCCGGTCCGGTTTCGAGACTGTATCAGACCGGATCGTGGGATTTGAGATGTTTATCCCGAAGCCCAGAACCGGCCCGACAAGAGATCAGGACCAGACCAGACCAGGCCGAAAGTGTAACACCCGGCATTTTATCTATGTAATTATTTTTCCGAACTATTAAGTGGGATTAATTCAATATTAATACAAAGTATGTTTAGTTGGAAACCAAAACGGATGAGTTTATATTGAATTGGATAATGAGATAAAAACCAAACAAAAGGGTAACTAAACAAACAAACTGGTTGGTAATGGATGGAGGGGTAAATTGGGAAGAAATTACGGTTGGTGGGAGATAACCAATGGATGATTGCCAAGTGGCAATAACTTGCTGAGGAACCTACCTATTCTCCTTCCTCCTACGTAAACATTCATATGCATTTTTCCTTCTCTGTATTTCTCTCGAGATTCTCTCTTCCAGTTGACGAAACAAATATCGAAGTTACTTCGATTTTCTCAGATTTCCTTCCTGCCCTCCGCTAAGGTAAACATCTACTAATGCTAACAAGTTTGGACAAGTTTAATGTGGGTTTTTCCCGAAGTTTAGGGTTATGGTATTTGGTGGAAAAAAAAACTCACTGTCTTTGGATGAAAACACACCGGTTTGTTTTCTAAGGGTTTGAATGAGTTTGGAACAGACTCTTCTGACTTATTTGTTAGCATTTGCAGCTTGTTTATTTTCTGAACGTACATGTACAGGTTCGAACATTTCCGAGGCTTTCTGGCTAACTGCATCGGGGAAAAACAGGTAAGTTTATAAGCATAGATCCGGCCCTTAAGGCCCTACATCAAGGAGGTACAAGGTTTTCTGTTCTGTCGGGTTGTTTTGGGTAGAAGAGTTAGAGTTATGTTCTGAAATGTCTGGCTTTGATTTATCTTCTGCTGTCTATTGTTTTATTCTGTTATCTGCCAGTTAAAGTTCAGGCACCGTTCATGCATGCACTGTTTTCCTGAAAATTCATGCAAAAACCGATTTATGTACACTGTTTGAAATTAATAAGATAAAATCCGACTGAAATGTACCAGGTTAAGTGTGGGACGGGGACTAGCCCCTCTGGTTTTATCCCTCCCTGGGAATCTAAAAATATTGTCCCTGGCAAGGACCCTCTGGTTTTATCCCTCCCTGGGAATCTGAAAACTGCCGTGCCTGATAGTGCACCTACTGAACCAGTTCCCCTATAAGCCCCACTTAATTCTTCTGCCACTGTAATGTAATGTTCTGTTCTGTCACTGAATTTCTGAAAGTTCATGCATTGCATATGCACCACTGCATTCTGATTATGTCCTTACTGAGTTTTAGACTCATAGGTGAACTCTCTGATGTAGGTACTGAACCCGAAACCGAGGATCTTGTTCCTCAAAATGATGATCTAATGTAGAGGGTGGATCGAGCTCACAGGGTGGTTGTTGCAGTCAGACATGTTTCTGCTCTGAGGTTTCAGTTTTTAAGTAAAGTTTATGTCTGTAGGTTTTACTGAACTCTGGTGTTTTGTTTCAAAACTCTGTCTGGATTTTTGTTAGAAATCTGATTTATGTATAGGTTTTGTTGGTGTATTCTAAAACCTCTGTATTTGACAGTTGTAATTATGTCTTGGAATGTATTGAAATTATTCTGAAACTGTTGGGATTTCCTTTTATTAGTTTGTGCATGGATGGCTTCTAGTTTGGAACTATCCATGCAGTCCGTTTCTTTGAATCTGTCAATTGCAAAGTATGTTCCACAACCTTGTTTAGAATCAGGTTTGAAGGTCTGAAACCCTTATGTCTTCTACTTGATGCTCCCTGCCCGTATGTCCCCCTGTAAAAGTTGTAAATTTTGCCTCTAAATTTATGTCTTCCGGCTGACGTCATCAAAGTCATCCGCCCAGTGTATTTATGTCTTCCGGCTGATGTCAGCATAAGTCATCCGCCTAGTTTAAAACTCCGTCTTCCGGCTGACGTCACCCAAGTCATCCGCTCAGTGTAAATATGTCTTTCCGCTGATGTCAGCATAAGTCTTCCGCCCAGTTTATTCCCAGTTCTATCTGTATCTTCCGGTTGACGTTACCCATCCTCCGGCTGACGTCATCTATTTTGTCTTATTCGACATCTTCCGCCCAGTCTATTTACAGTTTTTGCCTACATCCACCGGTGACGTCATCCATCTTCCGGCAGACGTCATCATCTCACCCGGCTTCGTCTGTTGTCATTACCTCTTCCGATGACGTCATCCACTGATTACTGCTCCGATTCAGTTTAAAACTGCATCTTCCGGCTGACGTCACCACCTCTTCCAAGCAATTTTACTCAGCCTCTTCCGCTGAACCCTGTTCATTTTTGTCGTATCTGAATTCACCGCTGCTCCTTTAAACTATGTCTTCCGTCGGTTATTCACCTAAGTCTTCCGCCAATGTTTCCTGTTTCCTCCTCCGCCAGCATTAGGCTAATTTCTGTTCTATTATTCATTATTGAAACCTGTTTTAAATTTCTACACCCGAGAACTCTCTCTCTCCCTGTAAGTGTTTTCTGTTAATCACTGTAGTCTCTCCCTCTCTGTAAAGTTGCGTTTATAGGGTTTGCGATGATGGTGCATGTTTACTGTCATTCGATTCTGTTTTCCGTTAAAGCTTTAAAAGTTCAGTTGGCTTTCATAAGTTGTTCCAGTAACGCTGTCTGCTCTGTTTATGTTAAAAAAAAAACTAGTCACCGTTTTCCGTCCACTGTCCTGGAGTGATGGCTCCGATCTCGGACCCCGATCGGGTTCGGATTTGGGCTGTCACAGAAAGTTTCTGTCCAGTCCCGGTCCGATCCCGGTCCGGTCCAGGTTTCTCCCATTATAATGCGGAATTTTGTTTTTTTATTTAAAAAATAAAAAATTTCAATATTGCATACAAATTTTTTTTCCAATATAATCAACATAATAACTATTTATGTTTAAATATATTAAAAGTAACATATATTAAGTCAACTATCTATGTTTAAAATTAAATCTAAAAAATTCAATCAAACTAACTATGATTAAAATAAAATCTAACAAGATAAAATAAATTCAATATCCAAATGAAATCCAACTATTTAACATAAAAACTCAATTCAACTGTTCAAAATTATAAGGGTGTTCTTGTTAACAATGAACTTAACAGAAACTAGTTTTAATGTTGGACAATTTGGTTCCTTAACTGACAATTAAATTAAAAACATAAAAATGTAAAAGGAACTAGGAAGGGTTCGGTTCCACGTTCCAGGTTCTGGATTTTAGTACCCGGACCGAAGACCGGACCAAACCAGATGGGAATTCATCTGGGAGGACCGGTCCCGGACCAAGAAACCGAGACGACCGACCGAAACCGGACCGAAACCAATGGTCCGGTCCGATTCTTGGGAGGCGGTCTGGTCCTGCTCACCCCTAACCGCATGACAGCCCTTTTCAGGCCCAAAATCTATCGTTTAAAGCCTCAAATTGACGTCTGAAGAAGAAATGAGAATTTAATTTTTTAAAAAATCTTAAATCATATTCAATTTATTTGAAATTTTTACCACATGTTCATTATATTATGGAAAGATAATGTAAAAAGTTTCGTGATTTTATAACACTTGTGCGATATATTGTAATTTTAATGACATTATTTTGTAAAAACTTATATTAAATCATAACAATTTTAAACAAATCACAAAACTTTTTACATTATCTTCCCATGATGTGATGAATATGTTGTAAAATTTTTAAGTGAATTGAATATAATTTGGTATTTTTTAAAATTATTTTAAACTAATGAAGAATAATTTGAGACTGCGGGGGGCCGAATACAGTATGCGGCCCCTCGCAATTTTTAGGCGCGGCCCCCTGAATTTGTATGCGGCCCCCCGAATTTTTATGTGGCCCCCCGAATCCAGTGTATTTTTAGATTCGGGGGGTTGCGATTTTAAATCAGCCCCCCGAATTCCGTGTAATTTCCTATTCGGGGGGTTATTGGCCCCTCGAATTACAATTCGGGGGTCATGTGGCCCTCCGCCGGGGTTTATATTGACAGTTTTTCAATAGTTCGAAGTTTTAACTGTGAGGACTTTTAATTTGGGGGGTTTTTCGATAAATACTCATAGTTCAGCGGATATTTTGGAATTTACCCTAAAATATTTATTGAAGTGTCAAAAAATTATTGATGTACTTAATATAATAAATTATTTATTTATAATTTATTATATTAATTACATTTTAATTGTAATAATCATTGTTTGATGATAACGAATATTCTCATATTTTTCTTTTCATATATTCTTTCTCATCTGTTTCCTTTTCATTATCGAGATCTGAAAAAGAGTTTTGGGTGCAAATGGATAATTGTGATATTGAAAGTGAAGAAGATGAATTTTAAAGTGATAGGGTCAAAAGTATGGGCTTGTGGTTGCCTGTGATCGAATTGTTCTCGAGACGTTGATAAACCCTCGATTACACTCGCATATTCTAGATGTGAGAAGAAAACTATAAAGGAGGGATGAACAAGGGTCTCTTTGTAATTATCATTAAATAATTAATTAGTTTAATTATTTTAAATAATGTTATTTATTTTGGAGGACATGGTTGTCATTTTACATTCCTAGTATGTTTACGGTGTTAATGGGGATAAATTAGGGTAATGCTTTGTAATCTAGGATTTTGGGGGGGAATTGGAGCCTCTCGAACGTCTCCTAATTTTTGACAATCTAATGGATTTTTCTATCAATTTTCTCTGTTATTGACTAATTTTGCAAGTGACATATCATTGGTATTAGAGTAGTTAAGGATCCAACATGGTAGGAAAGAAATTCAACGTGAGAATGGAATCGTTTGAAGAAAATTGCAGTTAGGGAAGAGTTGCAACAGAGACGAGAGTGATTAGAAAAGGTGTAGAAAAAAGGGACGAAAACTATTATGGGAAAGTTGATCATAGCAACAAAAGTTGTCCAAAAGGCAGCGCATTCAAGTCTCACCGACAGAGATGACACTGACCAGGGGATGAGAGGGCAACCAATAGATGGTTCGTTGATCAACAGAAAGGGGTTCAGCGACCTAGAAAATAGGACTTAGAGATGTTTAACGGGCAGGCTAGCTCGCTACAGTAGCGGGCCAAGCCCACCAAGCCAGGGGGTCCCCAAACGAGCTGGCTCGTTGGCTCAACAGGCCAGGCTCGCGAGCATGTCTGCCCAGCAACAGTCATTTGACCTAAAACGGAAGATTTAGGGCAGTGTGAGTATGTAACGACCCTTACCCGTACCCTAGTTTTTCCCGTACAAATTTTTCATTTTCTTATTCACTTAATGCGTATAAACTGTAAACCTGACTTTTATGCGGAAATAACACTTTAAAAATCGAAATTGAAATTGTTAACGGCGTTGGAAATTTTCTTTGAAAACTATCTAAAATAAACTTAAAAACATTAACTAAACCTTTAATTATTTAAAAGAAAACAATAAAATATAAATTCTTTTCCTTTTTTTATAAAAGGGCATGTTCTGCCATCTTTGGCAGAACAAGTGGCGATTGCTCATAGCGAGCAATCGCCAATAGGCGATTGGTATTTCGCCCAGCGATCGCCAGGCAATTAGGTGGCGATTATTCGCCACCTTCCCTGGATTTCTCCAGAGAATGGTGAATTCCCTTGGCGCTTCAAGCAGAGGGAGGGGCGATTGTTCTCCTCCCTCAGGCGACTATTCGCCCCTGCCTCTGGACTTTGAAATCCAGAGGCTGCTTTTCTTAACCCACTTCACGCCCTGCACACACATTTACACAATTCTCTAACTTTTCCATTCCTTTATCACTCTCCTTCTCACACATTTCACAAAAACACATTCCTACACAATAACACTATCACTAGCATACAATTCACTCGATATCTATTACCCGTTCGCCGACTCAAAACACTATAAACATAACCAATTTCGTAAAAATCGAACTGCATGGTTCCGTTTAAAAGTTTCACATATTCTTCCTGCTTTAAAATACCAAAACATTTCAAAATAGTTACAATTTCCCAAAACACATTCTATTAACTATCCAGATCCAATCAACCTATTTGTTCTAACAATTTCTATCCAAAACAACCCAAGATACCTATGTACGTCCCCACGGGTCAAAATCACGCTCCAACTGCCAGCGCACTCCCACGGGCCTCCTCCCTCAACGTGCTCATACATCAGGCGGAGGGACGTCTTTCTCACCTGTCTCGAAATCACCTACATCATAGAATTAAACACGTGAGCTAGAGGCTCAGTAATTCTAAGTGAATGCACGTGAATGCTATGCTATGCATGTACAGTTCAAAATCATGCGTCCTACCTTTTCGCTAAGCATTTCATTTACGTCACCGGGGCTTCTCTCTCACTAGATAGGAGCGGCACATCCGGCGATTGGATAGCTCCTCGTATCTAACTGGGGGGAAGACATGCTTCATCCGACAGCCATGTCTGAACCACCGCCACCGACGTGACCATCATTACGTTCATTACCTTTTCGTTATCATTTTCCTTTTCATGAAAGTATGCGTAAAAACTCATTTTCATGCCGTTCGAAAACTATGATGCGTGAACAAATATCGTGCTATGAACGAGATAAAGACAAGTAGAAACATACAATAAATAACTAACAATTAACAACCTAACAAAACATAATTCTAACTACCCGTTCTAAACTACCCAAGCACAACACATCTCCAATTTCCTCGATCGACTCAATTCATACAGTGTAGGCAAAGACGGCCAAACAAGTCACAGAGACTTACCTTGCGTCCGTCGTATACCGAGCTTCGTCCACAAATGCTTGTTCACCTATAACATTTCACAATATATTTATTAAATCGATTCTAAAATCATCAAACACCAAAATTACTAGCTCCTAACTTAAAGAAAAATCTCCTAAACTCTATTTTAGTTCGTTGAGGCATTTCGTCGAGCAATTCGTGCTCGACATTTCAAAAACTCCATTAATGGAGGTTTTTAAGCTCCAACTTATCCAAATCTCATATAAACCTCAACAAACCGATGAACTAAGCCCCTATAATCATCAATACGTCTATTAAAGGCATAATTAAACTCAACCTATCAACCTCAAACATCGATTCGCGTTTTTGACCAAAACCCTAACGAACCCTAATCGTTTTAAACACTAGAAATCGACATCTAACGTTCCAAAAGCTTAAAGTCTTACCTAGAGAGCGATGACGGAAGAGAAACGTGAAGACTCGCCAGAGTTTGGAGGGACGTCGGTCGGCGTTCGAAGACAATCGCCATGAGAGGAGAAAAGTTGCGCCAATAAGGGAAAGAAAGTGGAAGTATCGTGGGTGAGGGGAAAGAAAATGAGATTTTGATTTTTATTAAAATTTTGGTTTGACAATTACCAAATCACCCTTCTATTTGATTTCAATTTCTCCTTCCAATTGTCTCGTTATTTAACTAACGATCCGATTTACTAAAATTCTCATATTTCATAATAAATTCCAATTAATTATTACGGCTCCGTTAAAACTTTCCGTTCGCGAAACGGACATAATTCGACGTATTTACAAAATTGCCATTTATATTGGAATAAAATTTAAATCCCGAAAACCGGGTGTTACAATCCATCCACCTTAACTGAAATTTTGTCCTCAAAATTTGATTATACAAATAGTTCAGGATACTTTAGCATCATATCCTGCTGCCTCTCCCAAGTAGCCTCCTCTACGTCATGGTTCATCCACAAAACTTTTACCAGAGGAATCTCCTTATTTCGCAACACTTTGATAGAAGACTCTAGGATTCGTACTGGCCCTTCTTCATAGGTCAGCGTTGGTTGCACGTCAATCTCCCGTGTTTCGACGATGTGTGACGGATCACATACACATTTTCTGAGCATAGATACGTGGAACACATCGTGAATACCTTCCATAGTCACCAGGAGTTGCAATCTGTACGCCATAGTCCCAATTCTCTCTAGAATAAGAAACGGCCCCACAAAACGCGGGTTCAACTTGCCTCTCCTCCCAAATCGCATAACGCCTTTGAACGGAAAAATCTTCAAATACACTTCATCACCCTTTTTAAACTGTAATTCTCTCCGTCTGGTGTCAGCATAACTCTTTTGGCGGCTTTGTGCAATCTCTATGCGATGTCTAATAATAGCGATCTTCTCCGCTGTTTGTTGCAACATATCTGGGCCAACAATACTAGCTTCACCCACCTCATCCCAATATAGTGGAGACCTGCATTTTCGACCATACAGCGCCTCATACGGAGCCATGCCAATAGTAGCCTGGAAGCTATTATTGTACGAAAACTCAATTAATGGCAGATATCGGCTCCACGAGCCCTGAAACTCTAGCACGCAAGCTCTAAGCATATCCTCCAGAATCTGGTTTGTTCTTTCAATCTGTCCGTCAGTCTGAGGATGGAATGCCGTGCTAAAATTCAACTGAGTTCCCATTGCTTTATGTAAACTCTTCCAAAACTTCGAAGTAAATCTGGCATCTCTATCAGAAACAATAGAGATGGGTACTCCGTGTAGCCTAACAATTTCCTGTACGTAGAGCTCAGCTAGCTGGTCCATAGAATAGGTCATCTTCACTGGTAGGAAGTGAGCCGTCTTTGTCAAACGGTCCACAATTACCCAAATACCATCGTGCCCCTTTGTCGTTCTCGGGAGTCCAACTATAAAATCTGTGGATATTTGCTCCCATTTCCATTCTGGAATAGGCAATGGCTGTAGAGTTCCAGCTGGCCTTTGATGTTCTGCCTTAATCTGTTGACAAATCAGGCAAGTTTCCACGTACCTGGCAATTTCTCTTTTCATGTTAGGCCACCAAAAATGTTGTTTCAAGTCTCTATACATTTTGGTGCTCCCCGGATGCACTGAATACGCCGAGGAGTGTGCCTCAGTTAAGATCTCCTTTTTCAACTCATCATCGTTAGGCACGTACCACCTGTGCCTAAATTTCAACACTCCGTCATCTGTTAGGTTAAATTCAGTCGAATCCTCAGATGTCATGCTCATTCTATGCCTTTCACACTCTAAATCGCTTGGTTGAGCCACTCGTATCCTGTCCAAGATCGTCGGTCTAAGAGAAATGTTTGTAAGCATGCTGGACAATTCTGCCACTATCTCCACGTCAAACTTCTCAATCTCAGACCTCAACATTACTGACATTGATGCAAGCGAAGGCTGGCTTGAAGTAGGCATTCGGCTCAAGGCATCAGCTACTTTATTTTCCTTTCCTGGGTGGTATTTAATTTCAAAATCGTAATCCTTAACGAACTCCAACCACCGTCACTGTTGCATATTTAGTTCTTTCTGCGTAAATAGATACTTTAAGCTCCTGTGATCTGAAAACACCTCACACTGCTGCACATACAGATAGTGTCTCCAGATTTTTAACGCAAAAACGACCGCTGCAAGCTCAAGGTCGTGTGTCGGATAGTTTTGCTCATATGGCTTCAACTGTCTAGAAGCATAGGCAATGACTTTACCCTCTTGCATTAATACACATCCGAGTCCGATTCTCGAGGCATCATAGTAAATACTGAATTTATTGCCCTCCACTGGTAGTGTCAGAACTGGAGCCGTAGTCAATCTCTGTTTCAGCTCCACAAAGCTCTTCTCACAAGCCGGAGACTATACAAATCTTTCATTCTTTCTCGTCAATCGAGATAGAGGGACGGCTATCTTTGAAAACCCCTCGATGAATTTCCTGTAATATCCAGCTAAACCAAGAAATCCCCGTACCTCTCGTACATTCTTAGGCTGTGGCCATTGTTTGACAACCTCTATTTTAGCTGGATCCACTGAGACTCCCTCCTGAGATATGATATGACCGAGAAAGCTTATTTGATCGAGCCAGAATTCACACTTAGAAAATTTCGGATACAATTGATGCTGACACAAGGTCCTTAGAACAATCCGTAAATGTTCCTCGTGCTCCTCCTTTGTCTTAGAATAAACCAGGATGTCATCTATAAAAACAACGACGAACCTGTCCAAATACTCTTTGAAGACGTGATTCATCATATCCATAAACGCTGCAGGAGCATTTGTAAGTCCAAAAGACATCACAAGAAATTTGTAATGTCCATACCTCGTTCGGAACGCTGTCTTTTCAATATCTTCTTTTCGGATTTTCAACTGATAGTAACCCGAGCGTAGGTCGATCCTTGAAAATACTCGGGCACCCTGCAATTGGTCAAATAGATCGTCAATTCGGGGCAGTGGATACTTATTCTTCACGGTCAATTTATTTAACTCTCGATAATCAACGCACATCCTGAGAGTTCCGTCCTTTTTCTTCACAAATAGGACTGGTGCTCCCCAAGGAGAAAAGCTGGGTCGAATGAACCCTTTGTCTAATAGATCCTCCAACTGAGCCTTCAGTTCCTTCAATTCAGCAGGCGCCAATCTATACGCATTCTTGGATACAGGCGCTGAACTCGGATAGACATCAATTACAAACTCGATCTCCCGATCAGGCGGTAGCCCAGGAAGATCATCGAGAAAAATCTCCGAGAATTCCTTAACAACTGGAAGATCGTCCGGTTTCAATTTATCAAGTAGTCGAGTATCAATCACCGCGGCCACAAAAATTGAGCAATCACCTTTAAATTGTTTTCTGGCCATCATCGAATAAGAAGTAGGCGGTCCGCTTAGCCTATTCATCGCTTGGAAAGAGAATTCAACTTTGTTCGGGGGCAGAAAGTCACCATCCCGGACCCGCAGTCAATTGTGGCGCAATGGCGTGCAAGCCAATCCATCCCCAAAATAAGATCATACACCTCTATTCCCATAACTATCAACCGGGCATAGAGAGTGTTGTTCCCCACAGAGACGACGTTGCCCTGGAAAACCTGATCAGACTGCATATTCGCTCCCGAAGGCAGCATTACTCTATACTCGCACTCTGCTAACTCATATACTAGCCCCAATCTAATCATGCAAGCAGTTGAAATGAAGGAGTGTGTAGCTCCCGTATCTATCAAAGAAAATACAGGTACACCCATGACTAGAATAGTACCTGCTATGACAGATGGCTGTGCCTCATCGTCGACATCTCCAGGCTCAATGAATGCAAAGATCCTTGGCATAACTCTTCGCTGATCTCTGCCCTGTTGATTTCTATATGGCTGATTTCGGTTCAATAACGGGCAGTTCGTAACATAATGGCCAATCTCTCCGCACCTGAAACAACTATTGGTGCCAAGCCGACACTCGCCAAAATGTTCTTTCTGGCATTTAGGACAAACAGGCTTCTGAGCAGCCCCTTGAACTTGCTTCCCTTTGCCCTGATCATTTCCTCCCTCATGAGGCCTCTTGACACCTCGTTGTTGTTGTCCTCTGGGTTGCCAACCCCTGTTTTGTACCTGAGGCTGAATCTCCCGAAAGAAACCCTTTGTAGGTTCCCTCGGCTTAATGCATGTCAACTCAGCAGCCTCGAACTCCAGGGCTCTCGCTGCAATCTCCTCGTACAGCACACCCAGAATACCAGACACTATAATATTCTTCCGAACTTCTCCATTCAGTCCATCCATGAATTGTTGCACTTTGTCCTCATTATCACTGACTAGGCGCGGTGCAAACTTAGATAAAGCTTCAAACTTTCTGATATACTCTGCCACCGTACCAGTCTGTTTCAATTGCGTAAACTCAGCCCTTTTTGTCGCCCTCACTGTACGGCTGAAATATTTGTCAAAGAACACGGTTTTAAACCGTTCCCACCTCATTAGCGCCACGTCTGTTGTAGCCTTAACTGAATCTCACCAAGACCGGGCATCTAGTGCTAGGTGGAATGTGACGCACTCAACTTTCTCGGCGTTGTCCACTTTGGCATACGCCAACATATCCTCCATTTTTCGAACCCACTCCTAGGCAATAGAGGGGTCCGAAGATTGCCCATCGAATATCGGAGGTCTCAGCTTTTGAAACCTCTCCATGCTTTGACCATTAGGGACTACTATCTCTTGGGCCCTCCGATTCTCACGAACCAAGTCCGTGATTTGTTGCGCTTGTCGATCCATATGTTGGGATTGACGATCGAGTAAGTCTGTCAGTCTATCTGTGGCATCGTCTCAGGCGTCTCTACCGCGAACCATTTTCTATAAACTCCTATAAAAGTTAAACAAATAATCCTAAGAAATCGAATTAAAACAAAGCAAATAAATGTACTTACAGTTGATGAAGGATGTCCGCGTAGTGGCTGAGCAGTCGTGCAGTCTACATAACCGTTTTTAAAACCCGGGGGCTCTAATACCATAATTGTAACGACCCTTACCCGTACCCTAGTTTTTCCCGTACAAAATTTTCATTTTCTTATTCACTTAATGCGTATAAACTGTAAACCTGACTTTTGTGCGGAAATAACACTTTAAAAATCGAAATTGAAATTGTTAACGGCGTTGGAAATTTTCTTTGAAAACTATCTAAAATAAACTTAAAAACATTAACTAAACCTTTAATTATTTAAAAGAAAACAATAAAATATAAATTCTTTTCCTTTTTTATAAAAGGGCATGTTCTGCCATCTTTGGCAGAACAAGTGGGGATTGCTCATAGCGAGCAATCGCCAATAGGCGATTGGTATTTCGCCCAGCGATCGCCAGGCAATTAGGTGGCGATTATTCGCCACCTTCCCTGGATTTCTCCAGAGAATGGTGAATTCCCTTGGCGCTTCAAGCAGAGGGAGGGGCGATTGTTCTCCTCCCTCAGGCGACTATTCGCCCCTGCCTCTGGACTTTGAAATCCAGAGGCTGCTTTTCCTAACCCACTTCACGCCCTGCACACACATTTACACAATTCTCAAACTTTTCCATTCCTTTATCACTCTCCTTTTCACACATTTCACAAAAACACATTCCTACACAATAACACTATCACTAGCACACAATTCACTCGATATCTATTACCCGTTCGCCGACTCAAAACATAATAAACATAACCAATTTCGTAAAAATCGAACTGCATGGTTCCGTTTAAAAGTTTCACATATTCTTCCTGCTTTAAAATACCAAAACATTTCAAAATAGTTACAATTTCCCAAAACACATTCTATTAACTATCCAGATCCAATCAACCTATTTGTTCTAACAATTTCTATCCAAAACAACCCAAGATACCTATGTACGTCCCCACGGGTCAAAATCACGCTCCGACTGCCAGCGCACTCCCACGGGCCTCCTCCCTCAACGTGCTCATACATCAGGCGGAGGGACGTCTTCCTCACCTGTCTCGAAATCACCTACACCATAGAATTAAACACGTGAGCTAGAGGCTCAGTAAATCTAAGTGAATGCACGTGAATGCTATGCTATGCATGTACAGTTCAAAATCATGCGTCCTACCTTTTCGCTAAGCATTTCATTTACGTCACCGGGGCTTCTCTCTCACTAGATAGGAGCGGCACATCCGGCGATTGGATAGCCCCTCGTTTCTAACCGGGGGGAAGACATGCTTCATCCGACAGCCATGTCTGAACCACTGCCACCGACGTGACCATCATTACGTTCATTACCTTTTCGTTATCATTTTCCTTTTCATGAAAGTATGCGTAAAAACTTATTTTCATGCCGTTCGAAAACTATGATGCGTGAACAAATATCGTGCTATGAACGAGATAAAGACAAGTAGAAACATACAATAAATAACTAACAATTAACAACCTAACAAAACATAATTCTAACTACCCGTTCTAAACTACCCAAGCACAACACATCTCCAATTTCCTCGATCGACTCAATTCATACGGTGTAGGCCAAGACGGCCAAACAAGTCACAGAGACTTACCTTGCGTCCGTCGTATACCGAGCTTCGTCCACAAATGCTTGTTCACCTATAACATTTCACAATATATTTATTAAATTGAGTCTAAAATCATCAAACACCAAAATTACTAACTCCTAACTTAAAGAAAAATCTCCTAAACTCTATTTTAGTTCGTTGAGGCATTTCGTCGAGCAATTCGCGCTCGACATTTCAAAAACTCCATTAATGGAGGTTTTTAAGCTCCAACTTATCCAAATCTCATATAAACCTCAACAAACCGATGAACTAAGCCCCTATAATCATCAATACGTCTATTAAAGGCATAATTAAACTCAACCTATCAACCTCAAACATCGATTCGCGTTTTTGACCAAAACCCTAACGAACCCTAATCATTTTAAACCCTAGAAATCGACATCTAACGTTCCAAAAGCTTAAAGTCTTACCTAGAGAGCGATGACGGAAGAGAAACGTGAAGACTTGCCGGAGTTTGGAGGGACGTCGGTCGGCGTTCGAAGACAATCGCCGTGAGAGGAGAAAAGTCGCGCCAATAAGGGAGAGAAAGTGGAAGTATCGTGGGTGAGGGGAAAGAAAATGAGATTTTGATTTTTATTAAAATTTTGGTTTGACAATTACCAAATCGCCCTTCTATTTGATTTCAATTTCTTCTTCCAATTGTCTCGTTATTTAACTAACGATCCGATTTACCAAAATTCTCATATTTCATAATAAATTCCAATTAATTGTTACGGCTCCGTTAAAACTTTCCGTTCGCGAAACGGATATAATTCGACATATTTACAAAATTGCCGTTTATATTGGAATAAAATTTAAATCCCGAAAACCGGGTGTTACAGAGTATCTGTTTATCGATGGAGGAAAACACAGAATAGGGAGAGAGAAAAGAGGAGATGAAGAAAAAGAAAATCGAAAACTGAACAGAGAAGGAAGCAGAGGAAAGAAGGGAAGACCGGGTGGGTTTTGATTCTTCGACAGAGGAAAACACAAAATAGGGAGAGAGAAAAAGGAGACGAAGAAGAAGAAGAACGAAAACCGAACAGAGAAGGAAGAAGAAGAAAAATGGGAAGACTGAGTGGGTTTGGATTCTTCGAAGGAGGAAAACACATAATAAGGAGAGAGAAAAGAGGAGACGAAGAAGAAGAAGAAGAACGAAAACTGAGCTGAGAAGGGTAGGGCTGTAGGGGATTAATGACTGAACAAGTCCGAGTTTTCTTGTTTTCCATGCAAAAATGATGAGATTGCAGGTTTATTTTTCGTTCCAAAAAAATTAAAAGAGTGGTAGCAAGTAGGCTCCGCAAGTAGGCTCCGCTCAAACTAAAGAACAATTAAAAGAAAGTAAAATAACTTTTTATTTGATTTGATAATTAAAATAATTCAAAAATATTAAAAGAAAATAGGGAAGTTCTCCATTTTAGCCCCCCCCCCCCCCCCCCCCCCCTCTATAAATTCACTTCCTTCTCTTTATTTTTATTTTTTCACAAAATCTTATTCAATCTCTTAAGTTTATTTCTCAATTAGTGCTCTCAATCAATTTCTCTCTTCTTACAATTCACTCTATTCCTCATCCAACAAGGTATACTTTAATTTATTTTTTAGGAAAAGTTCAATTTAGCCCCCAACGTATCGGGTCAGTGGTCATTTGGTTTCCAATATTCATTTTTGACCCAATCAGATCCTATCGTATACATCGTTTTCAATTCAAACCCTTCCGTTAAATTTGACACGTGCTCTGCATGTGCACTGCTAAAACCCCAAAATATCCTCCTTTCCTCTCGAAATCCCTAAAGTAAAAGTTAAATTTGTACGAAATCTCTACCGTAAATTCAAATTGAAATAATGAGAGATAGTTTAATGTATGTTTTTAAAGTGAATTTAACTTTTACTTTAGGGATTTCATGAGAAAATGAGGATATTTTGAGGTTTTAGCAGCGCACGTACAGAGCATGTGTCAAATTTAACGAAAGGGTTTGAATTGCAAACAGTATATACGATAGGGTCTGATTGGGTCAAAAATAAACGTTAGGGACCAAATGACCACTGACCTCAAACGTTGGGGGCTAAATTAAATTTTTTCCTTTTTTTTTTTACATATATTTACATCATTTTTAATTGTAGTTATATTAACTAAATTCTTTTGTATTAATTTTTTTTAGGTTTTGTATACGTGGAGTTGATCAATTCACACCACCTACAAGCTTTTGTTGGACATTGATTTTGTGGTATTAATTTATTATTAAAAATTTAATTTTATTTATTATAGATTCTCGCAATTATAATGTTGATGATAATGACATAGTGAAAATTAGATAAATAAATTCTACATTTTCTGTGAGACAATCATGTACACAAACATCTACTTCACTTAGAAAAAGAAGACATAAAACTTCGGATGTATAGAAACATTTTGATTTAAAAAATGTTAAAATTGCGAGCAAAATAAAAATTAGAGCCCAATGTAAATATTATGTTTATATTTCTAATAGCTCTACTACCATCATTGGTAGACATTTTCAAAAATGTCACTTAAATAAAGAAACACGATATTCAACACAATCTCAATTAAATGTTAGTGGTAGTGAGATTTTCATATATTCACAAAATAGAATAAGAAAAAGAATAACACAACATGTAGCACAATCTGTAGCACCCGGTTCCTATTAAACCAAATTTAATTTATCAAATTATGATGTACTAATTTTTGAAGAATTTGGAGAAAAAGCGATTAGGTTAGTTAATGAGTATACGAGGGCAAAAAGGTAATTAGATATTTAAAAGTGGATAACTTATTTAAGAAAAGAGGTTTTGGGTTTAATGCACTGTAGCCGCCATTCTGTTTATCCCTCTCTCTCTCGACCATCAGTTCTCTAGCAAGAACCTTTAGGCGATTCCCCTGCCCGATTTTTCCTTCAACCAAGGTAAGTTTTGATTCGATTACTTGCTGCTTTAGTGTCTAGGTAACTGATGGATGTCAATGTATGCGTTTTAGAAGTGCTGTGAGTGAGGGATGGGATTTGGGGTTTAGAGAGGAATCGAGAATGGTGAAGAAAAGAACTCACAGGACTAGCCCCTTAGATTTTCGAATGTTTAGAATGAACTTTAAGTAATGTTGTGCTTATGTTTTAGGTGAGCCAGCTCTTGGAATATTCTGCAACCAGGAACCTCTCGGGAAGCCAGGTAAGTGAAGTATTGTGTGTGCCTTCGGACCTACATCACAAAACAGTAGGTTTATGCATGTTTGAGTGTTTTCTTTATGTCATGCATCATATTTTTGAAGAAATACGAAAATGAATTTATATGAAATGTTATGGCAAGGTATGAACAGATTGAAACAGATTAGCTATTAAGGGAAGTAATCCGCCCCTTAATCGAGTAGAGGATTTATTACTTTGGGAGAACTGATCCCACTCCCAATGGAATTGAGGGATCAGATCAGCTGTTAAGGGAACTAATCCGCCCCTTAATTGAGAAGAGGATGTATGACTTTGGAAAAGTTGATCCACCTCTCAATGGAACCGAGGGATCATATCAGTGAATGAACGAAATTGCAACTGAGTTGTGAAAGTAGAAACTGTATGATTAGGATTTATGTTTCAGTATTCCATTTCATTTGCTTTACTTACTTAGCATTAGGCTAATAGGTGAGTTTTATGATGTAGGTGTGGAGGTAACTACTGGAGAATTCTCTGAATTTACTGAGGAATAGGCGAAGCTGTTGGAGCACTTTCTTGCCATGGTTTGGTGTTCTGATGAGGTGGTTTAACACTTGTCTGTAGGTGAAGTTTCAGTAGTTATTTGATGTTTTGATACCCTTGGGAATTTCTCTCTGCCAAAGAAAACGTGATTTAAATGTAGTTGGAGTTTGTTATTTCCAAAGTTATGTCGAGGATATAGATGTTGTTCTTTTGTTAATGGTTATTTGTTGAATGTCAGACGTTATTTAGGGTCAGGTTGCTTTGAATGCTTTGAGTGAAATTTGTAAGTTCAACCATTGGTGAATGAAGTTCACCGGTGGATGTGAGATAAAGTCGATCGGATGAAGGAAATCATCCGGCTGGAGTCATCGGTGGACGTGAGATAAAGTCGATCGGATGAAGGAAATCATCCGGCTGACGTCACCGATGGATGCGAGATTTAGTCTTTCGGGTGAAGGAAATCATCCGGCTGATGTCATCGGTAGATGTAGGAAGACTTTTGTCGTCTTATGACCGGTGATTGCGAGCAATGGGTTTTTGTCACTTAGTGACCGGGCGATGTATTCAGTTTTGTTTTGTCTTGTGAAGGAAAAATAGACTTTGTCGTTTAGTCACCGGTGGACGTCGTTTGTTAAATCCACCGGATGATGTAGCCAAAGTTTTTGTCGTTTTGTCACCGGAAGAAGCTTTCTGTTTTTTGTTTCAGTCTCTTCCGTTGACTTTGCTCAGTGGCAGATACGTTTGACTTCTGTAACTTTTCAAGTATTTCACGATTAAACCTTTACTTTCTTTGGTCGATTATTTCTTAATATTCCAACCGATTATTCAAACATTGTTTTTGTAGTTTTGTTTAACTCTATTTTTGCTTAAATGATTTCCGCTGCAAGTCTTTAAATGTTTTGAAGTTTTAGAAAATGTCAAATTTTGACTTTCGAGCGAAGTTTTAAATTTATTCCAAAGTTTCTTAGTTATGTTCGAGCTATGAGTAACGAACCGGGTTTATATAATTCGGGGCGTTACACAATCCGAGTTGCCTTTATCATTCACTGACAGTGAAGTGTTTGAAAAATTAATGAATGAATATGTATTCTTAGTTTTAAACGTGTCCCTAGAAGTACTGTGAGAAATGATATTCTTAAAATGTTTATGGATATGAAAAATGAATTAATTACATTTTTTTCAAATGCTCCTTCAATGTGTATTTGCATTACTTCTGATTTATGGAGTTCACGTAATGTTGTTAGTTATATAATTGTAACATCTCATTTTATTGATGAATCTTAGCAATTAAATAAAAGAATTTTAAAATTTCGTAATTGTGAATATTCTCATTCTTGCAACACCATCTATAGATTTATTATGACAATATTGCAAGAATATTTTATTAAGTATAGAATTTTTAGCATAACTCTTGATAATGCTAGTGCTAATGATGTTGTTATTTCTCAATTTAAGGATTCTTTACAATTGTTACTCGTGGTTTTCTTTTTCACATAAGATGTGTGTATCATATTTTAAATTTGGTTGTTAAAGATGATATATTATATATTTCACCTCATATTGAATTAATTAGGTCTGCAATTTCTTATATTATTGGGTCTAATTCGAAACAACAAGATTATAAAGATTTTTGTAGAGCTGCCCAACTTAAACCAAGAAAATTAAAAAACGACGTAGATAATAGATGGAATTCAACTTATTTGATATTACAAAGTGTTAGACCATATTAGCAAATTATTTGTGCTTTTATTAATGATAAGACGCAAAGTATTAACCTTGACAAATCTAGTTGTGATATTGCTAATATTTTTTTTTGATTTTTTAAAATTTTTTTATAATGTTAAAATCAATATTCTGGAATTTATTATCTCACTTCTAATATTATTCTTCATATTTTGTAGATTTAACATGTGAATTTACAAAATATCGAATAGTAAATGAATTTAGTAATGACTATACATTATGCTCAATGTTCTATAAATTTATGTATTGCACCTTTAAATACTAGAGATGACATAACAAATGAAGTTCCTAATTTATATGCATCTTATGAAATAAAATATTATAATGTTAATCGCTATTATTTACGATCTCCACATATCGAGAGTTATCCTAGTAGTAGTAACGGTGGTGGTGGAGGTAGTTTTAGTTAACAATATAGTGTTGATGATATATGAAGTGAATTACAAACTGAAAATTATTCTACTTCTTTTACAAATGAACTCAATATTTATTTTGAAGCTCGTTATCAAGTTTCTCGAGATGAGAATTTTGACATTTTATATTGGTCGAAAAGACATTCTACCATATATCCTATTTTTTCTATAATGAGACATGATATACTAACACCTCATGTTTCTACTGTAGCATCAGAATCTACTTTTAGTGCAGGTGGACGTGTTTATGATGAACGAATAGGAAGACTTGCACCGGACCCTGTGGAGGTGCTCATTTGTATCAAAGATTGGACCGATGTCAAGACGAAAGATCAACAACGAGAGAATGAAATTCTTGAGAAGTTTACAAATTTGAATGTTGAATACTATAGATTATTTTTATTGAATTTCTTATGTAATTTGAAGTATTTTTTTTTTTCAAATTTGTAATTTTTTTTCGAATATCTAATTTTTATCAAATTCTAATTTCTTTTTATATGTCAAAATATTTTTAATGATATTTATGTGATATTTTTTATTGGATAGTCTCAAATAATTTTTTTATTAATACATTCAATTTTATATACATTAACATAACTAATTTTTAAATTAAATGAGTAAATATCGTTGGCATATATTATTAATACTTATTATAATTTTAAATGAAACTTTTTAAAAAACTTATATTATATTATAATAAGTTGAAAATATTTTTATACGCTCAGCTCGTTAAGGCTCGTTGAACTAGCTCGGCTCTGCTCGTTTAACTCGTGACTCGCGAGTTGGTTCGGGTTGAAATTTTTTCATATTGGCTCAGTAGGCTCATTTAACTCGTTAGGCTCGGTGAGCTAGACTAATTCTGACTCAGCTCGGCCGACTCGTTTGTCATCTCTAATAAGACTATTAGAAAACAATTATGTTCGTTAGGGGTGGGCAGAACCTACCCGAAACTGCAAAACTGGACCGAACCGGCAGTCTGGACCGGTTCTTGGTCAGTTCTGCCTGCCATGGAATCGGTCCCGGTTCCATGGATTGAGGAACTGGGAACTGCAGTCCGGTCCCCGATTCCCCGTACCGGGACCCGGAATTCCCACGGTAGAATCGACATATGGGTCAGCTCGGTGGGTTATCCAACCCATGGGTCGGATAACTTAAAAAAAAAAAAAAAAAACTAAAACCAACCAGCCCTCAGTTCACTCCTCAGCATCAACGACCCGACCCCGCTCTAGCGACCTCACGTCTCAGACTCACGCAGCTCCGACCGTCATCCGTCGACTAGTGACCTCATCCAGCGACTTTCGCAGTTCTGACCTGGAGTGGTGACCTGACCTACGACCTGACCAATGGGTAGTAACCATCTCTCCTGATTCTGCATTCTCAATTGAATAAGTCTGATTTGAAAGGTTAGTTTTCATTCAGCCACTCTCCTACTCCTGGTTCCAATTTCAAAAATTTCTGCATCTAGGTCAAAGTCAAGCTTTTTGTCCTAATTTTTCCGAGTTTGAGGGGGAGGTGAGGCGGGACTATAGTAGAACTGTCTAGGGCTTTAAATTCGCGATATCGGGGGGCTTTCAACGGCATCTGTGTTTTGGTGCTGCTCTACTTTTTCCATAATCGGGGTTTTTCTCAGAGTAATTTACCTTCTTTTCGACCATGTTCTAAATGGAGCTTCGCAGGGAATCGCGTGGGCGCTGTCCACGAAAGAATGGCCGAAGTGAATATTGCTGCATCATGGGAGGGAACAGGTACCGAACCGAAATCGGACCGCAAATTCGGTCCGGTACCGATTCCGCTAGGGGCTGATTCCAGTTTTGGAAAATATTTTTCGAAACGACCAGTCCAGTCCGGCTCCAGGCCCGGACTGGACCGTGCCCAGCCATTGTTCGTGATGTTGGAGATTGGAAAAGAGTTTTCCATGAAGCCGTCAAATGGGTAGGTGGTTTCTCAGGTTGCGAGCTGTTGACTTATAGTATGTTTAAGTCTAACGATATTTGTGATGATGCGTTTTTAAATAATGTAATTTGATTGAGATTATGTTACCGAGAATTATAAGCTGATTATTGAATTAAATATATGAAATTAATAAATTGATTAATAAGTTAGATATTGTCCCTCATATATATGTCTCGAAATTTTCACTAGAAATGCCCTTTGAAAATGGTATTTTAGTTGTCTAATAAATCTGTTTGAGTGTTTAGAAAAACAGGGCTGAAATTGTTTTATATTGTATATCCACTGATGGCAAAGAAAAGCTTACATCTGCCACTTCCTAAACGACAAAGCAAAGTTTATATCTTCCGCCAGCTAAACGACAAGAACTACATCCACCGCTGGCGCTTTGAAGAAGACTTCTCCGCCAGCTAAACGACAAAGAATTACATCTACCGCTGGCGTTTCAAAGTCTTCCAAAGATTATATCTGCCGATAGCTACACGACAACGATTACATCCTCCGATGGCTAGACGAAAAAGTTCAAATTCCACCGCTGAAATTTCTGAAGACATCCACCGCTGGAATTCAAAGAAGACATACACCGCTACCTAAACGACAAAGGTCATATCTACCGCTAGCTAAACGACAAATTTTTGAAGACTTCTACCGATGGTATTTTAAAGTCACATCTACCGATACCGGTTCAAGGTTTATAAAGTCACATCTACCGATACCGGTTCAAGCAATGTAAAGCTACATCCACCTATGGCGATTCAGCGTTTTTAAAGTCGCATCTTCCGGTGTACAGTATCTTCCGCCAGAATTCAAATTTACCGCGAAGCGATAGCGAAAGTCGCCCAGAGCTTTAACTCCTGTCCACTAATGGCAATGCACGAAAACAACTTCAGAACGCAACGGCTAGCTGTCTAAGTACGGATGCTTCCCCAACGGTAATATATTTCCATATCCAGAAAGAAGCATTTAATGAAGAGAGCCGATTACAAACAGAGTATTTAAGGGAAAAAGAAGCTCGGGAGAAACAACTTTTTGCAAAAATTGATATTGAGCCCTAACGAGCCAAAATCTTAATACTCTGTATTCTACATCTCTCTATTTTGTAACTTGAGATTTAATCATTGAGAGAGTGTTGTTTGTGCTGAAAATTACAAACTCACGATTCTGTTAAAGATAGTGGATTGTCACCTGTGAAGAGCAATCCAGTTTCTGTAAAAGGCTGTAGATCGTCGCCCGTGAAGTGTGATATGTTTTTATTCTCTGAGGAGAAGGAAAAGATCTTCAAGGAGGAAACCTTGAAGCGTGGACGTAGGCAGTTTTTGGCCGAACCACGTAAAAATTCTGGTGTTGAATTTTCTCTAACTCTCTCTTTTACTTTTATTACCTGTCTGTTTGCTGTTAATTTAAAAAAAATTAAAAAGTCTAATTCACCCCCTCTTAGACAATTTCGATCCTACACGAGCATCCTTTGGTTGTCAATCAAACATATTATATATATATATATATATATAAAAAAGAACGATGTTAGAGATTTCAATAAAGCGATGGGCTTCTGCGATTTACGTTGGAAACTCTTGCGGTGCTTATCCTCAAATCGCATGTGCAACCACCTAAAAGATTTAAAGTCATGGTGGGAAAATGGAGAGGAGCTGGCTTGTTGTGTCTTTTGCTCTCAGCTCAGAGTAGTTATCCAGGACAAACATTTGATATTGATTTTTTTGTCCTGCCGATCAAAGGACTGAGATGGTGTTGGGAGTTCAGTGGTTGGAGTTGGAATTGGTGCGGTTTTACTACAAACAGGACATCTCATCTCTTATTTCATTAAAAAATTAATTGTGAGAATGCAAAAGGCAAGTACTTATGCGCAAGAAATGTTGGCTATAGTGAAGGCTGTCAAGAAATGGCGACAATATTTGTTGGGCGGCCATTTTATCATCAAAATTTAGAGGAATTGCTTAAGTTGCAACGAGATATTATGCTACAACCAGAAGCTTATCCTCAATATAAAATTTTAAATGGTTTGCTGCTGTTTATTGGGCATTGTAGTGGCAAAAAGTTCTACTCTTAAGAATGACATCATTAGAGAGTGGCATTCTACTTTATAGGGTGGCCGTAATGGCATTGCTAAGACATTAACCCGGGTTAAATATCAGTTTATTTGGCCTGGAATGCATAATTTCATAGAGACTTGTCCTATATGTCAGCAAACTAAATATGATACATGAAAGACTTAAGTATTATTACAACCATTAGATATTCCGTCTCAAATTTGTGAAGATAAGAGTATGGATTTTATTTTCTTCTAATGGTTTTGCAGCAATTATGGTGGTTTGTGTACTGACTTTCGAAATTAGCTCATTTTGTAGCTCTGAAAGTTCCTTATACTGCTGTTAAGATTGCTGATGTTTTTGCTCAATAACTTTGCCGATTACATGGTGTTTCGCACATGATTGTATCGGATAGACATCCTATTTTTATGAGCACCTTTTGGAAAGAGTTATTAAAACTCAATGGAACAACAAAGTACAAACATAAAGTAAAGTACATAAAATGAAATACAAAATATAAACTAAACTACGTTGGGACATCATTGTCGTTTCGCTCCACCCAATCCATGAGGAATTTCTTATAGCTCTCTGTGTCACGGTGAACTCCTCGACAATGCCTATGATGAAATCCCGTCTATGTTCCATCATGTCCCACATATTAGTCGTCTGAGGGGACAATGGCCGAGCGGGAGCGTCCTCCATAGGAATATCTGCAGAGGTGGAGGCCCCTTGATCTCCCTTGAACACCCAAGTCTCGTTAACTTCAACTAGATACATCCGAATCAAATGAAGCCTATCAAATACATCACCAGATCTCTGTGCTCTCATCTGCTCTCCAATCAATAGCTGAATCCGAGCTCGCTCAACGATTTTCTGTATCAACATGTCGTACCCTTTGGCTACGCTTGAACGAAAATGAGATGGTTAAACCTGAACAAAAATAAGATGACAAAGCCTGAACAAAGGTTAGAAAATGAGTTTCAATTAGTATGTAATTGTTAAGTCTAGATTCGGTAACTTGTGATGTTAATTTGCACATGCACGTGTTTTCACGTACTTAGTTTACTCATAGTTTGTAATTTTGTGATATATCTGAGGATGATAGACTTTGATTGAGACCTTTCTGAGGGAGACGAACATACAAAAGAAGAAATATTTTTGGGTCAGAAAAAAGAATCTAATGTTTTATGTTTTAGTTTTATTTGAGAATATTTTGTATTTTATTTTGACTTTATATTGAATTTTTTAATTAATGTATGATTATGAAGTTCTGCGTTGATTTTTGGCAAATCTAATTACTGTTTGAATTCTTATGTTTATGCGCATTTGAGTTTTCGTTAATATTAATAAAAAAGCTTTAAAAAATATAAAATTTAGTTTTTTCAACGCGATTTCAAACAAAAGTTTGATAAATGATTTAGAAATTTTTTTAGAATTTTCAAATTGTAGAAATTGAATTTTAAGAATTTGGAACGTTACATTCTCTTATTATTGGTGGGTTCAAATCCTAGCAACTACAGTCCTCAGCTTGTTTTTGTTGATAACATTAACGACTTCATTAAATTGGTGGCTGTCGTTACATTTATTTCCAATTTTCACTCTCTCGCTCTCTCTCTCTCTCTCTCTCACTATTCCTCCTCCGTTGAATCATGAATGTTCCTTTCCTTTTCTCCTAGGGTACCCTCCTCTTTCCAATTCCCATCTCTTTCCTTTCTTTAAACTTTTACGAAAAGTTGAATTTTTAAAAATTAGGCATCAAAAATCCGACCTCTCTTCTTCTAAGCTGCAGAAAAGATGGACGAGAATACTACTTTACATCTTCCAGAGGACATCATCTACATCATTCTTGCTCGACTTCCTGCTCGATTTCTGATCAACCATGGAAGGTTTGTTTGCAAGACTTGGTCCAATATAATACGCGACCCGAAATTCGCAAAGACTCACGCTTTGCATTCAAAATTTGATTTGTTCTTCCAATTTTCTCCAATGCATAACCTTACCCGCTTAGCTGAGATTAATGAAGACCAAACTGAAGTCAAATTGTTTCACAGAATATTTGTGAGGAATCATATATGGGGCAGTTCAGGCGGCATCCTTCTGCTGCAATCGAATGACCACGATAGATGTTTATCTGTTGTAAATCCCGTCACTTGTCAAATCTCGAAGCTTCCCACATTACCCGGCCATTGTTTTTTTGCTGATATAGCGTACATGCCGCTCACCGGAGAAATCAAAGTTATCTGTAAGCTCTCCGATAATCTATGCGTGTTGACTGTGGGTAGCAATATGGCCTGGAGGATGATGAATGTTAATCCAAATCTTCCCCTACACTTTGAACATTATGGAAGCCCTTTATTCTCATTAGATGGTGTACTTTATTATTCTGCGCATAATTACGTGGACGTAAAGATGAAGCTTTTTGCAGTTGATCTTCGCGACGAAAGTGTCCATAGTATCAATCTTCCATGCCAAAGGGTTTCTCGGTCTTGCGTGATTCTATCAACTGGAAAACGTCTATTGTTAGTATGTCTGCCATTGTCAATCACACAAAAAGTGGCAACTACATGGAAATTGAAGGACTTTATGAAGAGTGAATGGGTGGAGGGGGAAAGGGTTGAAATTAAAGATAACTTTGGCCTTCAGTTCTGCACTGACACGAGATGGCCGGAGAATCTAGAAGTACTGCTGTACTGCAGTAGAGCGTTGGACGGTCATTTTGTGAAGAAGATCAAAGAAGAGGAGTTGATTGCGGCCTACCGTTGCCGTCGAGGAGAAAGGGGTGGCCCCTGGAACGTTGGTCAACCTGAATCCTACATCTTTTTTGCTCACCAAAATACTCTTGTTTCTTGGTAAGGATTATAGTTGAGTTAGGGGGAGCTCAGTCTCTTCTCCTTGTTGATTAAATCTAGCTAAAGTAATTTATTTTTATTAGATTTGTTACTTCTTACGATATTACATGTTGTAATCTTTTCTAGATTTCATACAAGATCATGCATTTCAATATTTTGTTGATTTAATGTTTGGTGTTTTGCTCCCAAGAAGGAAACTTAATGACCATTTATTATATGTAGTGAAAAAAATTTTGTTGACTAATTTTAATGTTGGCATTATATGATATTGTAATGTTCACCTTTTTACATATTCTTTGTTTTTCTGATAAAATATTTGCGTTATTCGAGATCAACTTATTTTGCTAGAAATCAATTCAGCAGTCGACACTTGTCGACCGATGGCGATGCAAAGCCAAGCTAGGGTCAACACCTCGAAAAATTGTTGACCCCGGTTGACTGATGGTGCAGGTGTCGATCGGCCGGTCGACACTCACCATACTCGATAAGTTCAAGGGTCGACCATTTGTTCAAGGTGCCAACTCGAGAGCACGAAGTGTCGACCCTTCCTCAAGGTGTCGACCTCTGCTGTGTCCAGCGTGCTCAAAGGGTCGACCCTTTGTTCAAGGTGTCAACTGTTGTGTCTTGTGTGGAGCAATGGTCGACCCTTGCTTGGAAGGTGTCGACGAATGCTGTAACACCTAAAAATTTTGTTAAACGTAACTTTAGATATAAGACTTATTTATATTCGTATCGCTATTTTTCTTTATTAATAAGATATTTTTTAGAATCATTTGATGTCATAAAGATTTAAGTATCAAAAGTGTTCTGAATTAAAAAGAATAATTTTTCGAAAAAAATGGTAAAGGTGTCGATCGATAGCCTTAAAACAACAAGAAGTGCCGATTAGACCATCAAAGTGTCGACCTGAGGAGACGAGCTTCGTGTGTTATGATTGAACTAAGTGTTGACCAGACTACCCAAAGTGTCGACCGATCTTGCGGGAAAAAGCTTATCAATACACAAAACCCTAACCCTAAACGTATAATTTTGACCCAGAGTCACGAGCCACCTCCCAACCCCTCTCAAACTCTGTCAAGGTAAGTCTATTCCACGATGTATCGATTAGGCAATAATACATGAATGGTCATAAGAGTAACCAAGGATCGATTAGGGTGTGGATTTATAATGTTTGAGATTCACGATTTCTATCTATTAAGAATACCAATACATGAGAATCTTTATGAATAAGTTAATCTAAATACAACAGATCTCAATAAATGATGAAGATAATAATTTTGACGTTTTAGCACCGTGGCAAGCACAGTCCGTGTGTTGCCTAGTATCTAACAAAAAAGGAAGCTTTCATGGGATTAAAGGATGCCCTTTTAAAGGTTTTGCATTTGCCTTGCGTTTTTGGGATGGTTGCGTTCTCGAGGCAATTCTTAGCAAATGAAGACCCTCATCTTTCACTATGCAAGTTCCTCATTAAGATCATAAGTTTTAAACATTTTGTTCTTAGTTACATTAGTTATTACTAATTTTATGCTATAATCCTATGTTTTAATTGTCATTCGTTTATTATTATATAATATCATAAATTATCAATAATTAACATGATAAATAACTTGCATCAATAAATAAATTACACATAAGTCCCACATAAGTGCATTACTAAAACGTGAGCATTTCGTTATTATAACCGTAACATCTAGACATTGAGTTTTTACTTCTCCATATTTTACTTTGGCCCAGGAATTTCATGAAGGTGTGTGCTTTTGTTTTCTTAAAATAACGACATGCTTCCTTATTGTTATAATTGAAATTTTGGGATTGAAGTTGTCCGTTGTGCAATTATAAACATTAGTGGAACATGCGATTGAACCAAAACAAATTTTTTTAGAGTTGTTCCGACTATTTTTTCGTTTCGATGATTAAATAAATCACCCTAGCTTAACCCGACTCGTTTGTTAGCTCAATGAGCCAATACTTCTTTTCTTTTTCAGGTCGGATTGCTTGTTTTAAGGGTGGTTAAAACTAATTTGGAAACGACATTCGATTTTAAATTTTGAGAACCGATAAAATTTAGATTGATTTTAAGTTTAATATATGAAAAATTGAAATTAATCAAACCAAGCCGAAGTATCATTGGTTTTAACCAATTTACTTATCCAACTCATTTAAAAAAGTCAACAAGACTCGTAATATTCCAAACCACTTGGAAACCCTAAACTCTAACTAACTCTCTCTTGTACCTATGTCACTAATGTTTTGAGTTTTCATCTGAATCAGTCTCTGCCTCTTCCACAACTCTTGATCTACATATGCTTCAAACCCTAACACTTTCTCTACATTTAACGGTGTACAGAGAGCACACCATCGAAGTTTGGCCTCGACCTCTCCCACAAGATCGACTTCATTTGGGTGCAAATTCGATCGCTCTTCCGCTTACGCCCTCAACAAGTGTCTCCCTAACCTAATTTTCACTAGAACCCTAATATTTAGTCATCTTTTTTTGCGACGAGCACTGTGACACCTAAAGAAAGGTAACTTTTTTAAGGGTTTAATTTGATTATCATAGTTTGGTTTTTAACTTTGATTGGCTTGATTTTCATTGATATATCATCGGGTTGATGGAGAGTTCAAAAGTTTTGTAACTTCGTTATTTATATGTTGATTGATAATCTCTTATTCTCCTGACAAAACGACTAATGCGACGGGATAAGATGACTATCGAGTCGCAATGGCACTCATTACTATTTATTTTAAAAATAAATCTTTTTTTATATTATAAATCAATCGTAGAGTAGTTTAAGTTTAGTTGATACGGTACAAAAAAAAGTCTCATTTCAATTCTAAAATTACTTAAAACCAATAAACTTTTGATCTGGTTTTATTATAGAACCGAACCGAACCGAATCAAACCGAACCGAACCGTGAACACTCTTAGCTTGTGTACACTTTATTGTTAATTAAAGGGAATTTAGCAAATACTACACTGCTCAATCAAATTTTCTAATAATTATTTTTTATTAATTTTGCTGAATTAAATGATATAAAAAAGAAAATAATAGGGAATTCTGCGGTGGGACCCATCCTAACTGCATGCAGGCTACGCGGACGATAACTGGTTCTGAGCATTCGAACCCAACCCAACCCATCCGTATCTGGTGCGCTCTCTCTCTCTCTCTCTCCCTCGCTTCCTCTCCCTCTTCCATTGCTCATTTCTCACTTGCCTTGTCCCAGAGACGGAGAAAGAATCGAACAAACATGGCAGGAAAGTGGGGATTTTTCATAGATCTGGCTTAGTTTCAGCTCCGCTGCTTATCCTACAGCTTCTCGTTTTTAACGATTGCCTTTCCTCGATCCGGTTGCGATTTCTCAGCCATTTTTAGATGTGCGTTATCATTTCATGAATCTTTGTTTTCTGAGTTCGATTGAAGATTAATTTCCTTTTATCTCGCGTTTCCCCCTTTCATGTTAGAGTAGCTTGTGAAGATCAAAAAGGGGATTATTTTTTTTCATTGAATATACAATCATCATTGGGAGAATCACAGTGGCTTAAATTGATAAAAATTAGTGAGATCCTGAATTGAGTACTTTGGCAACTTTTATTAGCTGTTATAGTGCGATCATGACTCTTGCAAAAGTTTGGGTGGAAGAGAAATTGATGATTTATCTGCAGCATTCTTATAAGGGAGGAGAAATTAGCTGCATGATATTAAACATAAGCAAGACCAAGTGCATTTGAAACTGATTGTTGTATTGGAATATCTAGAACTTTCATTTGTATTCCGAACACTTTATTATGTGTTTTCTGCAAATTAATCGTTCATCTCTGGTAGTTTTCTATTTAAAACTGCTCGTGAATAATTTGACATGATGACTTTTCGTCAATTATGACAAATGTCAATACTTATTTTGTTGACTATTATTAACATATGGATTTAATCATGCCTTAACTTTTTAGGTGGAGAAAAGTAGATGCAAGGGAAAAGTAGTGCGAATAATTCACTCCCTGAAATTATTGGTATCGGGCAAGGATCTGCAACCAGTACTGCTGTTATGAATCAGCAAAATGTGCCGGCAAATAATAGTAATGTTACTCCCGTGGAAAACCGATTGTCAAATTATATGATATCATCTGGTGAAACATGCACACATTCTCCTAGTCATGATGGCCAGAGCTTTGATAGTTGGAATTCTGGTGAACCTAGCTCGAGGCATAATATGCAGAACGATACAGATGATGAACGGCTGAAAATGGAGCATGTTTGGTCTCCCTTAAATACCTGTTCTGGGAATGGTTTGAGAATAGAAGAGAGTCAATTTGGGGCTTCCAATTCCCTTTTTCGTGGGAGAACTGATGTTGGGTCGAGCAGTTATCAGATGAGAGACAGGCCATTTTTTTCACAAGGTTCAACCTCCAATATCACTTATCATAATGAAAGGCTAGATACTGAGTATGTTGGAAATAATAGTCGCAGGCTCGGAGTTGGATCTGGTTGTTCTAATCCATATAAGTCAACTCAATCAGAAACTGAGCAGACTTCTTCTGCTTCCTTTTGTCATAATCCATCCGGAGTCTCTGATAATATGATGGTGGACAGTGATTGTGAGCCCAGTTCTTCAGGTACATGGGGATTATCCTGCAAGAGAAAATCCCTTGAAGGAACTTCCAGGCAGCTTTATCCTGGTGGAAGTTCTAGCTCCTTCCCACAGCCAGAACATGGTTCATTATGCACTGGGACTGCTTGCTTTAGTCCTTCTAAGCAGTTTAAGTTTATCTACTCCTGCCCATGCATCTCCTTGCACCGGTCTTCCTGAGCATCGGAGCTCAAGTATCAGTACTGTTGGAATGAGAACAGTTTCCGATGTGTTCCCTTCTTCAAGTGTGACAAATAATTTTGAGAGACCTTTAAGAGACTTGGGTAGGATAGCTACTTTGAGGACATCTCAGGACTATGTGCCAGTTAGTATATTATCTGTTGGGAGTGCTAGGCATCCAAACCCTACCCAATTTAGAGATTTAGCGGAGAGACCAACAGCAAGTTTAGCTGGTAATTCAGGAGCGCCACCCCTAGGACTTTCCCATGGTAATGAAGTTCCTGGCATTACAAGAAGCACTCGTTTTTTCTCCTGGGATGGGAATTCTACTTCAAGAGGTGAAAGTTTTTCAAGTTCACTTTTACCTGGACACAGAACTCTAGCGCGAGAAGACTTGAGTATAGGTAGGCCTTCGCGAAACAGTGCAGAACATCACATTCTTTTACCTGCAACTGAGACAAGAAACTCAACTCATGATCCAACTAGCTGGAGTTTAGCAAGTGGAAACGTAAACAATCCTTTCAGTCCTTCCACTTCTCGAATCAGCCCTAGTTCTAGCGTACATTCTTTACCGAATCCTGCATTGATTCCGCCCAACCTTCCTAGAGAAAATCAGCGAAGGGTGCTAGAATTTGCACCTTGGTCTTTGTTTCCATCTACTGATGCTGAGTCTGAAGTTCATAGTGCTCACTTTTCTTCATTACCGTCAGCTCCTAATTCGTCAAGGGATGCAACCATATCATCCGGACCTAGTAGCCTTCGGCATCATCAATCACATCCTAGGTCGGCTTTCTTTCTGGAGAGATTGAATGATGACATTTCAGGGACTCCTCATTCATTACGTGCTTTGGCTGCTGACATTGAGGGCAGGCGCCAACTAATAACTGAGGTTTGGTTTCAACTTTTTTATTTCTCCTTTCTGAGTTTCTATGTTTTTTTCAGCTAGGCACCCGGACTGATTCAGCCATTCCAACATGTAGTTAATCAGTTACTATTTTCTATGTTGACTGCATATAAACAAAAATCTATGTTGACTTTGTGTTATCATTATTCTATATTTTCTGTATTAAGGTGTTCAACTTGTCTACAGATAAAGGATATATGTATGAATCACGAATGTGTAAGTGCATTCAAATAAATCTCGTGAGCAAAGAAAGTTTGTTCTAATCACGTTTTTTCTGATTTGAATTGCGGTGTTGAATGGAGATTTCATGAATATTTTGGGATTAACATGTTTGGTTCATTCTATGATAAAGCTAGTTTTGATTGTTGGGTATGTCTCCTTGCATTCATTAGTGTCAACTAGCTAGTTCCTTGCATTGATAAGTGTCAACTAGCAAGTAACTCAAATCTTGACTAGGTTTCTCAACCCATTCACTGTAAAATACAGCATTGTATTTATAGTTAATTACACTTTATGATTTTAGTGTAGGAATAAATTCTATTTTGAAGGTTCTAAATAAAGACTATTATAGTTTCTAGTTTGTAGATTGGATAAGTTATAGGATTTGCCAAACCTATCACGCCACTGGGTTTACCATGTTCCTATTGAAGAGATACAATTTGGGAAAATAAATATTTTGTTCATTTGTAGCTCAACCTGGTTCAAATATAATTTGCATTTCTAGCTTAGATATAGGATTTTTGGATTGCAAATTATGTAGTTATTTTATAAGGATATTTTTTACTCGCTTCTGTCTAATATATAGTAACTTACTCATTTTTCTTTATTCAAAGTTTATCAACTTAAACATGTTTGGTTGTGTCATGTATGAATAAAGGACATGCATCTGAGACATGTGAACTACTTTTTTTTTGGTGACATGGTTCCTCTAATACGACTAGTAGGACATGCAGTTCTCCCTTTGGAAGCTTAGAATTGTCGACCTAGATTGAGTAAGTCACCAAAGCCGTTACATGTCTGTCCCCTTTCCTTCTTGACCGTTCTCTAACCTTTTGTTTGAGAATAGCCTATATGAGCATCTATATCTGGTCTTGGCTCTATCTCTTATCCGGTCTTGGCACTGGTTGATATATAGTGATTATTATTGTCATTGTAAAGTGCTTCATAATGATATTATTAGAATCCTTGGATCATCTATAATCCATTTTTACCATTGGATCTGATGAGCAATAAATCTGAATTTGGCCACCACAATACAACTGTCTTTTTGTCTTCTCCATAAAAACTAGATTCCCTCCATTGAAAGTGCAATAAGCAGAAGTAGATCTTCTAACATCTTACGTGTTAGTTTTAGGCAAGTGTATGGCTCACAATGCTTACTACAAACAGAATATCAAGTCTATTGAGAGAGAAGATAATTTTAAGTCTTCCAACTAGTCTTTTATAATGTTCTAGCCTTGTAACATTTTCTTCATTCATTGATTGTAGTTTCCAGTCGGCTTGATTAGTGTGTCAACTCGTTTGCACCAAAGTCATTGAGTTTCGTAGGGAATAGCTTTAAAACAAAAGTGGCCCTTCTAAGTTCCATGATCTTTGATTGTTTTTGCAGCAAGAAAATGTTTTTGCTTTTCCAAGTCTTTATCATCTTCTTTACTCAATATGATATCACCTGCATATGAGTGGAACAACCTTTTTGTTATTTGACTGCACTGCTTATAGAATATTTTATGGTTTGCATGTGATTAAGAAATTTCATAGCTTTTGTTAGCTGTGGGCCCCTATCAAACCAAGCTCTAGGTATTTGTTTCAAATAATATGATATTTTTAAATCTACGTATCTTATCATGTATACTTCTAGTCAAATCTTGGAGGGAAATCCATAAACATTCTCTCCTCTATATTGCCATTTTAAAAGGCATGACATCCAAGTGATGTGATGGCCAATTTATATATTTGTTGCTTGAGTAGTAAGACAAAAATGGAATATAACTTAGCTACACTTCCAATGGTTTCTTGGTAGCTAATTCCAAATGTTTGAGTGGATTCCATAGCTATCATCTAGCTTACACCATTCTCTCCTCTATATTGCGATTTAAAAAGGCATGGCATCGAAGTGATGTAATGGCCAATTTAAATTTCAAACTAGAGATAATAGCATGGTTAGATATAGGATGTTCCATACAAGAATGAATATCTTTCCTCATAGTAATAGGAAACACATGAATCTCAAGATTCTTTATAAAAAGAGTAATTCATTCTCTGTTGATGAACTATGAATAGAAACTGGTATTTTTTTTTTTTTTTTTTTTTTTTTTTTTTTTTTTTTTTTTTTTTTTTTTTTTTTTTTTTTTTTTTTTTTTTTTTTTTTTTTTTTTTTTTTTTTTTTTTTTTTTTTTTTTTTTTTTTTTTTTTTTTTTTTTTTTTTTTTTTTTTTTTTTTTTTTTTTTTTTTTTTTTTTTTTTTTTTTTTTTTTTTTTTTTTTTTTTTTTTTTTTTTTTTTTTTTTTTTTTTTTTTTTTTTTTTTTTTTTTTTTTTTTTTTTTTTTTTTTTTTTTTTTTTTTTTTTTTTTTTTTTTTTTTTTTTTTTTTTTTTTTTTTTTTTTTTTTTTTTTTTTTTTTTTTTTTTTTTTTTTTTTTTTTTTTTTTTTTTTTTTTTTTTTTTTTTTTTTTTTTTTTTTTTTTTTTTTTTTTTTTTTTTTTTTTTTTTTTTTTTTTTTTTTTTTTTTTTTTTTTTTTTTTTTTTTTTTTTTTTTTTTTTTTTTTTTTTTTTTTTTTTTTTTTTTTTTTTTTTAGATTCTTAACATTTAGATAATTGCTGATTCCCTTTTCTTTTTTTTTTTTTTTTTTTTTTTTTGTAGAATAGACTTTTAACTGAAGTTTGTCAGGTGATGTTATTCCCTCATATTCTCCTTATTTTGAGTAGTGTCTAAGACAAAGGTGGATCAGAGTAGGCATGGAAATTAAGAAAGCTAACTAAATAATTCTTCCTTGGAAAGATACTGTGACAACCGCTATGTGAAGACAATGAGGGCCCTGTATGAGGGCTCAACCCATATCAGTGGAGATGTATAATTTATATTGCTTAGTAGAGTGAAAAATGCATAGTTTATAAATAGAGATTTTCTCACTACCTACTACAACACGTTTTAGGGTAATTCCAACAATAAATTTATGCGGGATCCGATACAAAGCGGACAATTTTGTACTACGAGCATTGAGAGACGTTACAAATAATATCAGAACTATTGCCCAATCGAAAGTGTGGCCGACGAGAACCTCGAGTCCCGAAGGAGTGGAGATTATGACACTCCGTCCTGTGAAGACAAAGAGAACCCAGTGTGAGGACCCAACTCATACTAGTGGGAGTGCGCAATCTTACATCGTTTGGAAGATTGAAAAATACATAGTTTATAAATAGAGTTCACCTCCCTACCTAGTAATTCACATTTTGAGCTAACCCTAAAAACAAATATGTACGGGTTCCAGTCAAAGCGAATAACTTTGTACTGAAGAAGTCACAGATACTGTCAATCCATACTTGTAAAATACTTTTCCGGAAAATTTTAGTGTATCAGGATTAGTTTTGAATCCAAGGAATTCCATGTTTAAGCGAACCTATTGCATGGATTAAGTCTGTTTACATTAGGAGTCTTCCCATTAATGGATAGAAAAGTAGCAAAAGATTTCTGGATCATGGAAAGCACTTGAAAGGGGTATACGATTGGGGAGAATGTCACATATTCTAGGAAAATGAAATGAGTCATCATTCTGCAAAGTTGGGTTGGAGAAACAAAAATTCATTTAATGGCTGTTGGTTGATCTGTAATGCTTCCCCATTTGAGTATATAGTGTGTACTTGTTAATATAACGCTGCTTCACCCATCACTGATAGCTGCTGTTTCTGTGTATGTAGACTCCTTTTGTCTTTATTTTCCAGATTTTTGTTTTGACACATCTCTTTAACTAAATTTTATTTTCTTCTATTTTCATCAGATTCGACAAGTTTTGACTGCCATGCGAAGAGCTGAAAACTTAGCAGCAGAGGTTTGATTCTTACTATCTACATCATTTAGTTTAATAGTAAATTATTGATGAAACTTTTATTCTAGTTTGGCTATTTATGATGTTTTGATCCTTAAAATTTTTCATTTCATTCTACTGGACGTCCCTATTGCATATCCAAACTCAGACGTTGTTACAGTCCTTTTTTAAAATCTAATCACAGGCTCTGTGACAACGGGTTTTTGTTTCCTTGGAGCTGGGCATTTGCTAAGCATTCCAAAAATATTACATTTGATGATAGCATATGCTTATGGATTCTTTCCATATCACGGTGATAAAATTGATCCATGAATTGTTTTCTTAACAGTATTTTATTCAATGTATTATTGGGTAATGGATTTTTTGTGCTATAATACTCTTGATATAATGTACACTACTACTCTTGATGTTGTAATAGACACTATTATCCTTGATGGGGTAATCATATGATTTCTGCATCTCTACATGCACAAGGTCAACATCTTGTAATTGATCGCCATGCTACAGCAGGGACTACCTGCATTTCAAATAAAAGGACCAAGGAGAAAAACACATGAATCTGTAACTGTAACCGCATATTATCTTGTTTTTTTTTTTCAATATTTTCTGTAGATTCTAAGAACGAAAATACTTTGAGGTGTTATATTACTATCGTCTAGCTTTTAGATTTGAGAAAAAGTAATTCATCTGTATAGTCTAGTCTTTTTGAACTGTACATGCTTGCATACATATAACTTATAAGCAAGAGTTTGCAGCGATATTAGCCATGATCTAAACTCCCAAGGTATTTGTTGTCTGATTATGTGATATTGAAGAAGGAATATATGGTCCTTTCCTTTTACTGCCAAGTACATATCTCATCTTAGAAATTGACTTCAAATGCGGCAATGTCAGGATTATATGCTCTTTGACCCATTCGTATACCATGGTATGGCTGAGATTCATGATAGGCATAGGGACATGCGCCTTGATGTTGACAACATGTCTTATGAGGTAGTAATTTTATTCCAGTTATTTTTGCATCTTATATCTGCCTCTTTAAACTCATCTTTGAACATATCAAATATTGGGATTTAGGAACTGTTGGCCTTAGAAGATCGCATTGGAGATGTTAGCACCGGAGTTAGTGAAGATATGATTTTAAAGCTAATGAAACAACAGAAATATGAGTTGATCAAAACTCCAACTCCCCCAGATTTGGAACCGTGCTGCATCTGTAAGGTATGAGTTACTACCACTTGTTATAATCTGGACGTCAATTGATGAGATTGATAATGGAGATCCTCAGAGTGCTGTTAGCTACCCTTAATTTGTTTGAATCTTCTAATGGATTTAGCTGCCAAATTACAGGAGGATTATGCTGATGCAGATATTATTGGGACATTAGATTGTGGGCACAATTTCCATACCAACTGCATTAAGCAGTGGTTGATGCTGAAGAATCTGTGTCCCATTTGTAAAACAACGGCCTTGGTATCATGAGCAGTGAGATAAATTCTTGTCCAAGGCCTGAAATTCAATACTCTGGTTACATACATATCATTACCCATTTTCCTAATATTTATGAAAAATCTAGTGGCTACATCCCCAAAATGGGGAAAGACAGAGAACCAATGTGGATAATAAAAAGATTCTGCTTTGACATTGGCTATGGATGGATACCTTCTATCATTATGAAAAGACTGCACATTGCAATGACATTGTTGGGATATATCAAGCTTTGATAATAATCTGTTTGAGAAACTTGTGTGCTTTTAAGCTCTCTAACAACTGCCAACATTGTTTTTTCTTGTGGCTTGGGTTTCCAATGTAGAACATCGGAAATTCCAAAACCCTACTGGGAGTAATCCCACGACCTTGAAGGTATGCTCTATTTTAAGTTAAGATTCGAAGCTGTTCGGATGATAGTATAATATGATGGACTTTCCTAACCTGTGTGAGCAGAAAAAGTACTTTTTAGGTGTCTAACTGAAATTGAGATTCTCCTGTTTGGACGGAATAGATGGAGAACACATATTTCTGTTTATACAATTGTGGTGACTTTGAAGGTGTTGCTACTTGAAATGATATTTGTCTGATTGGTCTGAATCCCCAACTGATTTGATGCAATTTCTTCTTTTTTCTTTTTCGTTTTCTTATTTGATTTAATTTTTAATATTTGTTACAAATTCAGCTTGAAAAGTTTCATCATTCCCCCATTCAGGAAAAAAAAATCAGAGATATTTCTGCATTATTGAGCTTGCGTCTGTCTGTATTCCAAGCTTCTCTTGTGGGTGAGTGGGGTTGGAGCAAAAGAACAAATGGGAGAATTAGGGACAACTGCCAAATTTGAAAAACAAGAACACATTGATGAATTGGGTCCCGCCCCGAGTGGAGATCAAACCCAAAATTCCCCATTGTTTGCTTCACAAATTGGTAGTATTTAAAGGAGTAGGTTGTGGCATGTGATGGAAGAATATGAACCACGCCATTTGATTCCATGGTGGCTTACTTTCTTCTTTTTTATTCATTTTCTACATTTTAAAGCCACCCTTTTTCCAAATTTAAGACACCCATTATTTCTTTTATTCATAGCTTTTGTGGGTCTTTTTCATCCTTCCCTGGTCATAGCACAATCATCTTGACATAGTTGAATTTACAATCGAAGAAACCGAAGCAAAACCCACGAAGATGTGACGATAAAATTTGGTCACGAGGCATAGTAGAGTCGAGTCATTTCATTGTAATTCGCCTTAACGTTGGATTTGGAGATGGAAAAAATTCAAATTTTACGGCAACATTGATGTGTAATGGAAAAGGGTAAATCTTCTAGAACTTTCCTAGGTAGATACACAATTGCAATCCTCGTATTTACGGATCTACAACCTCAAATTTGATGTTCTGTTCTTTCCTTGTTTTTGTTGCGTTTTGCATAAGAAATTTTGAGATTATAGTCAAGAATCAGTGTGGTTGTCAATTGTCATCAGGGTCGACGAATTTTATGAAAGAAGGGTGGTCAGCAGAATGGTACCATCAGTTCACGGAAACCGCAATCGTCCGACCTTCCGATGGAATCTTCCGGCCAGCAATCCCGGAGAAGCTTCAAAAGCAACTGTGCTTTTCGCTTTGCTCTGTCGGTGCAATCGCTTTGTACTAGAAGAAGCAACTGAGTCAATATTCCGGCCGCCACCGCCTCCTTCTGACTATGCTCCGACGCTGAGCAGAGCGAAAGTAAAGCTCCTGCGGCGTATTCTGTGGCGCGGTCCGAGATCTTGAGAATCAATTTCACGAGCATTGGGACTGTCAGAGCGTGTGCGGCGAACGCAGCGCAACCGATTGGAATCCGGCAGATAAGCTCGATGGTTGCGAGAGCTCGCTCGGCATCGCACTTCTCGAAATCCGCCAGTCGGTCTATGAGAATCTCCGCCGCTCCGGCAGAAATCGCCTTGTGTCTGGTCTGCTTCACTAGGCACAAGGCGAACAGGGCCTTGATTCCGATTTTAAGTCCTCGGGGAAACGCAATCGGATTTCGCAGTATTTCAATTACTCCGTCGAAAATCTCTTCCACATTGCTGATTTCTTCTCGGAGCTCCGGCGATCGAGTTCCGGCGACGACGATTTCGATCAAGGCCGCGGAGTTAAGCCTAGTTTCCATAGAAGAATTGAATAGCAGACGCGAGAGGTAGGAGACTCTATGTAGATCGGAAGCAACCGAAACGCACTCCGTCTCTGTGAGCGGAAACATAACTAGAACCCCCAGAGCCTCGGTGCTCAACTCGGCGTAGTCGGATTCGGATTCCGAATCAGAAACAAAATTTCCAGGAGAATCTCTCGGGCGTTGAGAGAGGAAATGAGCAAGCGATTCTTATCCGAGTCACGAGCGAGTCCCCTGAGTCGGCGAAGAGCAGAGAGACGGGAGTGAGAAGGATGAGACGGAGCCGAGACCTGAGATAGCAGACCGCGAACCAGAGCGGGATCGGCCGGCTGTTTGGGAGTGGGAATACGTTCGACGCCGAAAGAGCGGTTGGCGACGCACCATTCCTGGATAAGCCTGCGGAGGGTGTGGTTAGGGATGAGAGTGAAATCGGCGAGAGGGGAGCGAGTGACGGGGCAGGTGATGTTGCCGGTGGCGACCCAGGAGTCGATGCTGGCTCGGTCGTAGGTCTGGCCGGTGCTGACAGTAACTGGGTCTCGCATCAGCTCCAGAGAAATGGGACACCTGAAGTGGTGCGGAATCTGAACTCCTAAATCCAAAGGCTCCACTCTACCACGCATTTTCTCTCTCTAAAAATTCTCTCTCTACAAAGAGCGGTAGTAGTACTTCTACAATACCACCAAACCAGAGCGCTCTGCAAATTCTCTTCTGCTCTCTCTCAACCTCTGTTTCTTATACGAGGAAGACGGAGCGAGGGTACACGTGTGAGTCGGGGGCGCACGTGCGTTGGTAGAAGCCTCAAGCCTGGCCATGCCAAGACAAGGTAACTTAACCATGGTTGGTTGAAGGTGTTCAAAGGAGTGGATTGAAAATATTTAACATTTTTGGGACCGAATATAAAATTATGGGAAAATGGGAATAGATTTAAATCTCACTAAAAAGTGTGGAGTCAAAGGTCAAAGGTCAACAGAAGAGAGGGTCCAGGTTGGAGGAGATAAGCATCCAAAAGTGGGTCCCAGCACCCAGAGTGGGGTCCACATTTATCCTAACATCTAGTTCTACTACCACGACCCCGTGTCCAACCTGTCTGCTCCTCCGACACTTGGAAGATTCTGGCTTTCAACAGTGCACACGTTTTTGTGGGCTGAAATGGACTTCACCATCATCTTTTTATTTAATAATTATTTATTTTGGAACTTTGTTCACCAATATTGGCATTACAATGTCCACAAAAGAGATTAATTCCTTGAAATTTTACATTTCAATCTATGATTCTGACACAAAAATTGTTCGTTAATTCGTATTTTAAATATTTATATTATATCATGATAATTCAATTATCAAGAATCCATATTTGAATGTCATAACAGTGTAAAATTAGAATATATAATTAAAATAAAAATATCTGTTTTGAAATTTTTAATTTCCGACGATGATTTAAAGACAATTTTTTATTGATTTAATTACATATTTTCCAGTTTGATATATAGTATTGGGCATTGGGTTCTATGTTAGTGGTATAAAATAATTAAGAAAGTCTTAGTGACGGGTTTAGTGGTAATTAGTACGACGGGAGAATAGAAAGAAAGAAAGAGAGAAGGCAGCTTACGCGTGCGGGGTGACAGCGCGGTCCACCAGTTCACCCCTGAGTACCAATTGGTTGTCCCCAGTCAACCCGACAATACTTTCCCTGCCAGTTGCACACGTGCCCCACTTCTATCTCGCACGTGTTCCCATATTCCACCTGACACCTGTCTCTTACTCTTTAACTAGGGGTGGTCATGGTAGTTCCGAGACCGTACAAAAACGGAACCAATGTTTTCAGAATTTTTTTCTCCAATTTTGAAACCGACCTTTGGAGGGACGGGACGAAACCGAAACCGGATCGAAAATCTCTGTCCGGTCCCGTTTCCTCCCACCAATAATTTTTTTTTAATATTAAATTTTTTCACATAATATTACTAAGATTCTATTTTTTTTAAACATTAAAATATTACTAACAGTGAGCAGCAACAAATTTATTTACTAACACAAAAATTACACATACAGTGAGCTGAGCACCGAAGATAGGCGAGTGCGAAGACAGACGAGCGCGAGGACAGCCGAGCACGAGGACCGAGCCGAGCACTGAGGACAGGCGAGGCGAGCGTTGAGGAAGGACTATTGGACTAGGGTCTGGCCGTCTGGGAGCAGTGGAGCGGAGCGCTGAGGAGGAATTTTCGAATTACTAATTGCTGAAGTGAGAGTGATCGGGTAAAGCTCTTCAGCAATCAGTCATTCAGCCCTAACTTGCTGTTTTTTTTTTTAATATTGGTTTGCTCTTGGTTTTTCAGGATTTTGGGATATATATTGTGGACTGTACCGAAATCAGCAAGAGATTTCGTAGAATGACTAAAATCGGATTGAGAACTATAGATTTGGAACCAAAACCGGTGGTCTAGACTGAATCTCAAGACTCGGTCCGATCCTGCCCACCCCTACTCTTAACCACGTACGGAATTCCAAATCTCTACTTCTTCACTGAGGCAAGGTAATTTTCCCTCGTTTAACACCTCCTCTTCCTTTTCTTTTTCCTTATTATTAGTTTATCATTTATAAAATTTAATTGCATTTTTTATAATTTCTTAATAAAATATAGAATTATACTAAAATTAGAGGTAATTCTTTGAAGAGAGAGTGACACATATAGTCATGATTATAATATCATCAGAAAATCAAGTCATCACACAAAGCTCATGTTATGTGATGTTCCAAAATTGTTCATGATCGATAATTTATAATCTATAATATTTAAAAATATTTGATGTGTCAATTATTTATATTCTTAATCTTAAAAGGGTTTTTTTTTATTTATATAATTGAGCTGATAATTCAGATAATCAAGAGGAAGAAGGTGTGGGAAATTGAATGAAAAGAAATAAAGTAATGAATTAAATTTTAAATAAATAAATGTAGCCTTCGTTGAGTTGTGTGTGTTCAAAGTAGACAAAAGAGGATGGTGCTGGGGATGATTTTCAAGAACTTTGAAATTAATTATTATTATTGTTAATTTAATTAAATTATACTTTTTGAAATTCGCATATTTTCTATAAATAATAATAAATTTTGATGTTAGATTATGGTGCGAAGGACGAAACATAGGGAATTGTTGTCATAAGCTTATTATATATTTTTTTAAAATTAAGAAAGAAAACGATATAAAATATTTTTTTTACATTAATAAATTATGAAAATCATATTTTCATGTGAAGAGTGAATGAAACTTAGGATTAATTTAATATTTTCTTATTATTTGTCAATCTTATTTAAATATATATTCCTATATTGTATTTTCTACGCAATCAAGAAAAACACTAGCATCTTGTTATTTTCTTCCATTTTGTTTCGATTAACACTAAGCTTTTAAAACAAACGGAATAACTATAATAGAGAATCATACGAATAATCCATATGATTGTTCTAAGCACTTCATTTCAGTTCTCCGATCAACAATTATTCTAGCACCATCTTTTTTGTAAATGTTAGATGCCGACTACCTATTTCTTATGCAAAAGAGATTCGTCATGACCTCATCTTTGATCCTATCGATAATTGAGACAGTGATAAGAATTCTCCCAATTAGAGATGACACCTGATATATTGACTAAGCTATGATGTCACTATATTATATTACCCACGTATTCTAAATTAGGATGTAATTTCATGTAATCTCAACAAAATTTATTATAATCAAGTCCAAATAATTTTTTTTAACTATTTACGTACTACTAATGATATGATTTTCAATTAAAATCATCCATTAACATAAACATGTTATTTACAACACAATACAAACCCAATATTATTACAACATTTAAGCCACTAAATATGACCATCACCAACACTACATAACAATCAATGCAATGAAAACAAACTCTCACACACACTAGACCTAAGAGTTTTGAGCTCTAACCTAACTTGAATGTTAAGCATCTGGGTCTACTAATCTATTATAGTTTTATCCTTCTAGTTGTCACTTGTATCTGAAAAATAAGAAAACACAATGAGATGAGCTAACAAAGCTCAGTAAGTAAATAAATCACACAATCTCATTCATTTCATATGGTTTTCGTCGTATTTTTATCATTTAAAATCTTGGCTTTTGATTGAGTTTCATGTTTTGTAGATTAGGATGACTGTTTGGATCAATCGTGAATCAATTTTGAAATCTAAAAGTAAAAAATAAAAAATAAAAAAAAATAAGTTTTGAAGAAATTAAAAAAAAATGCAAAGCAAAAGAGGTCTCATAATAAGATGCGTCAACACCTTATGGTCACGCCATCATAATTCTATCAAAAAGGAAATTCGAAAAAAAAAAATTTATTCTTATGTTATGAGAGATATTCTTGGTGGTTAGATCTACAAATTTTAAGGGAGAATAAATATAGATAAAGAGATAAAAACTCTGAAAAATATTTTTGAAAATGAATGAGATCTCCTTTTGATATGGAAATCCAAGAAGAGAGATTATTAGATTTGGAAGGAGAAATTTTAATTATAAAAAACACTGAGAGTAGAACGTCTCCTCTCCTCCTCTTCTTCTTCTCAAGTATTTCTTTATTTTTCTATGAATTGCTAAATTCTCAATTTTTAGTCAATAGATTAATTAAAATTTTAATTCACCCAAGAACTACGAGATCTACACTTTTCGTTACTTTTTTTTTTTGTTGAATATTCATATATCTTCTTTGTTTCATATTATTTATTTTGCGAATTTTTTTGAACCAATCATTCTTCAATTTCTCAATTTAATACATAGTCAATTAGGACTTTTAAATCCATAATTGTTTACAGATTCTAATACATGTGATAAATAACATAGGTTATCAAACTATATGATATAGTCTAAATTATTCGCGTTTGTTGAGATTGTTACCTAGAATTGGGTCTCTCTAATTCTTAATGCTATTGATCAATTAAATTTTAAGAGCGTCTCTTTAGGGTTGATTGTTAATAAGAGAGTTAATCGTAGATCGTCTCTTTATCGAAAAACTAATGTGAGATTAGGTTATTAGACCATCTCGATCACTATAATTGATTTATTCAAGAAAATTAGAAATCAATTCATGTTTCAAAGATCACTTCACCGAATCAAAAAGTTGAAATCACTCATTCACTAGATAATCATTCTCCATTTATTATTTATTGTTTATTATCAATTCTCAAAACTCAAAACTCCATATTTTTGCATTATAATTTTTATAGAAGTAAATCTACCTACTATTTCATGTGGATTCGACCTTACTTTCAAATCTACAAATTCATATTTTTTTAGCAAGAATTATTTTTTGGTGCTTTCGACAAGCATCGTTAACCTATCTTGAATATTAAGCATCTGATTCCGCTAATCTACCTTAGTTTTATCTGAAAAATAACAAAACACGATGGGATGAGCTATCACAACTCAGTAAGTAAATCTAATACTTTAAATTCACAAATTATGCAATTCACAAGTACAAGACCAACTCCCACCATGTAAATAACAACTTAGACTTCTATCCATCTCATGGTGATTTATAAACATAAATATTGTGAAATGAATTGTTTTTTACACATCAATGCTATGATGATGTATCAATGTACAACAAATTTCAATTTAATTAAGTGATTCTACTTTATCGAATATCATATTAATATATCTTTGTAAATGTCTATATTCATTATCGTAATTCACCGTATGAAAAGTCGCACGCAACCATGTAGTATTTTACTGGCGATGTTTCTAATAAGCGTTTACATCTCAAACATAACATACAAGACATTGATTGCGAACGACCAAACAAATTGTGGGTTTTGTTCGTAAAGAACAAAGAAAAAGAGACTAAAAGTTCTGTAAACTAATGACTAAAAAATATCCATTTTTTTCTTAAAAAAAACTAAGGTAAACTTAAATAGTCTCTCCAAAATTAGGACTCCTAACTTCAATAGAAAATGAAAATTATGATTCTAACCTTATTAGGACTTCAACTTCTACTCAAACTATGACACCTCTTTGTCGACTGACACTAAAATTAACCATAAATTAAATAAGTAAATAAAGCTTAAGTCTTGCGTGAGACCTTGATCCGTAGGATTAAACTTCAAAGTCTAATCGAATTGGCTTTCGTCTTCAAGCTCGAGTAAAAGAATGAGCTTCATACGCCAAAGACTTCTTCTCGGCAGTTTTGGAATCCTTCATAAACCTTCTAAACTTGTGTATGATTCTCCCCTTATGTTTCATCTTAAAGAACCATGTAACATATTTGGAAGCTAAATGGATGTATATAATATCTTAGATATACTTTCCTCCATGATCATCTACAAAATAAATATTAGAAATATCGTTAGAAAATCCTCCTGCTTAATTGTGAATTGAAGAATCTAGACTAGTTTGTCATTTATTCTCAAGTAAAGCTTAGTATATTTTCATCAGGATCTGTTATTTGTATCTTTCTTGATTAGAGTGCATGTCAAAAGGGGTATCATTCTTTTGATCTAGTTAGTCACCATGTTATCTTTCTTAACTATGTTCCTTTCTTTTGTGTACCTTAGAGTTCTCATAGTATTGGCCAACTCTGGTATGTGTTATGTTGATCCTTTTGTTAATGACTACAATATTGATTCTCTTGGTTCCACTTCATACCATGTTTCATGTAAAATTTCAATTGATAATATAGCGAATTTTGATACTTTAACACTTGTTTCTCATATCCCTTCTCATTCTCCTATTTTTTTTTTTTTTTTTTTTTTTTTTTTTTTTTTTTTTTTTTTTTTTTTTTTTTTTTTTTTTTTTTTTTTTTTTTTTTTTTTTTTTTTTTTTTTTTTTTTTTTTTTTTTTTTTTTTTTTTTTTTTTTTTTTTTTTTTTTTTTTTTTTTTTTTTTTTTTTTTTTTTTTTTTTTTTTTTTTTTTTTTTTTTTTTTTTTTTTTTTTTTTTTTTTTTTTTTTTTTTTTTTTTTTTTTTTTTTTTTTTTTTTTTTTTTTTTTTTTTTTTTTTTTTTTTTTTTTTTTTTTTTTTTTTTTTTTTTTTTTTTTTTTTTTTTTTTTTTTTTTTTTTTTTTTTTTTTTTTTTTTTTTTTTTTTTTTTTTTTTTTTTTTTTTTTTTTTTTTTTTTTTTTTTTTTTTTTTTTTTTTTTTTTTTTTTTTTTTTTTTTTTTTTTTTTTTTTTTTTTTTTTTTTTTTTTTTTTTTTTTTTTTTTTTTTTTTTTTTTTTTTTTTTTTTTTTTTTTTTTTTTTTTTTTTTTTTTTTTTTTTTTTTTTTTTTTTTTTTTTTTTTTTTTTTTTTTTTTTTTTTTTTTTTTTTTTTTTTTTTTTTTTTTTTTTTTTTTTTTTTTTTTTTTTTTTTTTTTTTTTTTTTTTTTTTTTTTTTTTTTTTTTTTTTTTTTTTTTTTTTTTTTTTTTTTTTTTTTTTTTTTTTTTTTTTTTTTTTTTTTTTTTTTTTTTTTTTTTTTTTTTTTTTTTTTTTTTTTTTTTTTTTTTTTTTTTTTTTTTTTTTTTTTTTTTTTTTTTTTTTTTTTTTTTTTTTTTTTTTTTTTTTTTTTTTTTTTTTTTTTTTTTTTTTTTTTTTTTTTTTTTTTTTTTTTTTTTTTTTTTTTTTTTTTTTTTTTTTTTTTTTTTTTTTTTTTTTTTTTTTTTTTTTTTTTTTTTTTTTTTTTTTTTTTTTTTTTTTTTTTTTTTTTTTTTTTTTTTTTTTTTTTTTTTTTTTTTTTTTTTTTTTTTTTTTTTTTTTTTGTAAATTTGAAACCGTATCAAAGCTAGAACAATGTACTTATTTGGATCTCCCTTTCTCTTCTTTCTTCGTCTCCCCTCTCTCAATTGTTTTCTCTTTAGCCATAGAGTTTTCGACTTGTTGTGTATTTAAAATCATTCGTTAGATTTCATAGAACATCACTTCTTTCTTCGTCTCCCCTCTCTCAATTGTTTTCTCTTTAGCCATAGAGTTTTCGACTTGTTGTGTATTTAAAATCATTCGTTAGATTTCATAAACTATCAAAACCCACTTTCAAACCATGAAGATTAGAGGTAAGAATAAGCGAGTATATATTACTTCTATTGTACTATTTCAAGTAAATTGTAATACAACGTATCGCATTGTTATGAATAAATATTTAATATTTATCATGTTATTCTATCAAACTTTATTAAACTTTGACCAAGAAATAACAAGTATCATTTAATTAAACCATTAGTTGCCGTAAGAGTGAAATTATTGGTGGCTTTTAATCGAAAGGTTGCAAGCACCCTTCTCCTTTGGAAGCTTTCCTATCCTCCATTTAAATTAGATTAAAAAATTCTTTCAATTTCGGACAAAACTAATAATAATAATAGAGGCTTAATAATGAAATTTAATGTTAGTACTACAAAAGATAGAGGGACAACTTGCTTATACAAGTAAATGATGGAATGTTTTGATTATTAGATTTTGTTAATTCGAATTCTATACAGACCATAACAAAATAGTGGTAGCGGGACAAGAGCGAATTTCTCTATTCTTTGAGCTTAGCAAGAGTGAATTTCTCTTTCGTCGGTGACTTTTTACCTGCTAGAGTTCTTACGTGCATCCCTGAGTTCCTTTTTTATTTTTTATTTTTATCGTTTAATTTTAACAACTACAAACCGACTTTTGAAGGAAAATAAAGAGAGAGGGAGTTCAAATGCTAAACGACAAGTAGACCCTATTGGAGCATAAAGGAGGCAAGTCTAGTTGGCCTTCGGATTTGGTCTAAAGATTTGTTATTTGTATTATACATCTTGGGTGGTCCTTTGTAAACCCTAATTCATCTTTCTCTCTCTAATAATTGAGTTGCATTTTCTACTCGGAAAGTCTAAGATTTAGATGCCTTTTGTGGCCCAGGTTTGAATGTTTTGCCCCAGAAATTCCACGATATTAGATCAATCAATATCACTGTATAATTGTTTCCTTGCAAACCACATGATCCTCTCCATCATCTTTTTTTCCAAATGACAGATATGTACTCGTCATCAATGATATTTGGTTAACACTGCTTAATCGGCTCTTATACACGTGTCATGTTATGTGTGGCCTATTTGCATGGCCCATGCAATAGGGATGAAAGGGAATGGATTCAATGATCAATTGTATTTGGCCACCTAAAAAGAGTGCTTGTGTTCTTTGTATTGCTTTTCAATTAAGTGAATGATCGTGGAATACGCTGTACGTTAGTCAAACACAATGCATCAAAAATCAATCTAATAGCAATGTTTTCAATCATATGATATAAATTTTTATTTAATTAACATATAAAAGTTAATTTTGTGCTGCGCTATTGGACGAGGAGCTCGATGATGTAAACTATTCATGATACTATTATAATATATGAAATTATTTGTCACCCATCTTGCCCACTTTTCCAATGTCTACATTCGATTCATAAGGTAGACTTTAAAGCTTATTTGAAATTGTTGAGATACTCGTCAAGTAATTAAGGCTTAATATTATATTTGCATTATTCATAATATTGATCGAAATAATTAAATTTAAAATAGTTTGCTATATTAAATTGTGAATAGTTTATTCTATTAACTTTTGAAAATTCCAGAACACTTTTGGCTAGATTCCCCCTACACACCTACTTAATATAATACACAAAACTATTTAAGTAAGATTGTAAATGAGTTTACAAGAATCTAATCAACCTACTTTGATTAGTGGGCTTAATTAAAATTAGAAAAAATTAGTGTAAATGATCAAGGGGGTCTATGATAGCATTAAAATTTCTTTTAAAAATTTATTTTTAGGGTTAACTTAAAACGCATTGTAGTAGATAGAAATCTACTTGTATTAATGGACGATGTGGGATTGTGCACCCCTACTGGCATGTGTTGACTCTCACAATTAACAGAATTTTGGATCGTTCTTGTCTTCACAGGGTCAATTGCCGCACTCAACTCGTAAGCAAATTGGCGTATGTCGTAATAAAAACTGTTAAATTTTATACGTGATACCCATGATTTATTGTGTATTTTTGTGGCAGATGGTCCGGGTAGAATCAAGATTCGCATCAATATTTTTTTTTTCTCACTTACTAGTTTGATTTGGTAACTTGAAGATAGAAGAATAGGTTTCTTGAGCAGTGAACCATGGCATTAGAATAGTATACAATAGTGACCATTTTCTTGGTTCCAGTTCTTTTCACGTACATGCATTGGATTGGGTAGTTTAATGTAGTAACTTGAATCGCAACAATATTGTAATCCATATAGAAAGAAGGCAGAGCAAGCCTTATCCAGTTTCAATGTCAAGTAACAATTAGGAAGTAGAGAATTAGAATGGCGCTAAGTTATATTTTATTTCCATAAATTTAGGGTTGGAGAAGAGAGAAGCGATCCTACAGTAAGGAGTTTACAAACCGAGAGAGATTTTCTACTCTGAAAGATATTTTCTTTTTTTAATTTGTGTTTTATTTTCTATCATTAACCCTATTTTTTTGTTTGAAAGAATAAAGTACCGAATATTACATTTGATGTTTATGTGTTATTAAATTTGCGTAAGTTCTATCAATTATTATTATGGTAAAAAAACGATTGTTTGATTGATATTTTTTTTTTCATAATATAGGAAATTAACTTGAAATTGAGAACTCTTGTTTAATAAAATGCTTGTTGTTAGCTTTATGAATAAAGTTAGCATTTTCACATAACCTCTAAGAATATATAGGATTGTAGCACATAGCTCTAATGAAACTCTATTGGCTCGATGCATAGGAATATAACAAGATTGAAATGGAAAACTTAACGTAAGAGATCAGAAGATTATTATGTTATATTTTCAGTGAACTAATTAACAAAACTGTCGTATTATTCTGATATGTAAATAGAAAGCATGAAGGATGAAAGATTGAATCTCGTTTATTTTTCTCGTATATTTATCTCACTTGTTTAATTGTTTTTTGTCACGAACCGCAAGGAACTCGAGATAGACAGAGAATGACCCGGCCCGGCTCGGCCCAAAATCAGATTGTAATTCAAATTACAATGGAAGATTTGAACAAGAATAAAAGAATGGGCTCAAAACAACTATGCTAGATTAAAGTCCAATGGTGACATCAAAAATAACGTGATGGTATAAAATCCAAATATCTATGCTATAAAATTAATAGTGATAACAAAGGTTTAATAGAGATATCTAACAAGATCTAAAAAAAAAAATCGCTCGAAGGAAAATAGGAAAAAAGTTAGACTAATGTAACTAATAGGGATAAAGTTTTGCATTCAAAATTAACGTAAAAATAAAATGTGGGAATATATCAAGTTCAAAACATTTTCATAAAACTTGTTTATAAATAAGCAATATAATAAATATTAAAAACATTCGACTATAGTATGATATATACATAAAATATTAACTATACATTATGTAAATCTTAGTGAAAATTGAGTCATTCACGGACTCCAAGCACATCATGTCGTAGACATATACTTTAAAGACTCTTATTATGTTTAGGATTTTGCACTTCTGGATATGACACAATTAGTTATCTCATTATTGTAATTAACTAGTACAAACACACCCTCCAACAGTCAAATGTGCGTAAAAAAAACATGACTCCTTAATAGATCAATCAAATTTGGTTCAGACGACCAAGATGATTACTAATATAATATGCATGCTCAAAGAAAATATGTTTGGTGAAAATACATTTATAATATAAATAAAATTTATGAACATAAAATGGACACGTCATTTTATATGAGAACACGTCTCAAAATAAAATTTGTGAAAAATAATACATATACTAGACATAAGAATAAACTTCTACCTCAACCAAAGTATACAAAAATCAAGCTCAAGTATCCAAACTCTCAAGGAAATCCAATATCGTGTCAAGACTTGAAACCTATCATAATATATAATAACAAGTATGTTTTTCTACACCTTACAAAAGTTTGTCAAAACTTATAACTAGTGTAAATGCAAAGATTTGCATAAGTGTTGACATTTGATTTTTTGGCAATCTATTATGAAAATAATATTTTATTCCACGATTTTTCAAATTGGTGATTTATTTCTTGGTGATCAAGAAATAGCTTATTTAGATTATGAGATGATATTATATTAGCAATCATGATGATTCTGTGGAAGAGAAAAATAAGGAAACAATGATATTAAGAAAGTTAATGAAAAAGGTATATGCACTTGCTTTTTGGAAAACTTTTATTTGGAAAGCAGATTTGATGAAGATTTAGTAAGATTTGCTGGGCTTCGAGTTCCCATGATTAATGGGATGTTTTCCTGAATTTTTGGATGAATATCTGAGTTGTTACAGAAACTTTCCTAAAGTGTACATGGCGTGTCATATAATCGAATTAGTTAAGATTTGTTTTCTTTATTTCTTGCGAAGTTAAATCCGATTTGGTAACTGAACGAATAGAAGATATGGAAGTTACCAAGACTATTTAAGGTTTTCGTTTTCTGTGAAAACTGATTGACGAACGGAGTTTTGTTTTACGCGTGAGAAGGTTTCTTCGTTTTTCCAAGCCGTCGGTTTTCTTTCACTCTCATCGCTTCTGCGTTTGAGTTAGTGATTGTTTTACACACTCGACTTAATCTGTGGATTTCATCGTTCTACCGAGTGTGTTGTGTATTGCATCTGAGGACTTCGATCTGGTGTTCCAGGAGGTAATATTATTTGTTCTTCATTAAAGCTCAGTCTCGGAAGGAGGCTGCATCCGAACTCTTGAGGAGTTCTGTTTCTTAGACAGGGGAGCTTGTCGTTCTTGATCGTGGGCAAGGGGTCCGTGCTATAACACGGGTTTCGGGAGGAACCAACAACAAGGGGATCTTGTTGTTATCTAGATTTCGGGAGAGGTCGTTCTAAAGTCGAGGGGATCTCGTAAAAACAGTTTCTTGGGGAAGTTAGCTAGAGACGGCAACAAAGATAAGAGGGAGTCTTTATTTGTATAAGTCCGATTGTCTTGTAATTTCGTGAACTCAAAGAAATATTTTTATATCTGGGCGTGGCCCCGCAGACGTAGGCTGGTTGCCGAACTGCGTTACCAACCTCCTGTGTCATTTATTTCTGCGTTTTTATATTGTCCATCATTGCATTTATCGTCGGTGTCACACGTAACACCCTGTAACACTCTGTGTGACACTGCAGAACTAATCGTAATTTTTCAATTGGTATCAGAGCGGGTCGCTTCTATTTCTTAAGCGAGATTAGCGGGACAAGATTATAGTTCGTGTGCGATGGATTCTATGAAAGAAGGAGATTCTACAATACGTCCACCTATTATTAGATGATGAGTAATTATGCTTATTGGAAGGCAAGGATGAAGACATTCATTAAAGCTATTGACGAGAAGGCTTGGAGGTCTATTTTAACAGGTTGGAATCCCTCTATGAACACCGATGCAGAAGGAATTATATCTCTAAAACCCGAAGAAAATTGGACCACAAATGAGGATGCTTTGGTGAATAGTAATTCAAAAGCTCTCAATGCTATCTTCAATGGCATTGATCCAATTCAGTTCAGACTCATCTCTACATGTGAATCGACAAAGAGGGCATGGAAATTCTTCAAACCACCTATGAAGGAACATCTACGGTAAAGTTATTTAAAATGCAAATGCTAACCACTTGATTTGAGAATTTAAAGATGCAAAAGATGAGACTATTGGCGAGTTCAATGCCAAATTATGTGACATAGCTAATGAAGCGTTTGCTCTCGGTGAGATGTTTTCCGAAGAAAAACTTGTAAGAAAAACTTTAAGGTCTTTGCCACAACGGTTTGCCTATAAAGTCACTGCCACAGAAGAAGCCAAAGATGTGTTTAAAATGAAGCTAGAAGAGTTGATGGGATCACTCAGAACTTTTGAAATGAATCTTGGAGGAGAGACCAAAAATAAGAAGGCAAAGGAGTTGCTTTGAAAACAGAGGTACAGAATTACAACCAGCATGATGAAGATGACTTGGAGGAATCACTAGCCCTGCTTTCGAAGAATTTCAGCAGAGTTATGAAGAGATTTGGAAGAAATACTCGCGGTGTCTAGCAGGGTGTCACACACTTCAAAAATGGTTCTTCAAGCAACAAGAAGCAGAGAGAAGAAACTAATGTGTCTGATCAACCATTAAAGAATAAAGGTATTCAGTGTAGAGAATGTGAAGGATTTGGGCATATACAGGCAGAATGTGCTAACACCTTGAAGAAAAAGAAGAATTCTCTAAATGCAACCTGGAGTGAGGATGAGTCAGAAAACGAAGATGAATTTCAGAGTAATCATGTGGCGCTTGCTGGAAAGGTAGAACATGAAGAAAACAGTGGTGTTATACACGGTGTCACAGACGATTTTTCCAATAGTAGTGATGAAGACGAAGAACCAGTCACAGAAGAAGATCTTATTGGAGAATATAAGTTTCTGCATGAGAAATGGACCGAACTTGTTAAAGTAAATCAGCTTCTACACGCACATATTAGAAATTTGAAAGATGAGAAGAACAATCTTCAGAATGTTATTGATGACTTGGAGACAAAGCTGAAAGCAAGTCAGGATGAAGCTAATGATCTAACCAATGAGATAAGCCTCATGAAGAAGAATGTCAAAATGCTGAATTCAGGTTCTTCTGATCTAGATGATATTTTAAATATCGGCAAATCAAGCATAAATCGTTTTGGATTGGGATTCAAAGGCGAAAGTTCAGGTTCAAAAACTGTAGCAGTAAAGGAAAACCGCTCTGTGATGAAGTTCGTAAAGGGAAGCTCGTGTGTCACAGCCGGTGTCACAGCCAGTGTTAGCACCGAGATTTGATTACAAAGGGAAGCAAGTTACAAACAGAACTTCTAGAATTGATAGAAAATCAAATTCCTATGACTCCTATCGTGCCTCAAGCAGTAAAGGTAACAAACATGTCACTGTATGTAACGCCCCGAGTTATCTGAACCCGGTTCGCTACTCATTACTTGACCATGACTAAGAAATTTCGAATAAATTTAAAACTTCATTCGACATACAAAATTTGACGTTTACTAAACGTTCAAAACATTTGAAAACTTTGCAGCGGAAAAATTATTAAGACTACATGGGATTAACTAGCGGTGAAAATAGTGTTGGAAAGATTAATGGAAATATTTCAAGTGTCCGGTCAAAAGAATTAAGGTTTTAAGTGATGGACTAAACGACAAAACAGATTACTCTACATCTTCCGATTCACTAAACGACAAAACAGATTACTCTACATCTTCCGATTCACTAAACGACAAAACAGATTACTCTACATCTTCCGATTCACTAAACGACAAAACAGATTACTCTACATCTTCCGATTCACTAAACGACAAAACAGATTACTCTACATCTTCCGATTCACTAAACGACAAAACAGATTACTCTACATCTTCCGATTCACTAAACGACAAAACAGATTACTCTACATCTTCCGATTCACTAAACGACAAAACAGATTACTCTACATCTTCCGATTCACTAAACGACAAAACAGATTACTCTACATCTTCCGATTCACTAAACGACAAAACAGATTACTCTACATCTTCCGATTCACTAAACGACAAAACAGATTACTCTACATCTTCCGATTCACTAAACGACAAAACAGATTACTCTACATCTTCCGATTCACTAAACGACAAAACAGATTACTCTACATCTTCCGATTCACTAAACGACAAAACAGATTACTCTACATCTTCCGATTCACTAAACGACAAAACAGATTACTCTACATCTTCCGATTCACTAAACGACAAAACAGATTACTCTACATCTTCCGATTCACTAAACGACAAAACAGATTACTCTACATCTTCCGATTCACTAAACGACAAAACAGATTACTCTACATCTTCCGATTCACTAAACGACAAAACAGATTACTCTACATCTTCCGATTCACTAAACGACAAAACAGATTACTCTACATCTTCCGATTCACTAAACGACAAAACAGATTACTCTACATCTTCCGATTCACTAAACGACAAAACAGATTACTCTACATCTTCCGATTCACTAAACGACAAAACAGATTACTCTACATCTTCCGATTCACTAAACGACAAAACAGATTACTCTACATCTTCCGATTCACTAAACGACAAAACAGATTACTCTACATCTTCCGATTCACTAAACGACAAAACAGATTACTCTACATCTTCCGATTCACTAAACGACAAAACAGATTACTCTACATCTTCCGATTCACTAAACGACAAAACAGATTACTCTACATCTTCCGATTCACTAAACGACAAAACAGATTACTCTACATCTTCCGATTCACTAAACGACAAAACAGATTACTCTACATCTTCCGATTCACTAAACGACAAAACAGATTACTCTACATCTTCCGATTCACTAAACGACAAAACAGATTACTCTACATCTTCCGATTCACTAAACGACAAAACAGATTACTCTACATCTTCCGATTCACTAAACGACAAAACAGATTACTCTACATCTTCCGATTCACTAAACGACAAAACAGATTACTCTACATCTTCGATTCACTAAACGACAAAACAGATTACTCTACATCTTCCGATTCACTAAACGACAAAACAGATTACTCTACATCTTCCGATTCACTACTGACGACTGAATACTCTACACCTTCCGATCGAATAGGACTACATTTGACGACACGTGCTTCTCACATGACTCCTTAAGGCATTTGCCGATAGACTTCCATCTTCCGACAGACTGACACACCACATCTACCGATAGACTTCCTTCTTCCGATAGACATCAACACGATTTCCTTCCACAGAACGCAATAAACCTCTACACATATCCACTGATACAAAAAAAATTATTCAATTCCTACCAATGGACTAAACAACCTGTCTATAACCCGAGAAAGCTTCGACTATCTAACAGACTTAAAACATTTTACCAAAAATCCATTCATAACACTCCAAGTCATTGTATTGATCAAATTCAGTAAAAACATGAAAATCAGAAATTCTCGAAAACAAAGTCAAATAGCTGTAATCTCATTTACTAAAAACTTCATATACTCGATTAAATCATTATCCACTAAACCTCCACATCTGTAGACAACATGCTAAACCGCCCCATCAGTTACCATGCCGAAGCCTGAAAGCTCTCCTCCAACGTCCACTATTCCTCAACACGATCAGGAGACACACCTGCTAACACTTCTTCACCTACATCACAAAACTCATCTATTAGCCTAATGCTAAGTAAGTAAAGCAGTATATGAATGAAGTAAAATGCTGAACTTATACTCCTAAATATGCAGTTTCTATTTTTCTCATCTCAGTGGCATACGCATTCGTTCATAACATGATCTGATCCCATGGTTCCCTTGGGAGTGGGATCAATTCTCCCAATGTCTACATCCTCCTACTTAATTAAGGGGCAGATGAGTTCCCTTAACACTTGATCTGATCCCATGGTTCCCTTGGGAGTGGGATCAATTCTCCCAATGTCTAAATCCCTTCATAAGTTAAGGGGTGGATTAGTTCCCTTAATAGCTTGTCTGTCGCATACTGTTCATACCTTACCATTTCTTACATGAAATTCATTTTCGTAACTTTTAACAAAACATGATGCATGGACAATAGAAACATTCAAGCATACATAAACCTACTGTTTTGTGATGTAGGCCCGAAGGCACAAGCAATACTTTACTTACCTGGCTCCTGGAAATCTGTCTGGTTGCTAGCTACTTCGGAGGTCTGTTCACCTAAGTTCATACAGAATATAAATCAAGGCTTCACTAAACCTTTCAAAATATCAAACAGCGGTTCGAGAAATCTAGTTAGAAACTCTACTACCCGAGCATTCCTACTTATCGCTAAAACCCGAATCTACACTCAATCTCAGCATCCTCAAAGTCCTCACATTGCAATCCTCCAGGCATTTCACCACTATACCACAAGAGAAATAAGGAAAAGAAACTTACCTAAGTCGAAGGAGAACCGAGCGAGGAGAATCGCCTAGAGAGCTCGGCTGCTTGAGCTGAAAAATCGAGAGTGAAATGAGCATTGACGGCTATACCTCATTTACTCTTTCCTTAAATACGTTATCCACAATATAAATTGACAATTACCCTTATGCCCTCACTTAGTTACTCATTAACCTAATTGCTATTTCTCCCTATTTCATTCTATAAAATTCACACTTAGAAGATTAATTGGTTATTTTAATTCTAATAAACCGGGTGTTACACTGTATGTCATTATTGCCAACGCCGAGGTCATATTCGCCCTAAATGTTTTACTTATCTTGCTGACTTAAGATTGGGTACTGTTAGAAATGCCTCTTCCTACAGATTCCCGTATCAGAAATGGGTGATGAAATCAAATTTGAAGTGTAATGTTACACATCTTTCACTAAAGGCAATTGGAACTAATGCATGGTATTTTGATAGTGGCTGTTCTAGACATATGACAAGTGAAGAGAGATACTTGAAGGATATTGTACCTGAATCCGTGGAAAAAGTTACATTCGGCAACGGTGTCACATCGGATGTCATTGGCAGGGGAACGTTGAATGTTCCTTGTTTACCAAAGTTGAGTAATGTTTTATTGGTAAATGGTTTGAAGTCCAACCTAATCAATATTAGCCAGCTTTGTGATCAAGATCTGAATGTGCAATTTACGAGAGAAAGATGTGTTGTGTCCGATCAAAACAAAAATTGTGTTATTGAAGGAGTTAGATCATCGGACAATTGTTATCTTATTTATTCCTCGTCTACCTGCCTTCGGTCGAGTATGGAAGACACTATCTTATGGCATAGAAAGTTGGGACATGTTAATTTCAGAATGCTAGAGAAGCTTATTTCGAAAAGTGCTATCCGAGGAATTCCTGAATTAAAATTTGATGAAGACTAATTATGCGGACCATGTCAAATCGGAAAGCAAACCAAGGTGTCACACTCGATGTCCCAGTCATCCACGACTAGCCGTGTGCTTGAACTGCTCTACATGGATCTAATGGGGCCAATGCACGTTGAAAGTATTGGCGGAAAACGGTATGCCTTCGTTACTGTTAATGATTTTTCACGCTATACATGGGTGGAGTTTCTAAGAGAAAAGTCCGACACGTTTAAAGTTTTCAAATCAATGTGCACTCGTCTCCAACAAGAAAAAGATTGTGTTATTATGAAGATTATACGTATCCGAAGTGACCATGGAAGAGAGTTTGAAAATTCTGACTTCTCGGATTTCTGTAAGCATCTCGGAATTGCTCATGAATTCTCGGAACCAAAAACTCCTCAACAAAACGGAGTCATTGAAAGGAAGAATCGTACATTGGCAGAGATGACTCGAGTAATGCTACATGAAAGAGATGTTCCTCAAAAATTCTGGGCTGAGGCTATGAATACAGTTTGTTATACCATTAATCGGGTGTATCTCCGCGGCAAAACTTCTATGACACCCTATGAGATATGGAAAAGTAAAACTCCGAATCTTAATTATTTTCATCCGTTTGGCAGCCTCTGCTTTGTGTTGAATGACAGGGAACACAGGGGGAAACTTGATCCCAAGAGTGATGAGGCAATCTTTCTCAGTTATGCTACAAATAGTCGTGCCTATCGGGTTTACAACAAAAGAACTCGAACTGTCATCGAATCTGCAAATGTTCAGGTAGACGACTCTCTGAACACAACTCATAATTCAACAGATGATGCAGACCAAATTTTAAATAATGAAGGCGCTAGTGTTCCACCCGGTGTCACAGAGGGTGTCTCAGGCGGTGTCCCCGATCAAACAGAGACTGTTGATGAAGTATAAGCTCATATCACACACAACAGACAACCATCTACACGTGTTTAGAAGAATCATCCTACAGATGAGATTATTGGTGGTCTGAATGATGGTATACGAACCAGAGATAAGCCGAGGGTGAATTATCGAGACATGATCCAAATGACATGCTTTACATCAACGATTGAGCTAAAGAATGTGAAAGAAGCATTGCTAGATGAGTACTGGATAGGAGCTATGCAAGAAGAACTCAGCCAATTCTCCCGAAATCAAGTTTGGGACTTAGTACCGTGTCCTCCGGATGTGAATGTTATTGGTACTAAATGGATTTACAAGAACAAAACTGATGAGCATGGCAACATTATTCGCAACAAAGCTCGGCTAGTTGCTCAAGGGTATTCTCAGATTGAAGGGATTGATTTTGATAAAACATTCACTCTGGTTGCTCGTCTTGAATCTATTCGGCTTTTATTGTCTATTGCTTGTGTTATGCGGTTCAAGTTATATCAAATGGATGTGAAGAGTGCGTTCCCCAATGAGTTTCTAAATGAAGAGGTTTATGTTACTCAACCAAAGGGTTTTGAAGACCCTTATCATCCTGAGTATGTTTATAAATTGAAGAAGGCATTATATGGGCTCAAACAAGCTCCTCGTGTGTGGTATGACTGTAACGACTCCTCTTCCCAGCAAGATATTGTCCGCTCTGGGGATTGGGCCGCAGCCCAATATCCTCCCCTCACGGCTTTGTTTGGCGAGAACTTACCGAAAGGTCACCCAACCTGGAATTGCTCTCGCCGAAACACTTTTAACTTCGGAGTTCTTATGGGATCCGTCGTCAATTGTGCTTCAAAACGCGTCTTGCTATGTTGGGAGGGATCTTTTACATATGTTTCATTTCCATGTACTTTCCCAAGCGATGTGGGTTTGTAACGACCCCACATTCAACGACCGAATCCTCCGGCCCAACACTCTGGGATCCGCGGAGTTTTCGTTGAACCCTCCGGCCCAACCCTCTGGGATCCGCGGAGTTTTTAACCCATACTCCGGCCCCAACCGGGCACATACGTCCTCTAAGGATCCGCGGAGCATGGGTGGTTCCACCACATACGTTGAAAGTCGGGTCTTCACAATCACCCCCCCTCGGGGGCCCAACGTCCTCGTTGGCCACATTTCCAGTTGGGTACAGGCTCTGATACCATTTGTAACGACCCCTCTTCCCAGCAAGATATTGTCCGCTCCGGGGATTGGGCCGCAGCCCAATATCCTCCCCTCACGGCTTTGTTTGGCGAGAACTTCCCGGAAGGTCACCTAACCTGAAATTGCTCTCGCCGAAGCACTTTTAACTTCGGAGTTCTTATGGGATCCGTCGTCAATTGTGCTCCAAAACGCGTCTTGCTATGTTGGGAGGGATCTGTTACATATGTTTCATTTCCATGTACTTCCCCAAGCGATGTGGGTTTGTAACGACCCCACTTTCAACGACCGAATCCTCCGGCCCAACCCTCTGGGATCCGCAGAGTTTTCGTTGAACCCTCCGGCCCAACCCTCTGGGATCCGCGGAGTTTTTAACCTATACTCCGGCCCCAACCGGGCACATACGTCTTCTGAGGATCCGCGGAGCATGGGTGGTTCCACCACATACGTTGAAAGTCGGGTCGTCACAATGACCGTCTCACACAAATATTTATTAACCAAGGGATATGAGCGAGGGGGAGTAGATAAAACCCTTTTTTGTCCGGCGTGCCAAAGGTCAGTTTTTACTTGCTCAAATATATGTTGACGACATAGTGTTTGGCTCGGTGTCACAGGCGATGGTGGATGAGTTTGTTGCTCAAATGACCGGTGAATTCAAGATGATTATGGTTGGAGAACTCACTTATTTTCTTGGGCTTCAAATTCAGCAAGAAAGGAATGGTATTTTTATCTCTCAAGCCAAATATGCCAAGAATTTATTGAAGAAGTTTAAGCTTGAGAATGCACGCCCGAGTAGAACACCCCTTGGGACACACGAGAAAATTTCCAAAGACGAGAAAGGTATTGCTGTTGATCCACGTTTATATAGAAGTATGATTGGAAGCCTATTATATCTTACTGCCAGCCGACCAGATATTTGCTATAGCGTGGGTTTATGCGCTCAATTTCAAGATAATCCGAAAGAGTCACACCTAGTGTCGGTTAAATGAATTCTGAAATATGTTAGTGGAACAACTGATTATGGCATTTGGTATTCTTTTGATTCTAATACAAGTCTGGTGGGTTATTGTGATGCTGACTGGGCAGGAAGCTCCGATGATCGAAAAAGCACTTCGGGTTGATGTTTTTATGTTGGACACAACTTAGTGTCATGGTTTATCAAGAAACAGAACTCTATTTCTCTATCTACAGCCGAGGCAGAGTATATAGCAGCAGGTAGCAGCTGTACGCAGCTTCTTTGGATGAAACAAATGATGAAAGACTATGGTGTCACACAGGGTGTCATGACCCTCTATTGTGATAATTTGAGCGCTATCAAATTTTCTAAAAATCCTGTTCAGCATTCACTGACAAAACATATTGATATTCGACACCATTTTATTCGATCTCTTGTGGAGGACAAAGTTATTAATTTGGAGCATATGATGACCGAAAAGCAAATTGCCGATATTTTTACCAAGGCGTTGGATGGTGTAAGGTTTGAAGAGCTGAGGTCTGCCCTAGGCCTCTGTGTTATGTAAGCTGGTTATTGCTTTTATTTATTTAAAAAAAAAATCGCCACTTGCATTAGGCGTTTGTTTTTATTGGCAATATATTGTGTCTTGCTCATCCTCTGCTGTAAGTGATCACTCTGGATATTGTGATATTCTGTGGAGCAACACCGTATGCGACTTGCAATATTCTGTCTATTCTTATGAAATATTGAAAGTCTATTTTTAATGAAGTTTGGAGCATCATTATTATATTGGGTTTATTTCCCAACTTGCTGAGATCTGAATTATTCTTCAAAGATTCATTATACTGGTTTATAGAGGAAATTAGGAATAGCTACAAGTTTCTGGCAAGTGATCTGGTTAATGTTTTGGATGGTATTCCTGAGGATGTTCCAGCAGGTGGGCCAGATAGTGCTTAACATTGGACTATTTCAGTAATATGGTTGTTCTTTGAATATTTTCTTTGATTCTTATGGTACTCGTTAATTACTCTATCTGCATCTGGATATGATATTTTCTGACTATATTAGCTCTGTGGATATATCTTTTGGTGGATACTATACCCTTACTATGATTATTTTATGCTTACCCTGGTGCGTACATGAATGGTTATGTTGCTAGTGATATTTTCGAGAGAAAGAAAGTTGCTAATGTGAAGGAACAGGTTAAAGAGACCAAAATTGTTGAAAAGTCAAGAGTTTCCATTGATGTCACTGGGGTGTCAGATGCATCTTGACCCATGGACAAGATTTTCCAGCTTCACGACTTACGGATAAGTATGAGATTCTTGATGCCGACTTCTCATGGAACTGGTGTTAACAAGACAATAGCGGCTTTGCTGTTCAAAATTGAAAATTCAATATCTTTTGATTTTATTTGACCAAATTATGAAACATGAAGACAACAAGAATACACGGTTAGCTCTCCCATTTCCCTCTCTTATATATGTCGATTCTGGTGCTTATCTGGATATTATATATTCCTGATTTTGGTTATCTCCCTATGGTGATTATTTGGTGCTTATGATACTTTTATAGAGGTTGATATTCTCTGATATACATGTTTGTCTTTTTATGGCAAAAATGGGGAGTATTTTGGATTTATGGACTTATGGTGATATGCTCTGATCTCTGATGATGATATTATGAGCGATATGTTTGATGATGATTGAAGTCTCAATTTAGGGGGAGTTACTTTCAGGGGGAGTTCTTGAAATTATTGATTATATTGATTTTGCCAAAAAATGCCAAAGGGGGAGATTGTAAATGCAAAGATTTGCATAAGTGTTGACATTTGATTTTTTGGCAATCTATTATGAAAATAATATTTTATTCCACGGTTTTTCAAATTGGTGATTTATTTCTTGGTGATCAAGAAATAGCTTATTTAGATTATGGGATGATATTATATTAGCAATTATGATGATTCTGTGGAAAAGAAAAATAAGGAAACAATGATATTAAGAAAGTTATTGAAAAAGGTATATGCACTTGCTTTTTGGAAAACTTTTATTTGGAAAGCAGATTTGATGAAGATTTAGTAAGATTTGCTGGGCTTCGAGTTCCCATGATTAATGGGATGCTTTCTGAATTTTTGGATGAATATCTGAGTTGTTACAGAAACTTTTTTAAAGTGTCACACGGAGTGTCACACAACCGAATTAGTTAAGATTTGTTTTCCTTATTTCTTGCGAAGTTAAATCCGATTTGGTAACTGAACGAATTGAAGATATGGAAGTTACCAAGGCTATTTAAGGTTTTCATTTTCTGTAAAAACTGATTGACGACGGAGTTTTGTTTTACGCGTGAGAAAGTTTCTTCGTTTTTCCAAGTCGTCGGTTTTCTTTCACTCTCATCGCTTCTGCGTTTGAGTTAGTGATTGTTTTACATACTCGACTTAATCTTTGGATTTCATCGTTCTACCGAGTGTGTTGTGTATTGCATCCGAGGACTTCGATCTGGTGTTCCAGGAGGTGTCCCAGGAGGCAATATTATTTGTTCTTCATTAAAGCTCAGTCTCGGGAGGAGGCTGCATCCGAACTCTGGAGGAGTTCTGTTTCTTAGACAAGGGGAGCTTGTCGTTCTTGATCGTGGGCAAGGGGATCTTGCTATAACACGGGTTTCGAGAGGAACCAACAACGAGGGGATCTTGTTGTTATCTAGATCTCGAGAGAGGTCGTTCTAAAGTCGAGAGGATCTCGCAAAAACAGTTTCCTTGGGGAAGTTAGCTAGAGGCGGCGACAAAGATAAGAGTGAGTCTTTATTTGTATAAGTCCGATTGTCTTGTAATTTCATGAACTCAAAGAAATGTTTTTATATCTGGGCGTGGCCCCGCAGACGTAGGCTTGTTGCCGAACTGCGTTACCAACCTCCTGTGTCATTTATTTTCGCGTTTTTATATTGTCCATCATTGCATTTATCATCGGTGTCACACGTAACACCCTGTGTGACACCGCAGAACTAATCGTAATTTTTCAACTAGGATAGAAACCAACTCGAGGACCTTACTGAATTAATCTCACAAAATGTTTTCCATAAAATACATTTTGGTCGACCCATGAAGGGTTTGGTCGACTGAACCAGTAGACTAGAAGATGGGTAGGTCGACCAGTTGATGGTCCGTTTGACCTTACAATGAGCGGTCAACCGGAGCTCAACCTTGTCGACTCTGTCGATTTCTCGATCGTCCAGACTAATGTCCAAATCGACCCCTACATCAAGTAACCTTCTCAAAATCTCAAAAAAAAAAAAAAAAAACAAAATTTTCTCCAAAAATCCGACTTTAAATGATACTAGATTATTCAGGATCATCTTCTATGACTAATTTGTGCGAAGTTTCGCTTCATTGTTCAATTAAAATCACAAATTTTTCTTTTTAAAATCTCAAATTTTAAGAGAAGTTTGAGAAGTCTATATATATATACACACACTAGGGCTGCAACGCCAACTATCCAATGACCGCCTTAGTAATCGTCATTTGGTCTGCCATAAGATAAAGTCTGTGAACCGATCTTTCATTCAAAATCATGTTCAATTGGGTCGGACCACACATAGATCTGTTATTAAAATCTAATTTGAAATCAGGCAAAACTAGGCCACGCGTAGAAAAGACTGTTGACTTTGGGCTAGACGATCAAGTCATAACCATTTGCTCTATGATTGTATGTCACATTGATTTCCAAGAACATCCATGAGTCGGGCTGGCTAGGTCCAACTTTGCCTAATCTTTTATTTTGAAAGCAAAAAATAATTAAGCTACAAATTTGGTTTATTTTTTTTTAAACTTCTTATTTAAAAAAAAAATAGCCATTGGTATAAGAATATGATTATATACGTAAACTTCTTTAACTCCCCTCTACTAATTGTTTTTGAAGTCTATTAATTTAATAAAATAGTCAAATTGACAAATTGAAATAAACAAATTTAGAGAATAAACGTAACATTATCCGTTTCTTTTGATGCGACAAAGTCTCAAACTTTGCCCACGGTTCTAAGTTCACGGTATTACAAATTCTACGAATGATATGAACGAATCTCTTGCTTCATATCTTTTGTAATTGTAATCCTCCGTATTGAAGATTTCTTCGAATTTTCAAACAAATTGGAAAGAACCATTCGGAGCAAGTTCTTCTTTTCATTTTTCACATCCAAAATGGAAAGACAAACCCATTTGAAGCAATCAAACAATGAATCCTTCTAAACAATATAGAGCAAATGGCTCAAACTCTATACTTCCACAAAACAAATCAAGAGACCCCAAAAAAGCCGAAACTTTACAGTGCTGATGAAATAAAAAACTAGCTTCTATTAAAATTGCAGTACAGAATACCTCGTAGTTTGTGATCTGCGCAGAAGAAAGCATGGCTTGTTGCATAAAATTAACTCATGTCGATGAGAGAAAAGCTGCAGCAATTATTGAAACCAAGTTGAAAGTATGAAGTGATCTGCTGTGTGAATAAGCAAAGCCGGATTCAGGTGTTGCTGCCTGAGGTGATGACGCGTTGGCTGCCTCTGGCTCATCACACTTTCCAAAACTCATGTTTTCCTGCACAAACATGGAAGGTACCACCACCATTATCACAACTTTAATCCATTTGGCTCACGTTGATTTAGTTTATTAAATACTTCCCTTATCATCCCGGATCTTTTACTGATTGGTCTTAAAAATTGTGGACAAAAGGACATTGTTTTCGGCTGTCTATATTCCCGAATTCTCATAAACGAGAAAGACAGAAAACTGAAAGGAGAAAAGTGGGCCGAAGTAGTTAATGCAGACCTTGCAATAGGAGATGCTTTGACACCCGCAAACTAACTGACCATTTGTTCTATCGACAGCTTCTGCCGCTCCGCCGCCGTCACTCCTCTGGAAAATGGAGAAATGAAGTCGAATCAAATTAAGTGTGATAAATATGTAAGATTTGGTTGAAAATGGATCGAATCAATCTTATTAGCTTTTCAATGTACAGCGCATACCTTGTAAAAATCGACTGCGATGAAGTTAGGCAACCTTTTACCTGCTGCAGCATGACATGTATTAATCATGTCAAGTAAAGGGGCAGAGTTATCCTTGCATGCCCCTGCTAAGTTTGCAAGACTTGGGAAATAGTTTACTAAGACTAATGATCTCGATGTTGTGTTCAAAGGAGGCGATTCCGCTCGATTTGGGCAAAAACCAGCTTTCATCCCATCGTTGCCATCTGAAACTGACACAATCAGCATGCTTAAAATATTTACCATGCAAAGTGCAATATCTTCCATTGTTCTTAATTTTGCTCGCATACTCTAATCCTCAGTCTTAGTCACAGGAGCTCTCATTTTACTATCAAAGTTCAATTTTTCTTTTTTCCTAATTTGACATGATTAAAATGAAATTGTTTCAAGAAGAAGAGTGAAATTGCATCAAAATGACACAGACAAGGAACTTACATTGGTTTTCGACAACATATCGCCACTCGTAAGCAATTCCTTCGGAAGCCTCCTTAGATGCTTTTGAAGTAAAAACTAACAAACGTTGATTTTTCTGAATCATATCTGCAACAGTTGGCCAGTTTCCTCCGTTCTTCGGCATTCTAGATACTGGAAACCAGAATTTTCTCAGCCCAGCAGCGTTGAACACCTTGGTCAAGCCGTTTGGTGATGTAACATAGTCTTCAATGATAATGGTGATGATCTCGGATGGATTTGCCTCAAGAAATACTTGGATCTCCCTCAGAACATTAATGGCCGGTTGCTAAAACAAAATGAAATCTTGCATTGAGCATTGACTGAAATTTAAAATCACTCAAATTTCCAGACTGCAGGAGAGTCATTTTGAACTCACAAATGCTGTAAAATTATAGCATTGACCACCAGAGGAGTGGCATAACCAGATGTCATTCTCGAAGTCATACATATCCAGCATCAACCCTCGGACACCATTCTGAAAGAAAGACACATTTCCCAACCTTAGCATTAAAATCCTTTATAAGCCTGGATAAGGTGTCCGGATGAGAGATGAGTTCATAGTTTATGTTCAGAGTAATGTTTGTTTCAGTTTTCCATCAACATTTTACATTCTCCTCTGCTTTTCTTTTCCTAATTGCTGTATCAAGGAAAGTAAGGCTCCAGTGGAAATTTAAGATGAATAGTGTGAGATTTCGATGAGCCAATTTCTATTTTGGTCCAGACCAAAAAGATCCAAGTTTGATAAAAATTTCAGAAGAAAATTATGAATTTTTTCGCAGAAATTTGTGGTTGAAGCAAAAAACCGATATCTAGAGACTTTTTAAATTTTCTACCTAAAATCATGATGTTCGATCTTTGATTTTCTTTTGTGATTATCGCTATAATTATTTCAAATTCTCTACCCTCTAAAATGGCCACCGCTTGACCAAATAGAATACCTACTCCTCAGTTCAACTAAAACTTGTGGGGCTGTTCAAAGGTTGCAATTTGTAATAAGTTAAGTATGAATGGGATCCTCTGCATTTTTCAAATGCATATAAAAGACATCACCTCAAAGGTCAATCGATCATATGATAAAAAAAGAATAAAAACCACATGCTTAATTCATTTTTAACATTTGATCTACAACATTAATTTTAATTATGATTGACTATACTGTTTAAATGAATAAAAATCTGAATTCTAGATCAGATTTTCATGAGCATATCAAATTCTCTCTCCCCAACAAGCCATCTGTAAAACCATTCATCGATTCCTCTGTGGTGGGTCTATCATGTTCTCTGACAAAGTTTTGCTTATCAAATAAGCATGTACCTAATCAAAAACTAAACCAGAAAAAGTACTTTTAATCATTTTCCAGACTGTAAGCAAAAACTTAAGAAATGGTCAATGAAAAACTAATACCAATTTGTTCATATTCAATTCTTATACCGAATACATATCCTCCAAAATGATGCTGACTCGAAAGAACTTTGCTGGGAAGCAAAGATTAGAAACTTACTATCACAGATTATGTCATACCCACAAGTTGAATAATTAAACTAATTAAATTAAAAACATGTTTATCTGATTCTAATCTTAAATTCAACCATACCCTCTATGACTAATTTTAAACCATCGTTTTCTGGAGATCTTTGCTAATTAGTTGGAATATAGGCCTATAGTATTTGTTAGAAATTATGTCATTATAGATAAGGTCTGGTCTGTCATATAGAGGGTAGCATTGTTTAGTTCTACGCTCTCTACAAGGACACCATAGCATTTATTGATCAATCCAATATTTTCTAATAAATGTTCATCAAATCAAACAGCTCAAACTTGTTGGATTGGAAGGAGGGAAGATTTTGTTTATGTAAATCAAAAGGGTAGTTTCCATTTCGTCTGGGTGAGTAGAGAGTAGGTTGAAAATCAACATATTATCTACAAGAATTGTGAAGTGAGGAATGGGAAATATCACCCACGCTACACCGCTTAACTTTCTCGGCGATTTTCTTTCCTCTCGAATTTTCCCGTGAGCCAAACAGAAGTTAAGATGCTAAAGAGAGAAGAAATGGGGGGAAAGAAAGAGAAGAAAATTAAGACGAACATACATTAAGCTGACTGGTTATGGAGTCCTGCTGATTAGTAGGTGCCAGAATAACAGACCCAGTCGCCGACTTCACTCCCATGCGTGAAAACGCGTTGTGGGTCGTTAGCCATGAGTACCGATTGAATGGAAGCGACTTCACCTGTTCAGACATTTCCATTCGATCAATTTCGTTAAAAATTCTGAAGAAAAAGAACAGAATCACAGAAGAATAAATAAAGGCGTTGTACGGACATTTGCAGTGGGGTTTAAGGGTTGGATTCGAGTACATCGAGGCCGCACATTGCCGTTCGCCAAGCAGGTTTCGCAGTGCAGGCCGGAATTACAGTTGCTATCTGATACGCATGTTTGTCCTTCCTGCGGAAAAGAGAAATTATGACAGAGGAAGCGGAGACGAAGACGGATGGGAAAGAAAGAGGAAGACAACCTTGAGAGCAGAAGAAGAACGAAGGAAGAACGCTGCGGCCAACAATGCTATTACAGGAAGTAAAATTCTCTGCAAATGAATTAATTTATGCGAGTTAAGTTCTGCTGCACAGAAACCAGAAGCAGCGCTAATGGCTGAAGAAGAAGAAGAACAGGAAGAAAAGGCATGCCTCCATTGATTATTTCGGAATAGAATCGGAGAGAGAAGGAGAGCAAAGACGAGCAATTTCAGTCTGTAAAACGAGAATCCGAGGGTCCCATACAGTAGGTGGAGAGAGAGCTTCTGGGTGAGTTGAAAATGGAGGCTACGTGTGAAAGCTATGGAGTTCTTCGCCAACTGAATTGTGCAGAGAAGCAGTAAAACCGACGCTTTTATTTCCTCCGTTGGATTCAAACACACGGAATTTAAATCTTCAAATCTGAGAACGGTTAGGAGAGAGTTTTGAAAAAAAGAAGGAAGCTGTTGGGGGAAAGTTGCAGGTGGAAAAGCTTGGAATTGTGAAAATGGAGGATTTGTCAATTAACACACAATGACAGGGAGATTAAAGATCATATTTTTAGGACCACTATGCAGCATTAATGCATGAATCCGACCATACTACGTAACTACATTTAAACCCAGAAACAAAAAACACAATTATTTTGACGTGATTATTTTTCTCATTTATATTCGAATTATTATGCCACTTCAAAAAGAGAAATTATTAAGCTGGGAAATCAAGACTATTTTATAATTAAATTAGACATAAGTTGATGTTTACCTAATGTTGGAACCATAATAAAATATAGAAATTCTGTCACATTTTTTTTGCGTACAAAATAAATCATGTGTTAGGATCTGAAGCAGTGCATTTTTATGAAGTTAATCCCATGCAAGAAAAAATAGATATCTTCATCTTCGAATCAACACCATCCAACAACTCTTTTTTACCTAACGAAGAATGTTTATTACAAAACGGAAATGAAAATGTACAATTCAACACGTTACTTTCTTCTCTTAAGGATTATTGAAAGAATTGTAATTCCTTTAATTTGATGTGTATGTTTATGTCACGACTCAGAAGCAGGCCTAATGTATGTGAAAATGAATTTTATCATTTCATCTTAAAATCATGAGCCAGTGAGAAAATGTAATGTGTGAGTTTACATTTATCAATTTTTTCTTACCATTTTAAAACATACTCTACTAGCAATCGGTTGGACAATTTCAAAAACTTTACTACAAGCGTAGGTAGGTATAAATAAAATAGGTCACCATCGTTTGTCGTAGAAATCAATCCTAGTGAAATTAAGGTCACTCACAAACTTTTACACATCAAATGCCCATAAGGTACATCAAATAATTACGATGATTCGTAGATCCAGTTTGTCACATGAAAGAGAAAGAATAATTGTTCGAAGACCAGTCAAACGTGTATCGATCACAATAACAAACACCCAAGCCAGATTTAAGGATTAGAACCAAATGGTACATCATCTCTATCCCAACCCAATGTCACATTTACAAACAAAACACTTTAACAAAATAGAAGGTGTACAACAACAACTTCACATTGTTTTGGCTCCAATATTGCCCAAAACAACCAGAGTTCTGTCTAGCATATACATATAAATTAAGAAATGAAATATTATGCATGCGTAAAGTAAAAGTATAAAACTAGTATATGTATAGTATAAAAACTAATATATTGTTAAAGAGAACATGTTGGAGTTTACGTGTGATAGTTCACAAAATTCGGGTTTTGTTGAGCAAAAAGTAATAACACGCAAGTGCACGTATTGCAAGCAAGTAACAGTGATAAATAAATGTCGAATCCCACGAAAATAGAATTACCAAACTTTAAATCTAAGTAAAACAAATAAATTTATGGGTGAGCATTTTGGGTGAGATGGATTAATTAGAAATTAAAGTAATAAATCAAATAATAAAAGCACGATTTAGAGTTGATTTCCCTATCATGTGAGTTTACCACAAATCCTTATGCGTATGCAGTAACATATAGAAACTTCTACGTTGACAATCGTGCTTTTCATTCCAACTGGGGCAGTACTGTTGGGAACATGTTCGTAATCTGTGAAATTAACAGAACCTATGACAAAACAAACGTCAAAATTTCTTTTTCAACACTAGGAAACAATAGGGGTGGGCAGGACCGGACCGTGTCCTGAGAATCGAACCAGACAGACGATTTCAGTCCGGTTTCGGTCCCAACTCACTGGACCACGATCCAATCCTCGGCCCAAAGCTCAAAAGCCCACTGGTTTCTGTCCGGTCCTCGGTCTATAGCCAAAAATCCCAAAAAATCGGACCAGATCGAATGTTAAAAAAAACCAGAAGAGTCTTCAGTTGCAGAACACTCACGCACTACGCAAAACACACTCAAGCAGAACGCACTCGCAGAATCCCTCACGAAGCCCCGACGCATTCTTTTGCTCAGCTGAACACCCGACGTCCGACAACTCGCTACTCCTGTGCTCCGTTCTCCGATTCGCCTCACCTCTAAAGCTGCTCTGATTCGCCTCGCCTCCAAAGCTCTCGTGCTCCCTGCTGATCGGGTCGCGCTCGTTTCTATCCTTGGCTGATCGGCTCGCCTGGTCGCCTTACCTCTCCGCTGTGTTCAGCTGCTTGGCTCGCCTCTGTTCTCACTCACAGTCACTGTATGTGTTTGATTAGGGCTCAACTTTTGCTACTCATGGTTAGTTGATAAATTGTTGATAATGGCCATAGTTAACTATGATGGATTTAGGTTGTAAAATGAGGCAGGATCAAGCTAATAAGGTTTCTCTTATATGGATATATCTGGTTCTTGGCTTCTTGCAAGGGAATGGTTGAATGGTTGTGACAATCATGCACTCTTGAATATATTTCTTTATAATTAATAGTTTGGAATGAGATACAGATATAAATGTGATTACTTAAGTGGGAAATTTTATAGCATAAAATATCAAATGAAAGTATTTGTCTTGGTTAAATAGTTTTGACTTGTTAGATATCTTCTCTTTAATTGAAATGATTCGACTTCATTTATAAATTCAAAGGGATTCATTTTTCTTGAAATATTACTTGACTTGGTGCAATCTACTTGTATCTCATCAATTTGTGACTATTTGCAGGGTAAACGTGGGATTGACAAGCAACATTTTTCAACTTCCTGATTTTATTGCTGCAACTGGAATTGAGAAGATAAGGCAGGTAATTTGGTCACATATTAATATTTTTGGTCAATTTCAAGACATATTTATAGATCATTAAGCTCTATTGATTAAGAATTGCATGTATCATTCCCAGTCCCCAACTCATCTGTCCTTTTTTTTAACTATTTATAGATCATGAAACTCTATGTTGGCTGTTGATTAATGTGTTTGATTAATTTGTTTGTTGGCTGTTGATTAATGTGTTTGATTAATTTAGGTTCATTAATGTGTTTATATATTTATTGTTTTTTACTTCACTGTAGGATGGATACTCCTCCTAGTGAAAGTTCGCATGTGGAATCAAAAAGATCTAAGTCTATAGTTTGGATTCACTTTAGTAAGGTACCAAACACAGAATAAGCTAAATGTAATTATTGTGGACAGATTTATACAGTACACCCGATGAAGAATGAGACTTCAAGTTTAATAAAACATATTAAAGTATGCAAAACGTTTTCACGAAATGTAGACAGTAGGCAACCAACCTTGATCTTCAAACCTCTTGAGGGCAAGAGTGCTAGTATACTCATATTTACTATGGTGGTTGCTAGAGAATTTCTAACAAAGATAATTATCTTAGATGAATTGCCATTGAAAGTTGTAGAAGAAATTGGTTTCAGGACATTTTGTCTGTATCTCAATCCTAAGTTTATGATGCCGTCTAGAAGGACACTAGCAAGAGATGTTCGCGGCATATTTCAGAAAGAAAGAACAAAGTTGAAGGAGAGTTTTTTTTCAACATCACAGAGAGTGTGTTTGACCACTAACAAGTAGACCTCTATTCAAAATTTGAATTACATGGTGTTGACATGTCATTTTATTGATCAAGATTAGCATTTGCAAAAGAAGATCTTGAATTTTTGTTTGATTCCGAACTATAAGGGTGAATCCATTGGTAAAGAAGTTGAAAAATATTTGCTTCAGTGGGAGCTTGAAAATGTTACCACCATCACCGTTGACAATGTGTTTTTCAATGACGTTATTATTTCTTATTTGACGAGGACAATTAGAAATTGGAAGGGGTTGATTTTAAACGGCGATCATAAGCACATGCGATGTTTTGCACATGTCATCAATTTGATCATTTCTGATGGTTTGAAAGAACATCAAGAGTCCATAACGAGAGTAAGAAAAGTTGTTAAGTACGTCAGGTCTTCTCCAGGAAGATTGCAACAATTTAAAGCCTGTGTTGATGCAGTCACAATTACTTGCAAAAATAATTTGTCGCTCGATTTTCCTACTTGTTGGCAAGCGCAGAGAAGTATGAAGTAGTGTTTGAAAAACTAGCAGAGAATAAGAGCTCTTTCTTGCAAGAAATGGGAGTGGAAGGTCCACCCACAATTGAAGATTGGTCATGCATTCGAGAATTTATTAAATTCTTAAAGACATTTCATACCATGACACTTCATGTTTCTGTTTCTCTGCATATTACATCAAATATATACGTAGGTGAAGTCTGCAATTTGAAAATTGTCATTGAGACCTATGGTAACAGCGATAATATAACACTAAGAAGAATGAGCAACGGGATGTCTAAGAAATTTGATAAATATTGAGGATCTTTTGAAAAAATAAATATGCTTGCATATGTTGCTCTTGTTCTTGATACAATTTGCAAAATAAAATTTTTACGGCATTCTTTATCCATTTTATTTGGAAGTGAAAGAGCTGCAGAATACTTAAAGCAGGTAAATGATGTAATTGCAAAGTTGTATACCGAATATAAAGGTGATACAACCAATAAAGACAAGACTCAAAGTAACAACATTAATTAACAAAGGACTCCAAAGTCAATGAGTTCTTTAGCAAAAACTCGTTCAAGTGTAGTGTACTCTATGTTTTATGGTCCTGACAATTCTTCAAAGACAAGTGATAAAACTACTGTGTCAGAGATTAATCTATATTTGTCTGAGAAGTTAGAGAATTTTTCATATAGTTCTGACATACTATTTTGGTGAAAGAGGAACTCCGAGAAGTTTTGAATTTTGAGTGTCATTGCAAAAGATATATTGATCATTCCAATTTCTACAGTGACGTCAGAATCTGCTTTTAGTTGTGGTGGTCGTATTTTTGACGCCTTTCGCAGTTCTCTAAGCCCCCAAAGTGTTGAAACTCTTATATGCTCCAAAAATTGGCTTAAAACATTCAATCATTTTAAAATTTCTACAAACATTGATAATGATTTAGAAGGTTTCACTACAACATTGACAACTATATAAGATTCGAACATTCTAATATTGTAACACCCGAAAAATTTTCTATAACGTGCATAGCCTTAGATGAGTCAGGTAATGGAAGTCATTTAAAGGTTATGCTACATAGAAATGAGTGAGTGATATTTAGACGAAGAAGGTGATGAAGAAACCCTATATTGGAATGGTTAGTTGATTTATTTAAAACACTAAAGTAAAATAATGGTAAAATAAAAGAAAAATTGAAAGTAAGGGTTTGAAGGGGAAGATTCACGTTGATATATTTGTATCAAAAGCGAAGGGGGTTTAATTTATAAATGAGAGAAGTTAGTGGAAAAAAAATTAAAAGAAGAAAATGTTGTTTTATAAAAAGTGTAAAGTAAAGGTTTGGAAAGTCAAAATAGCTTTTTCTCCTCTCCTTCTTCACGAAAAATTCCAGCAGCCATTACTAGGATTCTTCTCCATTTCCATCAAGTTTTTGCATGGTTTTAAGGTAAGGTTTAGTTGGGTTTTGTAGGAAATACATTTAAGTGTTGATTTTTGAAGTTTTGGTGGAGGTTTTGTTGAGTTTGCTTAGGGTTTGGGAAACCCTAAATATGGATTTCGAAATTTGCATGCCTTGGCTAGTTTTCTTCCCAAATTTAGTGGTTTAACTCTTAGTTATATTAGTTTAGGTTATTTTTGGGGTTAGATTAGCAAATTGGTGAGAGTTGTGCAAAAACCGCATTTTTGTGTTATGTACACCGATTCTGTTTTGGTACTTTCGAATTGGCCATAGTGTTTGGTTGTGAAATTTGAGTGTTTCAATGAATAGTAGACGTGTAGAGGTTTACAAAATGAGGTGGAACGTCTAAATCCGTTGAAAAACGAGTAAGTTATGACCGATTGAAGTTGGGTGATAAAAATTGTGGGAAAAATCGGGATTTTGGGGTTTAAGGTTATATGTAAGTTTGGTTTGTTGTTAGAATTGGAGTAAACAATTATTAGAAGTTCTTTGATGATTATTAAGTGATTTTTCCCTTAATTATGCTAGGTTAACGCGTTGAGCCTTTGGCGTAACTGAAGAAAGTATGTACGTAGCGGGAAACCAGGTAAGTAGAGGACGTTTGTATTTTGCCTTCGGGCCTACACTATAGAACGGCAGGGAATTGTTTGTTTGTTAGGTTGTTTTATCTTTGTCTTGTTTGTTAGTTAAGCATTGTGCAACCTGCATCATGGTTTCGAACTACGAAAATACGAGTTTTTGCATTGTTTTGGTGAGCGTGAGCATTGTTTGGTGAGCGTGAAATGTAATCAGATAAAAGAATGACAAATCTTAAGGCATCGGGAGTATGAAATCCTAAACGGTTATAGGATTTTACGATCGATGTGGGGGAGCAAAATCGATGGCCTTCCTAGATGATTATGGGAAGCGTGCCATCCGGTTTTGCTTTGTTGGATCAATGTGTGGTCATCCTAGACGGTTATGAGATGTGTGCATACTTGATCCACACGGCTTATCAAAAGATTAATGCAACCCATAAAAGAATGGCAAATCTTAAGGCATTGGGAGTATGAATTCCTAGACGGTTATAGGATTCTACGATTGATGTGGGGAAGTAAAATCGATGGTCTTCCTAGACGGTTATGGGAAGCGTGCCATCAGGTTTGCTTGGTTGGATCAATGTGTGGCCATCCTAGACGGTTATGGGATGTGTGCATACTTGATCTACACGGCTTATCAAAAGATTAATGCAATCAATATGAAATGAGCACAACTGAGAGTTAGAAACGCCATGTGATAGGATTGGTTTGCATTGTGTATTTGTTTGCATTCATTAATCCCTACTTACTAAGCATTAGACTTACGTTTTGTGTTTCGTGGTGTAGGTGATGACGTTATTACAGGTGAGAGCTATGAGAAAAGCTAGGATTGGGACGCAGTTGATGATGTATACGGTATGCCGATGTGGACAGTTGTCGGGGCGTCTCAACCATTTTCGGTGTTGGGAACTGTGGTAGAGTCATGTTTTGATTATGGATATGTATTAGCTTGGTATATCTTTTGGTATGAATATTTGGGATTTGTGTAAATGTTGTTTCAGAGTTGTTTTGAATATGTTTTATAAAAGGTTTGATATTCCGGGTTATGGTTTTCGAAACTTTACTGGTTATGCCGCTCGATTTTTCGTAGAGTAAACGACATCGGTTTTCAATTGTCTTCTCGTTTTCGCTGACAGTTTGAGTCAGATTTTTGAAATTTTTACATGTCAAAGAGTCGGGAGTGTCGGGAATGTGTAGTGTAAATTTTGAGGAATTTGGTAAGGTGTGGTTTGAAGAAAAAGGGAGAAATGTGGAAGAGGGGCGCTGGTGGCCGAGGAGGGCACGCGTAGGGCATAGGAAATACGACAGGGCTCGGGCTAGGCGCGCGCTGCGGAGCGCGTAGTGCCTAGTGCTTATCGATCGGCGCTGCGCGCTGATCGATCGGCAATCGGCCTTGTTCCTCGATCGTGCACCCGAGAGGGTGCCAATCGATCGGCACCAGCGCACGAACGGTGGAGCGCGCGGTGCGCGCAACAGGCGCGCGCGATGTGTTAGTGATTTTACACACTTATACGCAAATTCACGTATCGCAATCAAGTAGTATATAAAATATCGATCCTACGAGGATATTTTTAATTGTATTAATTGCTATAAAAATCTTATAAAAATATTAAAATGATAGATGAAAATAATTAGAAATAAAATTCGAATGACGATTCAACAAAATAAAGTAGGATAAACGAGATAAAATCAATGAAAGGAACCCCTGGCTAGGATTGATTTCTTCGCTACGTTAGTTTTACTACAGATGCTCTGGAATGTTCTGCAACATTGACTATGAACAGCAAGAATAAATTAATTCTAGGATTCTTTCGAATTGCCTAGGTAAATTCAATTCAGAATTTCTTTCGACCTTGAAAGAAGGTAACTAACATTGAATTTCATATTTACCTCATCCTTATTGCTAATCGAATTAATGCTAACTATTTTGTAACAATTTAATCCGATTAATTATTTGTGCCTCTTAGAATTTATATTTATTTTTCAATACAATATAAACATGGATAATCAACCTATCTATCGATATGATCTGAATTAAGCAAAGAATATTACAAATAATTGTTCAATAAACAATTGCATAAACAAACCGAGATCGTAGCAAAATCCGTAACGAATACTTTCGTCCTAACCAAGTAATGAAATTTAGCTACTAGACATAATTAATTAAAATTCAAAACAATAGTGTTATAAAAAATCATAAACAGTAAAAAGAAGAAAAAGAAGAAGATTCGAATAATGGCGTCGTCGGTCTTCTTCTCCAGATCCAGAACTTGTTCTTCTTCGCAATAAGTCTCTCCTTTTGTTCTGCATGCCATACCCATTTCTCTCTCCAATCCCTAGAATTATGCATGTTTCGATTCTCTTTCGAATCCCTGGAATCATGCATTTTCTTTCTTCTTTTTGTTTTAAATTTCCATTCCAGTTTCTGCCACTTTTCCCAGTCGTCCACACTTTCCAGTCTACTTTCTGTTTTTCCCAGCCAAGTCCACGCTTTCCAGTCGTCCATGCTTTCCAGTCGTCCACGGTTGTTGTCCATTTTGCATTTATCGTCCATTCTGCCAGTCATCTATTTTGCATTTGTCCCAGCCAAATTCGCAATTCGGCGTGAGTTTTTGTCTTTTAGTGCTCCTTTTTAAATTGTCACTTCAGCATTGTCCACTTGCTTTTGTCTTTTAGTGCTGCTCTTTTTAGATTGCCACTTTAGCATCGTCCACTTGCTTTTATCGTCCATTTGCATTTGTCTTTTAGTGCTCTTTTTTAGATTGCCACTTCATCATTGTCCACTTATTTTTGTCTTTTAGTGCTGCCCTTTTTATCTTTTAGTGTTTCTTTTTCTTCACATCAACCGCTGCTCTTTTAGTGCTTTTCTTTTCCAAGTCGTCCATTTTCTGCTCAGTCATCCATTTGCTTTTTCCTCAATAAAATTTGGGATTTTATTTTCCTCTTATCCCATGAATTATGGTATCCAGTTAAGGTAAAAATCAATTTTCTCCAAATCGATTTTCCTTCCCATGATTTACTCATTTAAGCTCCTTGATTTAAACTTGAATTTCTTTATTCATCTTTTTGTCTTTCTCGCTTTAATTTCTGCATTAATAAAAATATATTTAATAAAAATAATCTGCTCATTCTAAAAATATGCATAAAATATATCAATTTCACCCAAATTATTGATACTACATGATGTTTGCAGAATCACCACGACATTAGCATTAAAACTCACAATTTCATAATAATTTTACTCAAATCATTCGAGTTTCATCCTGTACATTAGTATCAAATAACTCTAAAATAAGAGTTATCAAATACCCCCAAACTTAGACCATTACTCGTCCTCGAGTGATGCAAAACAAAAATACATTCCCAAAGTACATTAACAAAATTTGATGTAATTTCTGAAATATCTAGTAACTTGTAAATTATTGAAAAATTTCACTATCACAATTAGAAGCAATCAATCTAGATTTAATTCCCAATAAACTTTTTCAAAGTGTGTGTGCTCAAACTCCATTTGAATTGCTAAGTTCAATAATCAAAACTAAAATCACAATACATATCATTGGATGTCAACTTTTTTAATGTTCTTCCTAAATCCATTAGCTTTCAAAGATTTTTTTTTTATTAAATAAGTGAGGGGGATAACTAATTTTTTTTTTTTTTTTTTACATTGACTTTATCTATAAGTCACACTACCTTTTTACGCGATTGACAATATTGGTGATGAAGTCCTCCGGTTACTTAATAGTGTCACCTCAAGATATATACTCATATCAAATAGAGGAGTATAGCCAATAAATATGTAACGGAGTTCCTTCCAAAGTTCCTCTAATTTATTTATACTCATCGAGTATCCAAAAGGCTCACTCGAAATTGAAAGTAGATTAGGAAATTGCATTTATTCCTTTATATATATATATAACCCTCAAACTTATTATTTATTATATATTTTTTAGAAGAAATCTTTCATTACTAATTTCTTTCATCTAGCACTAAATTATTGACACCTAGATATAATTGTAATGTCTAGAAATGATTATATTCCTAAGCAACAAAAAAAAAATGTGTGTTAGGAACAACTAAGCTTATGGGAATAAATCTTAATCAATTTCTAATAATGTGTAACAATGACATTAATCAATAACTTAATGAATTAAAAGCTATTAGGAAATTAATTTCTCTGTTCTTCATTTCATCATATTTTTGATCGAGATATATAATAAACAATTTCCAAACACTCAAATTAAACAGAAAACAAAGTATCCACATTAAACAATCAACACTAAATTTTCAGAAATCCAAATTAAGCAAGTTAACACTAAACATGCACCCCCACACTTAAAAAATGGCAGAGTCCCTACTGCCAAACAAAATAGAATTCAAACAAAAAGAGAGGGCAAGAACCTCCCTGGATTGTTAGTCTTTACTGTTCCATTAGATGCAGGGTTTCGTGTCTTGCATCATTATATGATGACTTTCTTTTCGGTGCTTCCTCTTCTTCCCCTGATTGACTTGAAATTTTTAATGCTACAGCAAACATTGCAGCATCAACATTATTGAAAACAAAAACTAAAAATAAAAATTAAAAAAAAATAAACAAAAAAAAAAAAAAAAAACCAACACAAAAGGATATCAAGAATTGGGTTGCCTCCCAATAAGCGCTTGATGTTTTAAGTCCTCATCCTAACTCCCTCATGTTTCACGTTGCTTTTTTGTCCTCCAGAGAAATTGACGTAACTTTTGTCAATTTTTCTCCACGATATGGTTTCACTCTCTGGCCATTAACCTTAAAACCTTGACCATTTTTTTCATCTCGTAGTTCCAAGGTGCCATATGGATAAACTTCTATCACTTTTTCAAAAACTCGCTTTTGTATTTCTCTGTCGCACTATTTTCTTTTCTTTTTCTTTCTCTTTATATAACTTTTTCTCTTGTTGTTTGCTGGTACTGAATACTTTTTTTTGTTATGTGGCATTTCATCATCTTTTATAAAGTAACAATCTTCAGCCTCATCTGGAAATTTCATCGCTTTCAAAACATTGAATGTGATTTGCTGATCACTGACTCTCATTGTAAGTTCACCTTTCTGGACATCAATCAATGTTCTCCCCGTAGCTAAGAAAGGTCTTCCCAAAATTATGGGAACTTCATGGTCTGCTTCATAGTCCAGTATAATAAAGTCTGCTGGGAAGATAAACTTATCCACCTTAACGAGTACATCTTCTATCTTTCCTTAAGGGTGAGTTAGAGAACGGTCAGCTAATTGCAAGGTGACTGTAGTAGGTCGAGCTTCTCCTATTCCCAGTTTCTTAAAAATCGACATGGGCATTAGGTTAATACTTGCTCCTAGGTCGCACAGAGCTTTTCCAAAATAGTTGTTGTCGATCGTGCACGGGATGGTGAAGCTTCCAGGATCCTTCAGCTTCGGTGGAATCTTGTTCTGCAATATGTAACTCGTTTCTTCAGTCATAGCCACCATCTCATACTCTCTCAATCTCCTCTTTTTGGATAAAATATCTTTCATGAATTTCGTGTAATTTGGCATCTGTTCAAGAGCTTCCACCAATGGTACGTTGATGTGCAATTGTTTCAAAACATCCAGGAATTTTTTAAATTTCTTTTCCTGGTTGTGTTTTTGTAGCCTCTGTGGAAACGGTGAAGGAGGTTTCTGGATTCGTAATTCTGCAGGTCGATGCTGTTGCGATGCTGCTAGCGGAGCTGCAGCATTGATATTTATTTCTCCATATTCCAGATTATTCTCTTCGGCCTCTTCAGTGCTCTCTTTCTCAATCACACTTCTCTTTCATGGAAACCCTCTGTACTGGGTTGCTTTTCTGTTTCCGCTTCTTGGTTATTATTCTTTGGTTTCTCCACCCTCTGTGGCTTTTCTGGAATCTCTACTTCTCGTCCATTCCTCAATAGAATAGCATTGCAGTGTTCCTTTCCAGGTCTCTGTGGAATTTTAGTGTCACTTGGTAATTGTCTCATGCTTCTCGAATTTGCAGATTGAGCTAGCTGCCCCAGTTGTGTTTCAATATTCTTTATAGAGACTGCTAAATTCTGCAATATTATGTCTGTCCTTGAAGCATATTCTTTTGCAAAATTATCTGGTTTTTCCTGAGATACTGGCTTCTGAATTTGCTGAGTGTAGTTCTTGGCATAATTATCAACAGATCTTGCAGGTATTGCATTATTCTGTTGCTGCAAATTTCATTGGAAGTTTGGATGTTGTCTCTATCTAGGGTTGTACGTTTGTGAGAAAGGATTATTGTTTCGGTTATACCTCACATAATTCGCGGATTCGGGGTTCGTAGGGCATGAGCTATCATCATGGTTCTCCCCACAAAAAATACATGAAATCTCCCGTATTTGTGGTTGTTGTTGTTTGTTCATAGCTTTCATGGCATTTTCTAATGAAGCTATTTTTGCATTAAGAGCAGCAACTTCATCTACTTTATAAACTCCAGGTGTTCTCCTCGCAGATGTATTCCTGTCTGATGGCCATTGATAGCTATTCACCGCCATTTTTTTCAGTAAGTCATATGCCTCATTAAAAGATTTTGACATCAGTGTTCCATTGGCTGCTGCATGAATGATCGATCGGGTTTGTCCATTCAATCCGTTGCAAAACATTTCCAATTGAATCCAATGAGGGATCCCGTGATTTGGGCACTGTTTCATCAACTCTTTAAATCTATCACATGCTTCATAGAGTGATTCTCCATCTCTCTGTTGAAAGCTTGTTATTTCATTTCTCATCCTTGAATTCCTAATTGGTGGGTGATACTTCATGATGAATTTCTCAGCAAGATCCCCCAAAATAGTGATCGTGTCTGAAGGAATGCTGTTTAACCAATCCCTTGCTCGATCTCTCAAAGAATATGGGAAAAGTTTTAGTCTCAATGCCTCAGCAAACACTCTAGGAAAGTTGAAAGAATCACTAACTTCGCCAAACACTTTCAAATGACGGTGAGGATTATCTGTCACTGCTCCAGTAAACTGTCCTACCGTTTGGAGCATTTGATACATCACCGGTTTAAGCTCAAATCTGATGGCGCGTAGGTCTGGTCTTACTATTCCAGGATTTAGATCATTAAGTGTAGGAATTGTAAAATCTTGAATGGGTCTGTCTCTGTCATCCACAATTCCTTCGGCATTGTCTCTCTCTCTTTCTATGTTCGTCATATTTTCTCCCTCAATATACTGTTGCTGTTGTTGTCTTCTTCTAACTCTGAATGTCCTTTCGATTTCTGGATCTATGGGTACAAGATCCTGTGCGTTTCCTTCGTCCGACATAAATCAATAATACCTGAAATTATAGAAATCAAGTAAAATAAAATGACGTAAAATAAAATAAAATAATTATAGCAAAATAATCACAACTAATCAATATCTCCGGCAACGGCGCCAAAAACTTGTTAGTGATTTTACACACTTATACGCAAGTGCACGTATCGCAATCAAGTAGTATATAAAATATCGATCCCACGAGGATTTTTTTAATTATATTAATTGCTATAAAAATCTTATAAAAATATTAAAATGATAGATGAAAATAATTAGAAATAAAATTCGAATGACGATTCAGCAAAATACTGGCTAGGACCGATTTCTTCACTACGTTAGTTTTACTACAGATACTCTGGAATGTTCTGTAACATTGACTATGAACAGCAAGAATAAATTAATTCTAGGATTCTTTCGAATTGCCTAGGTAAATTCAATTCAGAATTTCTTTCGACCTTGAAAGAAGGTAACTAACATTGAATTTCATATTTGCCTCATTCTTATTGCCAATCGAATTAATACTAACTATTTTGTAACAATTTAATCCGATTAATTATTTGTGCATCTTAGAATTTATATTTATTTTTCAATACAATATAAACATAGATCATCAACCTATCTATCGATATGATCTAAATTAAGTAAGGAATATCACAAATAATTGTTCAATAAAAAATTGCATAAACAAACCGAGATCGTAGCAAAATCCGTAACGAATACTTTCGTCTTAACCAAGTAATGAAATTTAGCTACTAGACATAATTAAATAAAATTCAAAACAATAGTGTTATCTAAAATCATAAACAGTAAAAAGAAGAAAAAGAAGAAGATCAGAATAATGGCGTCGTCGGTCTTCTTCTCCAGATCCAAAAGTTGTTCTTCTTCGCAATAAGTCTCTCCTTTTATTCTGCATGTCATACCCATTTCTCTCTCAAATCTTTGGAATTATGCATGTTTCGATTCTCTTTCGAATCCCTAGAATCATGCATTCTCTTTCTTCTTTTTGTTTTAAATTTCCATTCCAGATTCTACCACTTTTCCTAGTTGTCCACGCTTTCTAGTCTACTTTCTGTTTTTCCCAGCCAAGTCCACGCTTTCCAGTCGTCCACGCTTTCCAGTCGTCCACGCTTGTTGTCCATTTTTCATTTATCGTCCATTCTGCCAGTCATCTATTTTGCATTTGTCCCAGCCAAATCCGCAATTTGGCGTGAGTTTTTGTCTTTTAGTGCTCTTTTTTAGATTGCCACTTCAGCATTGTCCACTTGCTTTTGTCTTTTAGTGCTGCCCTTTTTAGATTGCCACTTCAGCATCGTCCACTTGCTTTTATCGTCCATTTTCATTTGTCTTTTAGTGCTCCTTTTTAGATTGCCACTTCAGCATTGTCCACTTGTTTTTGTCTTTTAGTGCTGCCCTTTTTATCTTTTAGTATTTTTTTTTCTTAACATCGACCGCTGCTCTTTTAGTGCTCCTCTTTTTCAAGTCGTCCATTTTCTGCTCAATCGTCCATTTGCTTTTTCCTCAATAAAATTTGGGATTTTATTCTCCTCTTATCCCATGAATTAATTCATCTAGTTAAGGTAAAAATCAATTTTCTCCAAATCGGTTTTCCTTCCCATGATTTACTCATTTAAGCTCCTTGATTTAAACTTGAATTTCCCGATTCATCTTTTTGTCTTTCCCGCTTTAATTTCTGCATTAATAAAAATATATTGAATAAAAATAATCTGCTCATTCTAAAAATATGCATAAAATATATCAATTTCACACAAATTATTAATACTACATGATGTTTGCAGAATCACTGCGACATTAGCATTAAAACTTACAATTTCATAATAATTTTACTCAAATCATTCGAGTTTCATCCAGCACATTATTATCAAATAATTTTAAAATAAGAGTTATCAACGTGCGGCGCCCAAGGTGTGCCAAACCGATTTTTTTTAAAAAAATTTTGATTTTCCTATATGTTTTCACCCGATCTTTTTCGATGTATTTTAAACGTATTTTACGCACGTTTTCCAACCGTTTTTTAGGGTTAAAAAAAACCTAAAAATCGAGTAAAAAATTTATCAAAAATTATTTTAAATTACGTTTTAAACGTGGAGTTAGTGAGCAAAGTAGCGCACCGAGCCAGGGTGGGTTCGAGGGCGTTACAAATATTTATTTGTTTTACATGTTTATCTCTAAATTAATGATTAACTAATGTTTTCAATATTGTCATTTTGCAGATTCCGTTGACCCTACCGATGAAAAAGTTTCTAGAAATAGAAGATGACGTAACGATAACTTGACATGGTTGGTTACAATAATTAACTTCATTTCGATATTTATCTTTAACGGTTTTGAATTGATTGATTGGTTGTTGGAATTAAATTGACTATTTAGTTGGATTTATTATTTAGATTGTACTTTTAAGTTTTAAAGTACTTAAATATTTTGGATGTTGAATTTAATTTCCTAACTTTCATTTTAATGTTTGATAATTAGATTTAGTTTGTATGTTACATATTTGGATTTATTTTTGATAGTAAATTTAGTTTCTTAGATTTCATTTTAATTGGATTTAGACTTTTAGTTTGTATGCTTGATATTTGGATTTAGACTTTTAGTTTGTTAAGTATATGTTTAATGTCTATGGATTTTTATTTAAGTTTAACGTTTTTAAATAAAATAGATTTTTGGGTTGTTTGATTTAAAAATTTTTTATGTTTGAAAAAAAAAGGTGGGAGGAACGGGGACCGAACCAGGACCAGACCGAAAATTAGGTCCGGTCCCAGTTCGGTCCAGTTTTTGTGACGTCCCCAGACCCGATCGGGGTCCGAGAGCCATCACTTCGGGACATTTAACAGAAAGCAGGATACACATTATTTTTTTTTTTAACATAAGTGAATAGAACATTAGGAAACAAACAGAAAACAGACTGAACTTTTAAGAGTAAAACCTTAAAGCTTAACAGAGAAGGAAAACATTTTCGGAATTTAGAATAAAAACAGAGAAAAAGAAACAGTTAAAAACTAGACTACAGAATGAATGGCAGAAGGAGAGCAGGAAGAACAGGAAGATTGGAAGCAAGGACAAATGAAACAGTGCAATCGGTGGATATAATAAGACAAAAGACGAACAGTGTTCAGCGGAAGAGACTGAGTAAAACTGGGCGGAAGAGGTGGTGACGTCAGCCGGAAAATACAGGCAGCAAGCGGGATTCGGAGAATGTAAACTATGGGTGACGTCATCGGAAGAGGAGATGACGTCAGACGGAAGATACAGGCAGCAGATGAGATCGGATGAGGTGACGACGTCAGCCGGATGATGGATGACGTCAACCGGAAGATACAGACATTTACGTAATCGGCAGAAGAAAAACCTATGGTGACGTCATCGGAAGAGGAGATGACGTCAGACGGAAGATGCAGGCAGCAGATGGAATCGGATGGGGTGATGACGTCAGCCGGATGATAGATGACGTCAACCGGAAGATACAGACATTAATCGTAATCGGCAGAAGAAAGCCTAAGGCAGAAACGCTGTTTGACGGTAGATATGAATAAGACAAAATATGAACAGTATCAATCGGTAGATATAGTTTCAAAGGCAGAATTTACAACTTTTGACAGGAAAACAAACAGTTAGAGAGCATAAAAACAGAAGACCCAAAAGTCTCAGATTCTCAAACCACTTCAAAACATGGTTCTCGAGCACAACAGAAGGTATAACAGAAACTTAAGGATACAGAAAATATTCCAAACCATTTCAGAATACTTCAAAACTTAATCCAACTGTCAAATACAGCACAAACAAGAGGCATGAAAGTTGTAGACCTTCAATACCCAATTCTAAACAAGGTTGTAGGACATACTTTACAATTGACAGATTCAAAGAAACAGACTGCATGGATAGTCCTACAACCAGAAGTCATCCATGCACAAACTAACAGAAAATATCCTCAACAATTTCCAGAACATTCAGAACATGAATTAAACTGTCAAATACAGTAGTTTTTTAAACTTATACATCAAAATCTGTGCATTGTTTTAAAATCTGAGGATCAGTACAGAACCTAACATATATTTGCAGAATATTCAACAGAATTTTCCTACAAAGTTTTTAAAACAAAAACACAGAATCCTAGCAGAGTTTTAAATCTAAACACAAGAGTCCCAATAGGGTTTACAGACATAGATTTGATTTTAAATACTTAAACCTTGGGACAGAATTTGTCTGGCTGCAGCAACCACACCCCCATGAGCTCGATCCATCAGCCACCTATTCATCAGACTGAGGCACGAAGTCCTCATTTTTGGGTTCAGTACCTACATCAGGGAGTTCACCTATGAGTTTAAAACTCAGTAAGAACATATAAAATAATGCAGTGACGCATATGCTATGCATGAACTTTCAGAAATACAGTGACAGTACAGAACATTACGTTTCAGTGGCAGAGGGGTATAAGTGGGGCTTATAGGGGAACTGGCGAACAGTGGGTACACTATCAGGCACAAACAGTAATACAGAACATAACAGAAACAGATCTGGGGGCCAGTCCCCGTCCCGCACTTAACCAATACATTTCAGTCAGATTTTATCTTGTTTAGTTTCAAATAGTGTACAGAAAACAGTTTTGCATGAACTTTTGGGAAAAACGTGTATGCATGATCGAGTACAGTGCTTCAATTTAAACAGCAGAGAATAACAATTAAGACAATAGAAACATAACAAGGGAAACACAGAACATAACTCTAATCCTTCTACCCGGAAACAACCCGACAGAACAGAAATACCTAGTACCTCCGTGATGTAGGGCCTTAAGGGCCAATCTACAGATATGAACTTACCTGTTTGCTGCAGGGTTGATGCTTTTGATCGTCTCGGTTTCAGTAATTTGTGAACCTAAAACGTGATTATACGGTCATTAACCATAAACTTCTCAAAAATCAATGAATAGTGTCGTTAAACTTGTTAACTACCAACGGAAATCACCTTCACTGAAGGGTGCAGAAGAAACAAAGTGTGGAACTTGTTTCAGTCGCCTGGAAGAGAAGAATAGAGAGGAAGCCGAGAAGTGAAATGAAGATTTCACGTAGGAGGAAGAACTTAGCTTCCTCAACAAGTTACCAAGTGTCAGTTATCCACTGACTATCTCCCACCAACCTTAATTTCTCTCCAATTTACCCTTCCATGCATTTTAAACTTAGTGTTTTGTTTAGTTACACATTAGCTTGGTTCTCCCCTCACTAAATGCTCCAAAATTTACAATAAAATAGTTATTGTATTTATGGCAATTTAAATCCATACAATAATTCAACAGATTATTACACGGCCAAAAATGTCAGGTGTTACAGTTTTGGTTCGGGCTCAGAATCGGACTGAACTGTCCAGCCCTAGAAAAAATAATGGATGAGTTCTATATCGAGACTAAAAATCCAATCCGGAAGGGAACGACAAATGGTTGTGAACTTTGCCAAGGCGCGTAGCACCAAGTTGACAAAATGGTTCCTTAAAAACTCATTGTGTTGTCACTAATCCCTCATAGCGAGCAACCAAATATTGTTGTAGACGCCCGGCGCAGAAGCCCAGGCATTGTCGTGGGAGCCTGAACTTGCATCCAGTGCAAGCGCTAAGAGCCAACGTTCCGACAACGAGTTTCGTGGAAAACTCAATATTTTCTACCAATTTTTATCATCAATTGGTTTAAAACTTCATCTAACCCTTGAATCGGCTGAAATAACTTAAAAACAAAACAAATGTTGTATATTTGAAAGAGGTTGACCTCTTTGTTTTTCTCGAGCTTGAAATATGAATCCAATAATAACGAAAACCTAAATGCGAAAACCACGACAATGGGCTTAGATTTAGACTTACCATTGAAGATTATTGCTAAAACACAAGGATTTGCACAATGATTGCACGAATTAGAGGTCAAAACGTCAGATTGCTCTCAACCGCTCTGTCTCTTTCTCTCTCTCTCTCTCTCAAAACGAATTCTCCCCTTTCTTATATAAACTTTTTTTATTGAATTTTATTTTATTTAACATATAAAATATAAAATATTATATTATATTATATAAATTAAATAAAATATCGTAAATTCTGAATCAACATGAATCTTAATGTAATGGAAAACTCTATTCGGAATAACTCTGATTTACAAAATATTATTTTCTCAAATTTTTAACTACAGGTAACTCTCAATTTTATTAATTTGTCCACTTGATCGAAAAAACCACGTGACTGAATGTTAACTAATGACAATGATTTGAGTCAGCATAAAATAATTTGACTTTGAATAACAAGAAAAATTTACTAAAAAATTAGTTACTATAAAAATAGCAAGTTTTACAATTTCGATAGAAAACTGAAGTGTTTTCAAGATTGTTACAGTTCAGGTAACATAATTTTATTTCTATCCGGTTCGAAAAGTACATGATGTGAAATAATTAACTATCTAAATTATAGTAATTAACTTATTTGAATCGCTGTACTCATAGTTATTGTAATAATTGAATGAGAATTACAAGAAGAAAAAATGGAGAACGAAGAGTAAAAGTAATGTAAAAAATTCAGATAAATTAACTGTGTCAAAATCATAATATATGATGAGAGTTTCTACAAGTTCAAAAAAATAAAAATCTTAAATAAAAAATAAACAATTCATACAGTGAGGCGTCACCCCAACATCTTGATGACCCACAATGCATAATCATTGTGCGTGGCACGACCTCTCCAATACCACCGTAGACTATAGAAATATTTGTGGTACAATTATTTGTGTTAATAGGATAAAATATAACACGGCAAATTCAACCCTTTATGTGTAAATGCGTGACACTAAACTATAGTACTTTTGTAGAGTAAAGCATGATTATATTTTCTTTGACATTTTTTCGAAACACTTGAAAAGTTGTAGAAGCTAAAGCATCTTTCAAAGATGTGGATTAATATGAGGATGGGCCTGTCGCATCTACAGCAACTGAAAGCTGAGATGAAAGGGACCATAGAAATGGAAAGCTCTTCTGGGTGGACCTCTTGCCGCACACGCGTTGCGTTCTTTGCGCTTGTTCTACTCTTCCCAATAATATCACCACTGCCCAACCACCCATCATTCTAACACATAACACAAGTGTATGGACCAAGTTTCATCATAGAGTTTAGCAACACAAAGGACATAAAACACCTTAGATATGTCGTATCGAACGTGGGAAAGATGGGCCGTTTTGGCAATACGGATTATAGGGTTGGATATGTGGTAGCTGAGGTGGCAGAATTAGTTAGATTGTTCCGTCCGAGAAAAGCAATAAGAACGTCAAAGAAGAAAATTTAAAAAAATAATATTATGTTTACCCACAAACATTAATTGATAAAATTAATAATTTATTATAATTATTTATAATTTATTGTTTTAATTATAATATTACACGGATCTTTAGCATGTCAAAATGTGACAGCAAGTAGTCTTTAGCTAGGAAGACCCATTTCTAATGTCCTTTTAAGGTAACATTTACACGTTGAAGAGCACTTACTATTCACTAGCTGGTGTTGAGGTGACACTTAGGTAAAGCATGTGACAGAGATGGCCCCACAAGCTGAGAAAACATAATTAAAAGAAAAAGAAAAATTGTGTTGTGAGCGCCAGTTGGGCTCTAACTGTAGCCTCTTCGGGCCCCACTTTCTAAACCCAAGGGCCACCATTGGTTCTACAAACAATAATTTAACGTTAAAATCAATTTAAATCAGTTTTGTTTTTAATTCCTAAATTAAAAAAATCTAACTAATCAAATATTAAATTATCAAAAACTAACCAATGCAAATACTAGCAACCCTCCGAGCACCCCCGTTCCACTATTCACGTAGAGAACGGGGTGCCAATCTAAAATGAACGACTCCCCGTTTTTTATTTACTCCTATTTTATAAATTAATTTTAAACAAATAACAAATAATATTAAATTTATTTGAAAAGTTTATCACAAGTTCACCACATTATGGGAAGATAATTTAAAAATTTTCACTGATTTTCTAAAATTTGTACGATTTATTGTAATTTTAGTAAATTATTTTATAAAACAGAATTAAATCAATTATAGCAAATCATACAAGTGTTAGAAAATCATAAAAAATTATACATTATTTTCAAATGATGTGGTAAATATGTGTTAAAATTTTCAAGTAAATCCAATATTGTTTGATATTTTTTAAATAAGGGTAAATAATGGGGGGTCATTATCCCATACCGGCCCCCCGATCTTGGCACTCAGAGAATGGCCCCCCGTTTTCAGGGACCAGCCCCCTAGTCCTGTCACACGTATAATTATTATTTTTAATTTAATTTATAAAATGAATAAGGAACGATGACTATTTAAAAAGATATCAAAAAATATTGGATTTATTTGAAACTTTTATCACATGTTTACTATATTATGGAAAAATAATCTGAAAATTTTTTGTAATTTTATAACACTTGTATGATTTATTATAATTGTTTTACATCTGTTTTACAAAATAATTTACTAAACTTATAATAAATGGTACAATTATTAGAAAATCATGCAAATTTTCAAATTATGTTTTCATGGTGTGATGAACATGTGATAAAATTTTCATGTAAATCTAATATCGTTTGTTATTTTTTTTAAAATTAATTTATAAAACATAGGTAAATAAAGAACGAGGGGCCATTCATTTTAGATCGGCCCCCCGTTCTCTACGTGAAAAGTGAACGGGGGTGCTTGGAGGGTCATCACTCATCGACAGGATTTGATTTGTTAATTTTTGATAATTTAATATTTAATTTGTTAAATTTTTTAGTTTAAAATTTTTTTAAAAAAATTCATAATTTAAAGTTTAAATTGATTTTAACCCAATAATTTATCATATTATTTTTGAACGATGATGAAGAGAAATGATAGCGACCTCTATTTTGGCAATTACGAGAAAACATGAGATTATAATTCTCCATTATTTGGGAGATCTTTATTTTAATTTTATCTTTAAGTTATTATTATTGTTTTAATTTTATTGAATTTATTTTTATAATAAAAAATATATTATTTACCTAAAATATTTATATAATTCAAATATGAATATATTGAATTTTATTTCGGGTCATTTTTTAAATTAATTATTTAAAATTTTTATTAGTTAACTTAAATATTACTAAATCAACCTCAATCACTTTACTACAATTAAGTAAAAAATTATACTATAGTATTTTTCCATAAAATTTAATGACAAATATACCGAAATATTATTTGAGGATAAAATTAAAACTTAGGGGACGTAAATGAAAAAAATAAAACTATAAAAAATCTTGACCTATAATAACCAAATGCATATTTTATCCTCACTCAGCCTCACCATCGGACCCAATGTGGGAGAGCTGATCCAAGCTCAACCTTGTCTAGCACAACCTTAGGTCGGACTTTAATTATTTTAAATGGTTTAAGTTTGATTAGTGATGTAGTCAAAGAGCAACCAAGGACAATCAAGAAGCAATAAGGAGCCAAGATCCATTGATGAACATAGGAGGACCAATGTCGAGATCAAGAACAAAGAAAATAAACAAAAGACTACAAATTTTAATCAAAGACATCCAAGAAAAGGAATCATCACAAGATGTGCAACGAGCTATAATATTATTAAGTGTTGACGAAGAAGCAAGGATTGGAAAAGAAGCCCAAAACGTAAGAGATGCCTAAAAAATAAAGACTTTCCACATAGTCACCCAATATGACACTACTCTAGCCCAAGGGTTTTTAACTTCAAAATTCTTATAATTACCACACCATTGGGCTAGGCCCATGATTTGAAATAAACTCGGAGCTCATGCTACGTAAACCAAATTTCCGCGGCCACCATCCACTTGCACTACTTTCTAAATTATAATTTTCTTTTTTCTTGTTTTTAGAAACTTTTCTATTGTCTAATTAGGATATTTTGATTATTTCTAATTATGTTATTACCTTATTAGATTTATCCCTTTGCCTATTTAAGGGAGGCTTATAATAGATTTTAGGCACTTTTGAATGAATTGATTTTAATGAAGCATTTGCTTGAGGTGAGATTCTTATAATTCTCTTATTAAGTTCTTGGATTAGAACTTGATTTTTTTCAAGTGTATTCTTCAAAAGATCGAACTAGATAGCTTAGGTTCAACCAACGAGTTTGGTTCGGGTCTAGCTATTTTTTTTTTGATAACTTCGGTTCCATCGCTAACTTTTTCGATTGGGGTCAAGTTCCTTCTTCTTGTTCTTTCGAATCAATAAAGTCATCATTCCCTTTGAATTCCGCATTGCGTGTTGGGTCTAAGATCTCTAATATCTTAGGTTTGCATCATTTGGTATCAGAGCAAAGGTTCTTCGATTCAGAGAAGCTATCTTTATTGTTCTCGTTATTCTTTTTTTCTTCTCCACAAAACCTTTTGATTCTTTTACTTTCGTTTTAGTTCGAAAAAAAAAAAATTCCAAAAATTTCAAAAAAAAAGGATCTCTTGTTTGTTAATAACGAGAAACTCTTTTTGTACGACCAATCGAGAAAGACATATCTTTGCTTGTCTTGAACCCTAGCATCTGAATCTCAATTCGGATTTCTATTTTTGCAAGTTTGCCGGGTTTCAAAAAAATTCGTGAGGATAACTCATTAGTATCGAGGATTCACAACCGGAAACTATTCAAGCTTCTCAAAACGTTATATCCAGAGATTGATTCTATCAAACACCTTTAGTGGTTTGACTTTAATCTATTCTCGAAAGTTAGATTTGAAGTTTGAAAGTTTGAAATTTTCACGTTGCACTTGTTGGATTACATCTTAATTGGGTTCTAACTTTAAGAACCTAAAGAAGAGATTGAGTGGTAAAAGGCAAGATCGTGAGATTATATTATAAAAGCCAAAATTTTGAGTGAAAAACGAGTGAAGTGACATTGAATGAGTGTAAACACGTGAGGAAGAGGAGAGGTCCATTTAAATTTCTGCATTTCAATTTAGCTATTTAAATTTCTGTATTTCAATTCAGTCATTTAAATTTCCGTATTTCAATTCAGTCATTTAAATTTCTGCATTTCAATTCAGTTCTTTAGATTTTTATTTCGCAATTTACCTTTTGCGTTATTTATTAAAAAAAAAAATTCGGAATCATGAGCGGAGAGGAGAATGAGATTGATATAAAAATGTTCATAAGGGCCATACACGATCAATACGAGGCTCTTAATCGAAGGATGGAACGTTTGGAGATACTGTCACCTACCAATCCTCGTGGACAAAAGTTTGACGACTACTATGACCATGATGAAAAACCATATCGAAAGGAAAGATACGATAGGAACGATCGAGAGGATGGAAATCTTAGCGATATCAAGGTTAACATCTTAGCCTTCCAAGGAAAAAGTGATCCCAAAGCCTATTTGGAATGGGAAAGGAAAGTCGATTCTTTACTTGAGTATTGAAACTACACGGAGGAAAAAAAAGGTTAGGTTGGTCACAATGGAGTTCACCGATTATGCCAGCATCTGGTGGGATCAACTAGTCAAAACTCGGAGACGAAACGGAGAAACCCCAATTCGCACATGGGAAAGTGTGAAAACAATCATGAGAAAAAGGTACGTCCCGTCATATTACTATAGGGATTTGTGTTGGAAACTTCAAGGCCTTACTCAAGAATATAAAAGTGTTGAGGAGTATTATAAAGAAATGGAGATGGCCATGATAAAAGCCGATGTTAACGAGGATGGAGAAGCCACGATGGCAAGGTTTGTGGGAGGACTTAATCGAGAGATTGCCGACATAGTAGATTTACAACACTATTTGAACATGGAGGAATTACTACACAAGGCGATTGATGTGAACCGAGGAGTGATAAATCTCATTGTCAAGGACCATGATCTATTAGAAGATAAAGGAGGTCCAACGAACAAAGCTTCACATGGTTTTGTCGTGGAAACCCGAGGAATAGAGCGATCAGAACAAAAGCAAAATACTATAAAAATAAAGAGCTTTATAGCATGGAAGTGGGCCTCACGAAATTGGCAAAAGAAGACCCAGAAGGCACAGAGTTAGGCTCCACAAATCCCAATAGATTGGAGAGAGAAGGGTAAAGATCCACGCAAACTACAAAGAGATAAAGATTCACGTGGGTTGGAAAGAGATAAAGATCCACATGACTTGGTTTATGATGTGATCCAAGTTGAGACCGAGTCAAAGTCCAAGAACAAGGATCCAATTGAAGATACCCGCAGCCTAATGATAAGAGCAAGAAGCCTAAAATTATTGGAAGATCTTTTGAAGCAAGGGAAGCTAAAGATGCATGAAGATTTACATGTGCCACACACATGCACGTGTAAGAATTAAAAAGTCACATGCGAAGCACATGCAAATTCAAACAAATCACGTATGAGAGATCTTATCCGACAGAATCTACTCAAATCAATTCAAATCATATTAAAACGTAGTTTAAACGTGAGATGATATCTGATTATGCCAAGGATCATTATCTCACGATTTTATTAGTTATTTTATTTTAATTTTATTTTTTTAATTATTTAATTTAATTTTGATGTGTAGCCTATTTAATAGCAAAACTATTTGATTTAATAAAAAGAACAAGTTTGAATTAAAAATTGAAGTGTTTTTTTAGAGAGGATTTCTCTTTAGTTCTTTGCGAAGAACAACGATCTTCTTCAAGTCACGCTTGAAGAATCTCGCTTGATAGCTTTGGTTCTTACCAACGAGTTTAGTCTAGGTCAAGCTTCTGTTTTGATAGCTTTGGTTCATCCAACAGGTGTGGCTTGGGTCAAGCTCCTGTTTTGATAACTAGGGTTCCATCGAATTCTTCGATTGGGGTCTTAGTTCCTTACTTTGTTCTTGAATCAAAAAAGCATTCCTTTCAATTATTCCGCGTTGTTGTCGGGTCCCGGGTCCTTTCTATCCGAGGTTCGCATCAGTTGGTATCAGAGCTTCGTCTCCTTGATTCAAGAAGCTATCTTTAATTTTTATTGTCAATCTTTTCTTCATCCTATTCTATTCGTCCTACTAGTAAAAAAAAAAAAGAAAACTACAAAAGAATTCATTTTTTTTTTCATTCTTATTATCAAAGTTTCAATTTTTATCATTGATTCTTTTTTTTTTTTTCGTGAATTTGTCATCTTTTGCAAATTTCGACAAAGGTCAAAAAAATATTTGTCAAAAGTAAAAAAAAAAAAAAGTTGTCAAAAGTCAAAAAATAAAAGAGTTGTGAGAAGTCAAAAAAAAAAAAAATCGAAATTTTGTTATAGAGATTCCGAAAATTCTATCCTTTTAAATTCAAGAATTCGTTCTTAAATTTGTAGATAATTGTTCTTTGAAAATTCAAATTGTTGAATCTTCATTCGAAATATTATCTTCTTTGAAGGTTCAAATTGTTGTTGAATCTTCGTTTGAAATATTGTCATCATCCAAACTTTTGTCTTATTTCAATTATACCCTTGATTTAGCCATCCTTACAAGTTTGAACTTTTAAGCTTTAAAGTTTGATTTTTTATAGTTTGGCTTGTTGAATATTTACCATCGATCAAGTTCTTACGTAAAGAACTAAAAGGGAGATCTAGAGGTAAAAGGCAAGAGGGTGAGACTATTATAGAAAAAGCCTTAATTTTTGAGCGAAACACGAGTGGAGTGACATCCATTGAGAGCAAACACGTGAGGGAGAGGTAAGGTCCATTACTTGATTATTTTCATTTACTTCTAACAATTTTCTTTTATTTTCTTATTGTGGTCGAAAAAGAATATCATGAGTGGAGAACACAACGACGTTGATTTAAAATTGTTCATGAGAGCCATGCAAGATCAATACACGGCTCTAAATTGGAGAATGGAGCGATTGGAAACTCCAACCCCTAGTCATGCACGTCAAAGGAAGGAATTTTGATAGAGAATTCGAAGAGTATAGTGGTTATTACCCAAAAGAAAGAAATGAGGGGACACATCGAGAAGACAATGATTTACGAAATATCAAGGTAAATATTCCACCTTTCCAAGGGAAGAACGACCCCGAGGGATATTTGGATTGGGAACGAAAAGTAGACTTGGTATTTGAGTTTTAAAATTATTCAGAGGATAAGAAGCTTAAGTTGATCACCATGGAGTTCACAGACTATGCTAGTATTTGGTGGGATCAATTAGTTAAGAACCGGAGGAGGAATGGTGAAGCACAAATCCGCACATGGAAAGACTTGAAGGCCATCATGAAAAAAAGATATGTTCCATCATACTACTATAGAGACGCGTGTCGAAAGCTCCAAAATTTGACACAAGGTTTCAAAAGTGTAAAGGAATATTATAAAGAGATGGAGGTAGCCATGATAAGGGCTAATGTTGAAGAAGATAAGGAAGCAACCATGACTCGTTTTATTGAGGGATTGAATCGAGAAATTACGGATATGGTGGATCTACAACACTACATCGACTTGGAGGAGTTACTACACAAATAATCAAAATTGAGCGGCAACTAAAGACTAAGGGAAAAACCGTGTCCAACAATCAAGTGTTACCACAAAAAGCTAAGGCTGAGACTTCAAATCCAATTAGAACCCGAGAGATCAAGTGCTTTCGATGCCAAGGGTTCAGGCACATAGCTTCAAATTGTCCAAATAAAAGAGCTATGATTTTAAGGGACAATGGCGATGTGGAGAGTGTGAGTTCGAGTGATGGTGAGATGCCACCACTTGAGGATTGTAGTGACGTTGAGGTAGAGGAACCAGTAAAAGGAGATCTTTTAGTCACAAGGCGAGTATTGAATGTGCAAACTAAGGAAGATGGAGACAAAGTACAACGTGAGCATATATTCCATACAAGATGTCATGTGCTAAACAAAGTTTGTAGTTTGATCATCGATAGTGGGAGTTACACCAATGTAGCAAGTACATTACCAGTCCAAAAGTTGAATTTAAAAACCGAGCAACATCCAAAACCATACAAGTTGCAATGGTTAAGCGATTGTGGAGAAATTCAAGGTAAATATTCCACCTTTCCAAGGGAAGAACGACCCGAGGGATATTTGGATTGGGAACGAAAAGTAGACTTGGTATTTGAGTTTTAAAATTATTCAGAGGATAAGAAGCTTAAGTTGATCACCATGGAGTTCACAGACTATGCTAGTATTTGGTGGGATCAATTAGTTAAGAACCGGAGGAGGAATGGTGAAGCACAAATCCGCACATGGAAAGACTTGAAGGCCATCATGAAAAAAAGATATGTTCCATCATACTACTATAGAGACGCGTGTCGAAAGCTCCAAAATTTGACACAAGGTTTCAAAAGTGTAAAGGAATATTATAAAGAGATGGAGGTAGCCATGATAAGGGCTAATGTTGAAGAAGATAAGGAAGCAACCATGACTCGTTTTATTGAGGGATTGAATCGAGAAATTACGGATATGGTGGATCTACAACACTACATCGACTTGGAGGAGTTACTACACAAATAATCAAAATTGAGCGGCAACTAAAGACTAAGGGAAAAACCGTGTCCAACAATCAAGTGTTACCACAAAAAGCTAAGGCTGAGACTTCAAATCCAATTAGAACCCGAGAGATCAAGTGCTTTCGATGCCAAGGGTTCAGGCACATAGCTTCAAATTGTCCAAATAAAAGAGCTATGATTTTAAGGGACAATGGCGATGTGGAGAGTGTGAGTTCGAGTGATGGTGAGATGCCACCACTTGAGGATTGTAGTGACGTTGAGGTAGAGGAACCAGTAAAAGGAGATCTTTTAGTCACAAGGCGAGTATTGAATGTGCAAACTAAGGAAGAGGAGACAAAGTACAACGTGAGCATATATTCCATACAAGATGTCATGTGCTAAACAAGTTTGTAGTTTGTCATCGATAGTGGGAGTTACACCAATGTAGCAAGTACATACCAGTCCAAAAAGTTGCATTTAAAAACCGAGCAACATCCAAAACATACAAGTTGCAATGGTTAAGCGATTGTGGAGAAATAAGGGACTAAACAGGTGGAAGTTCCTTTATCAATTGAAAGGTACCAAGATAAGTTTTATGTGATGTAGTGCCGATGCAAGCCTACACACATAGTTTTGGGGAGACCTTGGCAATGTATATTCCTTACACCATTAAAGTCATGGGAGGCAATTGAAGACCAAGAGAGGATCACAAAAGAATTTCAAAAGATGAGGGTTGAAAAAGAAAAAGAAAGTGGTGAAAAGAAATTAGTTGAAAAAGAGGCCAAAATAAAGAAAGAAAGTGGAGAAAGAAAAATAGTTGAAAAGAGCACAAAGAGGGATGAAAAACCGAGGGAGCAAGAGAGAAAAGTCAAGGGAAAAGAGAGAAAATTTGAGGGAGAGAGAGAACAAAAGTCGAGTGAAAAACAAATTGCGTTGATGAACAAAAGTGAGGATAAGCGTGAGATGATTTTGCAGAAAAATAAATATGACATTCCTGGGGAGTTTCGAAGAGAAATTTCTCCTTTGAGAGAGATTAAGAAGCAAAAAAATCTCGTACCGAATACGCTAGTTACAAGTCGACCGGAAACATCAAATAGGTTTGAGTGGTTGGTAAGGCCATATGATTTTTATATTGCACCTATTATATGTTTAAGGTTAATAGATAATAAGCAAAATTATTTTATTGGAAAATTTGTCATTGATTACTTTGCACACAACTTGGTTTCTGACAAAATTGTAGATACATATTTTGCGAGTTTCAAATCTGATTTTAGCATTTTAAGGGATTTTATTTCTATTTGATATTATTCACTGTTTGATATTATTGATGATTTTAATCTATTAAATCCGTTAAATTTATTACCTCCGTTTACTAATAAGTTTGCTCTTGTGTATGAAAGGAAAAATGATGAATTTGTTAAGAAGTTTCATGCAATGGTAAGACTTATTTTTGAACCTGGAGATTTTGTTTGGCTACGTCTACAAAAAGAAAGGTTTCCGAATAAACGGAATTACAAGCTACAAATTCGAGGAGTTGAACCTTTCCAAGTCCTAGAGCGCATCAACGACATCACTTACAAGATCGACCTACCGAGTGAATACGGTAATGTAAGCACATCTTTTAATTTTACTAACTTATTTTTATATGATGCAGGAGATTCGAGGACGAATCTTTTCGAAGGGAGAGGGAATGATGTGAACCGAGGAGCGATAAATCTCATTGTCAAGGACCATGATCTATTAGAAGATAAAGGAGGTCCAACGAACAAAGCTTCACATGGTTTTGTCATGGAAACCCGAGGAATAGAGCGATCAGAACAAAAGCAAAATACTATAAAAATAAAGAGTTTTATAGTATGGAAGTGGGCCCCACGAAATTGGCAAAAGAAGACCCAGAAGGTACAGAGTTGGGCTCCACAAATCCCAATAGATTGGAGAGAGAAGGGTAAAGATCCATGCAAACTACAAAGAGATAAAGATTTACGTGAGTTGGAAAGAGATAAAGATCCACATGACTTGGTTTATGATGTGATCCAAGTTGAGACCGAGTCAAAGCCCAAGAACAAGGATCCAATTAAAGATACCCGCAGCCTAATGATAATAGCAAGAAGCCCAAAATTATTGGAAGATCTTTTGAAGCAAGGGAGGCCAAAGATGCATGAAGATTTACATGTGCCACGCACATGCACATGTAAGAATTAAAAAGTCACATGCGAAGCATATGCAAATTCAAACAAATCACGTATGAGAGATCTTATCCGATAGAATCTACTCAAATCAATTCAAATCATATTCAAACGTAGTTTAAACGTCAGATGATATCTGATTATGCCAAGGATCATTATCTCACGATTTTATTAGTTATTTTATTTTAATTTTTGTTTTTTTTTAATTATTTAATTTAATTTTGATGTGTAGCTTATTTAATGGCAAAACTATTTGATTTAATAAAAAGAACAAGTTTGAATTAAAAATTGAGTGTTTTTTTTAGAGAGGATTTCTCTTTAGTTCTTTGCGAAGAACAACGATCTTCTTCAAGTCACGCTTGAAGAATCTCGCTTGATAGCTTTGATTCTTACCAACGAGTTTGGTCTGGGTCAAGCTTCTGTTTTAATAGCTTTGGTTCAGCCAACAGGTGTGGCTCGGGTCAAGCTCCTGTTTTGATAACTAGGGTTCCATCGAATTTTTCGATTGGGGTCTTAGTTCCTTACTTTGTTCTTGAATCAAAAAGGCGTTCCTTTCAATTATTCTGCGTTGTTGTCGGGTCCCGGGTCCTTTCAATCCGAGGTTCACATCAGCGATCAAAATCGAACGACAACTAAATGTCAAGAAAAGTGCAAAGGTAAACACGACGTCAAATAGTTCATGAAAACCAAATTGGAAAGGAGATAAGCCAAACCCGAGGGAGGACCACAAAGGTAAAATCGTCGCTAATAACTTCAACCCACCTAAAGCAAAAAGCGAGGTTCCAACACTAACTTGAACTAGAAAGTCAAGTGTTGTCTGTAATACCCAGTTTTACGGGTTTTTGAATCGTGCACGCAATGGCAACTTCGTAAATAATTGAAATAATCCCGTTTTGCAAACCGAGAGTTTTAATGAAGTCCTTGTAATTGATATGAATTTTGGGGGAATTATGGGAATTTATGGAAATCAAACCGAAATATAATGCTTAAATTTTCGGTTTTAACCATATGGAGATTTAATTCGTAGAAATAGTAAAATAAATCCGTTTGTCGAACGGAAGGTTTTATTAGAGCCCTAGGAATAAATTGAATTATTGATGAAGTAAGAAAATTTTGGAGAAACCGAACCGATAGTCAAACCATAGGACAAATGGAGATTTAAGCCGAAGGGCAATTTCGTAAATCGACAAGCCAAATAAACTTAAAATGCCAAAACCCCTCATTTATTCCACACTTCACGATTTTGAGAGGAAAATCCCTCTTCCCTGGCGATTTTTTCTCTCCACGGTGCTTCACGATCTCCCCTCCGATCTTCAAAGCTCCTTTATGTTTTCTCTTCCCCTCGTGATTCTAGGTAAGAATCTATATTTTTTTGGCTTTAAATCGTGATTTCTAGGTTGTTCAATGGTTAGGGTTTTGTTGGATTTTGTCGAAAATAACCGGGTTAAGTTAGAAATGGTTATTTATTGCCTATTTGATGATTATTGAGCGTTGTTGGGCGAAATAATGGATGTGTTTAGGGTTTTGTTGAAAAATCAGATTTGGAGCTCGGTGAAACCTCCATTAATGGAGTTTAGGAATTTGTGAGTGTAAATTGCTCGACGAAATGCCCGAGAGAAGTTTATTAAAGTTTTAGGAAATTTCCTTTAGTTAGGAGTTTCGTAAATTTTCGAAACTTTACGTTTAAACTCGGTTTTAACAAAAGACGCTATGAATTGATTTAGGTGATCAAGCTCGAGACGAGGAGCTCGGTGTGCACGGGACGCAAGGTAAGTTCTCGTGATCTACTGTGGCCGATTGGCCTACACCATAAGTCAAAAATCGAGTTGAGGATTGTCTGGTGCATTGTTTGTTTATTTGCTTTGGTTGGGTAGTTAAGATTTAGTTATTTTATAGTTTAAGTATTGTGATACATCGATAGTATTTGTGAGGTTTTGATGGTATGCTCGTCATGTATGCTTTATTGTTCATTGAGCTGCCCATGCATCACGGTTTTTAAAACGTCATGAAAATGAATTTACGCATGGATTTCATGAAAAGAAAATACATGTAAAGACAAGTAAAGTATCATGTAAACAACCATGGCATGGGGTTATCGGCGATGAGGTTTAGACCTGGCGTTCTGTGGTGAGCGGGTTTTCCTCCCTTCAGATAGTGTGGGTTGTCTAACTGCTTGACGTGCCCTATCCATCTGTCGAGCATTTTCGATAACCATAGACTGACACGTACTGATAAATGAATTGACATGGACGACTTTCATTGCATACATGATCATGCATATACATTTACGTAGAACTTGCTGAGATTTTTATCTCATAGGTGTCTTTATGGTGTAGGTGACTACGAGCAAGGTAAGGACGATGTCCCTCCACCCGACGAGCCTACAGCTTGAAGGAGGATGTTCGTGGGAGCGGCCGGCGTAGTCGATGCGAGCACGACCCGTGGGGAGCATATGTTATGTATTTTGGGATTTTGGGATGAAATGGGTTGATGGGTGATGACATTTTGATGAAATGTATGGAAATTCATATTAGGATGTTTGGTATCTGGATAGGTTGAGAATTGATGTTTTGATGATTTTATTTTTTGATAGCTTCCGCCATGTATGGATAGTTTTGATGAAAATAGACAGGATATTGATGTTGATGTGTTTTGGGTGAATATTGAGGATTGTGGAACTTTTGATGAAATGGAATAGATTTTGGATGAGTTTTGGTGATTGAAAAGTAGGTTTGTGGTGTTAGGTCGAAATTGTAGTTTTTAATCGGGAAATGATGATTTAGATCGGATGATTGGATTTTGGGGAGGTGTAATTTAGTTGGATTGTTGATGGATGTTTTGATGACGGAAATTGGAGTGTGTTTTAGGTGAAAGATTGAAGAAAATGGCAAAGGGGTAGGAAAAGGGGCGAGAGGGCACGGGTGGCGGGCGCTGGAGGCGCGCTGGCCGAGCGTGCACGCGCGCAAGGCGCGATGGGTGTAGCGACCCTAATACTGTACCCGATTTTTTCGTACTATTTTATTTTTATCCTAATATTCTTTAAACCTAGCGTTCCAGCGGAAATAAAATTTTTAAAATCGAAATCGAAAACGAAATGTTTAAACAAAACTTAAAACAATTAAATAAAACAATAAAAATAAAACAAAGCAGAAGGCGGGGGCAAAATGGGGCAATCGCCCCAAAATGCTGGGGCGATCGATCGCCTAAAACAGGCGATCGATCGCCCACGGCGATCGTTGCATGGCGAACGATCGCCCTTCGGCGATCGTAGCCAACGAACGATCTCCCCACGGCGATCGCTTCATTTCCTAGCGATCGCCTCAACAGGCGATCGCCAAACACACGAGGGGCGATCGATCGCCCCTGCCGGGCGATCGATCGCCAAGTCCTCTGGATTTCCAGAGGACTTGCACCCTCTTTTCTCTCCTTCTTCTTTCCTTTCTCTTGCGCCAATCACACACTTCACAATTCAATATTTCCTTCCACACTTCTATACCAATAAACACAAGTCATCAAAAAACTTAAACCCAATCCAAACATATCCCAACGCTCAATTTAACTTGGGACATAATTAAAACAAAACACGTTTCCATGAAAACGGACCGCGTGGATCCGTTTGAAACTATACAATTCTTCCTGTTTAAATCACTACGATTCCAATGAAAACTTTTACAAAAGCGATTTATAAAATAGGTTTTCAAAAATGTTTAAAACCTCCAAACGTAAACCTATCAACTAATCAGAACCAAACATCCTAAAATGTTTCTATACAACCATCAGCCCGACAATTCCCAAAAACTCAAAACATCTAACCATGAGTCCCACGGGTCAAAATATGCCTCGACTGCGCCAACACACACCCGCGACCATTCCTCCGTCAACTGCATCACTCCTCAGGTGGAGGGATCTCGTCCTCACCTATGTCGAAGTCACCTACACCATACAGACACCTATGAGATAAAAATCTCAGCAAGCTCTCGTAAATGTAAATACATCATGTGCATATGAGTTCATAAATCATGCAGCATTTTCTTTATCTTTACTCTGTGGGTGTCACCGAGATCTCTTCCCCCTAACCGAAGAGAGCACATCCAGCGGTTGGACTACTCTTTCCAGCTAGAGGAGGGGGGTACACGCTTACAACACGTACAGCTGTGCCTGAGCCCCATCTCGCATGACCTATAACTGTATAAGTACATAATAGATGTGGTATTGTGACAAACCTGTTGACTTAATTAGTGTTTAAGTCTAAATATGTTTTTGATGATGCGTTTATATGCTTGTAATATAATTTGATTATGTTTATCAAATGAGAATAATGAATTATGCATTTGAGTTTAATCTATTAGAAATGTCCTTGGAAAGGGTATTTTTAGTTATCTAATGCATGTGATTAAGTGTACAGGGCTGCATAGTTTTTTAACAGAGTTAAATCTAGAACTCCACCGCTCGCTAGACGACAAGGGCGGATGACTTCAAGAAGATATCCTACGTTCGCTAGACGACAAGGGCGGAAGGCTTCAAGAAGACATCCTACGCTCGCTAGACGACAAGGGCGGAAGACTTCAAGAAGACATCCTAGGCTCGCTATCTAGACGACAAGGGCGGAAGACTTCAAGAAGACATCCTAGGCTCGCTAGACGACAAGGGCGGAAGACTTCAAGAAGACATCCTAGGCTCGCTAGACGACAAGGGCGGAAGACTTCAAGAAGACATCCTAGGCTCGCTAGACGACAAGGGCGGAAGACTTCAAGAAGACATCCTAGGCTCGCTAGACGACAAGGGCGGAAGACTTCAAGAAGACATCCTAGGCTCGCTAGACGACAAGGGCGGAAGACTTCAAGAAGACATCCTAGGCTCGCTAGACGACAAGGGCGGAAGACTTCAAGAAGACATCCTAGGCTCGCTAGACGACAAGGGCGGAAGACTTCAAGAAGACATCCTACGCTCGCTAGACGACAAGGGCGGAAGACTTCAAGAAGACATCCTAGGCTCGCTAGACGACAAGGGCGAAAGACTTCAAGAAGACATCCTAGGCTCGCTAGACGACAAGGGCGGAAGACTTCAAGAAGACATCCTATGCTCGCTAGACGACAAGGGCGGAAGACTTAAATGAAGACATCCTACGCTCACTAAACGACAAAGGCGAAAGAGGCCTAAAACTTCATCATCCGATAACGTTTAATGTTGCATCATCCGACACCGGTTTAGCGTTTAAAGATTCATCATCCTATGCCGATTCAACATTTTGAAGTTGCATCCACCGATGGCGGTTCAAGACTAAAACAACATTGTCTTCCGCCAGAATTCAAAGTTAGCGCGAAAATACAGTGACGTCAGTTTTCAGCTTTAACTTCAGAACATTAATGCCGACGACGAACAGCAATTTCAGATGCAACAGATATCTGCTTGAGTATGGATGCTTCCCAACGGTAACATTTTTCCATTTGAAGAAAGAAGCATGCAAGTCTGTGAAGCAGAAATGAGACAGAGTATTTAAGCCGAGGTTAGAGCACGAAGGAACAACTTTTGCGAATTTTACTCTTGAGCCCTAATCTGCGAAATTTATCATACTCTGTATTTCTTCTACATCTCTCGATTTTAACTTGAGATTTAATCCTTGTGAGAGTGTAGTCTGAGCTTGCAATTTACAAACTCAAAAATTTGTATAAGGCAGTGGATTGTCGCCTGTGAAGAACAATCCAGATCTGTAAAAGGAAGTTGATCGGAGCCCGGAATTTTGATCTGTTTATTCTCGTGAGGAGAAGGTTAAGGATCTTCAAGGGGAACCTTGAAGCGTGGATGTAGGCAGGTTTTGGCCGAACCACGTAAAAACTCTTGTTTTGGTTTTTCTCTCCCTCTCTGTTATTTTTATTGTTGTGTTGGTTTGCTGTTAGATTAATAATTTTAAAAAGGTCTAATTCACCCCCTCTTAGACAATCTCGATCCTACAATTGGTATCAAAGCGAGGTTAATCATTGTCTAAGTTGTATTTGAATACTTGGTGAGACATTTACCATGGCATTTAACACAAACTCTACACAAGTAGAAGGCCAGTCTACCACTAGACCTCCGTTCTTTGATGGTAATGATTATGTATACTGGAAGTCTAGAATGAGAATATACGTTCAAGCTGTGGACTATGAATTATGGAATAACATAGAAAATGGTCCATACGTTGCTGTTAAAATAGAGAATGGTGTTAGGATCCCCAAAGCTTCACACGAACTAAATGATACAGACAAAAAGAACTTGAGTCTAAATGCCAAGGCTATAAACACCCTGTACTGTGCTCTGAATAGAGACCAGTTCAATAGAGTTCAAGGGTGTGAGAGTGCCCAAGAGATTTGGACATCTATTAGAGGTCATACACGAGGGCACAAATTAGGTGAAGGAGAGCAAACTGAATATGCTTATACACGAGTATGAATTATTTTCTATGCCTAAGGATGAGTCTGTCTTTTCCATGTTTACAAGATTTACTAACATAACTAATGCTTTGAAAGCTCTTGGTAAATCTTATTCTAGTGAAGAACAGGTCAAGAAGATTGTCAGATGTCTTCCAAGAAGCTGGCAGCCAAAGGTGACTGCAATTCAGGAAGCAAAGGATCTCAAAGCTCTAAAGCTTGAAGAGCTCATTGGATCTCTCATGATACATGAGATCACAATGAGGTCAAACGAGAAGGAAAACCTCAAGGAAAAAGAGACTACAAAAAGAAAAGATATTGCTATGAAAGCCTCCTCAAGTAAACGTGAAGTCTCTGAGGATGAAGAAGAAGAGGATGATGAGGACATTGCACTTATCACTAGGAGATTCAGCAAGTTTCTTCGAAGGAAGAAGCTGCAAGGGAGAAGTTTTCCCAAGAATGAAAGGCAACCCAAAGACAAGGAGATTACCTGCTTTGGAAGTGGAAAGCCAGGCCACATGAAGGCTGATTGTCCACAAGCTAAGGGTCCCAAGAAATTCAAGAAAATGGCAATGAAGGCCACTTGGGACGATAGTGAAAGTGATACCTCCTCGGAAGATGAAGAGGTTGCCAATCTCTGTTTCATGACACATGAGGATGAGGTAAGTCTTTCTTCTAGTGAGAGTGATAATGATGAGGGAGATTTAATAGATGCCTTCAATGATTTAGTGAAACAATTTGGCATGCTAAAAACTAAATACAATCTGTTAAAAAAGGATAATGCAGGACTAGTAGAAAAGCATGCAAAAGAAGTTGACTCGTATGTTAAGGAATGCAACATGCAGAAAGAGGAAATTACTGAACTTAAAAGCAGAAATGAGGATTTAAACAATATTATTCTGAAATTTACTAATGGCAACAAGTTATATAAGATGTTATTAGGTAAACAGAGAGTAAATTTTGACAGAGCAGGAATAGGTTATGATAAATCTAGTAAAAAGAAAGTTTACAAGAATTATTTTGTGAGATCCACTACCTGTCATGTGTGTAATTAAGTAGGACATAAATCTTTTGTATGTCCTTTAAAAGTAAACAATATCAAAACTCGTAGTAAACTTCAATGGGTTCCTAAGGGGACCAGACCTAACACTAGGACCCAAAAGATTTGGGTACCTAAGAAGACAAATTGACTACTGTTTTGCAGGTTGGCTGCTCTCCCGGGAAGAATCTGTGGTACCTTGACAGTGGTTGTTCAAGGCATATGACGGAAGACTCAACCAAGGTTGTTGTTGTCAACAAGAAGAAGAGCAGTGTTACTTTTGGTGGAAACCAAAAGGGCAAGATTGTTGGCATTGGCAATATAGGTAATCCTACTAATCCTACCATTGAAAATGTTTTGCTTGTAGAAGGATTAAAACATAACCTGCTTAGCATAAGTCAATTGTGTGACAAAGGCTATAAAGTCACTTTTAAATCTAATGCTTGCGTGTTCAAAGACATTTCAAATAACAATGTATTGTTCAAAGGCTATAGAAAAGAAAATGTCTATATTATTGATATGGATGTTATTGAGCATGTTGATGAGAAATGCTTTACTGTTAATTCTTCCCATGATTCTTGGATTTGGCATAGGAGATTAGGACATGTAGGGATGGATACCTTAGCTAAGATTACTAAGGAGAATTTAGTTAGAGGGATCCCTAAGATATCCCTTGAGAAGGACAAGGTCTGTGAAGCCTGCCAAATGGGTAAGCAGATCAAAAGTTCCTTTGCATCTAAGAATGCAATTTCTTCTTCAAAGCCTCTCCAACTCCTTCACATGGACCTCTTCGGTCCTTCCAATATAGCCAGCTTAGGAGGCAAATTCTATGCCTTTGTTATTGTAGATGACTTCTCTAGATTCACCTGGGTACATTTTCTGAAGTCTAAGGATGAGACTTTTGATACCTTCTCTAGCTTTAGGAAAAGAGTTCAAAATGAAAAGGAGCTCACCATTGTCGCTATTCGTAGTGATCATGGTGGAGAATTTAAAAATGAAAGATTTGAACTCTTGTGTCTCAAACATGGAATTGAGCACAACTTCTCCTCTCCTGGAACCCCTCAGCAAAATGGTGCTGTTGAGAGGAAAAATAGGTCTCTCCAAGAGCTAGCTCGAACTATGCTTAATGAAAACTCTCTTCCTAAGTATTTCTTGGCTGAAGCTGTTGCAACAGCCTGTTATGTGCTTAATCGGGTCTCAATAAGATCTATTCTTGAGAAAACTCCATATGAGCTATGGAGTGGAAAAACTCCTTCTGTCAAGTACTTTAGAGCCTTTGGTAGTAAATACTTTATCCTCAACACTAAGGATAACTTAGGAAAATTCGATTCCAAATCTGATCTTGGAATTTTTCTCAGTTATTCTCTTACCAGTAAAGCATATAGGATTTTCAATAAGAGAACTCTAGTTGTAGAAGAATCAGTTCATGTCAACTTTGATTAGTCCCTTCAACCCACAATCAATGTGGATGAGGATGATTCTTTGGATAGACAATTGGACTCTCTTTCTTTAGAAAAGCCTAGTGATCCCCTTCAAGTAGAAAAATCTTTAGAACCCTCTTCTACTTCTCTTGATATTATTCCTGTCAAGGATGAAAATCCTGCTCTTCCTAGAGATTGGAAGTATGTCAAAGACCATCCAATAGATGAAATTTTAGGTGATCCTTCTTTAGGAGTTAAGACTAGATCCTCTCTTAGGAATCTCTGTGCCAATGTAGCATTCATTTCTCAAGTAGAGCCTAAGAAATTTGAAGAGGTCGAGAATGATAAGAATTGGATTATGGCTATGCAGGATGAATTAAATCAATTTGAAAGGAGCAATGTTTGGAAACTTGTTCCACGGCCTAAGGATCATCCCATTATAGGAACTAAATGGGTTTATAAGAATAAATTGGATGAAAATGGGATTGTGGTTAGAAACAAGGCCAGACTAGTTGCTAAGGGATACTCTCAAGAAGAGGGTATTGATTTTGAGGAATCCTTTGCCCCTGTAGCTAGATTAGAGTCAATTAGGATGCTCCTAGCATTTGCCTGCTACAAGAACTTCACACTCTTTCAAATGGATGTAAAGAGTGCATTCTTAAATGGTTACATCAATGAAGAAATTTTTGTTGAGCAACCCTTAGGTTTTGAAGCTTTTGATAAACCTGACCATGTCTACAAATTAAGGAAAGCTCTTTATGGTCTTAAGCAGGCTCCTAGAGCTTGGTATGATAGATTGAAGAATTTTCTTGAGGAAATGAATTTCAAAAAGGGAAATACAGATTCAACTCTATTTATCATGCAAAAGTAGAATGATATTCTGTTAGTTCATATTTATGTCGATGACATTATTTTTGGAACAACTAATGTCAACATGTGTAATGAATTTTCTTCTCTCATGCAAAGTGAATTTGAGATGAGTATGATGGGGGAGTTAAAATTCTTCTTAGGATTTCAGATCAGTCAATCTTCTGAATGGAATTTTCTTCTGTCAAGAAAAGTATATTAAGGAACTCCTTAAGAAATTTGGATTAGAATCCTCAAAGTCTTCCAAGACTCCTATGAGTACCACAACTAAATTGGATAAAGATGAAAAAGGAATAAGTGTTGATATTAAAAAATATCGTGGTATGATTGGTTCGTTGTTATATCTGACTGCAAGTAGGCCAGATATACTCTTTAGTGTGTGTCTTTGTGCTAGATTTCAAGCTGCTCCTAAGGAATCTCACTTAACTGCTGTCAAAAGGATTTTCAAATATTTAACTGGACACCTGACCTAGGATTATGGTATCCGAAGGGCACCTCTTTTGATCTGATTGGATATTCAGATTCTGATTATGCAGGTAGTCTAGTTGATAGGAAAAGCACTAGTGGCACCTGTCAGTTCTTAGGTGAATCTTTAGTCTCCTGGTATTCTAAGAAACAGAATTCTGTAGCATTGTCAACTACTGAGAGTGAATACATTGTTGCAGGCAGTTGTTGTGCACAAATGCTTTGGATGAAACAGACTTTGAAAGATTATAATCTGTTTTATGATAGGATTCATATTCGGTGTGATAACACCAGTGCTATCAACATTTCTAAAAATCCTATTCAGCATTCTAGAACAAAGCATATCGATGTCAGATATCACTTCATAAGAGAGCATGTTCTAAGAGGTGATATCTCTTTAGAATTTGTAAATTCTGTAGATCAATTGGCCGACATATTTACAAAACCGTTGGATGAAAAGACCTTCAATAATATAAGAATAAGGTTAGGTCTCATTCGGTTTGAGAATTGCTAAGTTTCTTCTGTTGGAACTTCTTCCTGTGAAAGAGTGATCTGTGTTATTGATGGCATCAGGTGGATATAGTTAACCAGATGATAAGTATCCTCCACTGACCGGATGATGTCTATGCATCGGATGATGTATTTTCTAATCTGCTGACACGTGTCATCTATCGGACGATATCGGTGTTACACGTGTGACTTCATCACGTCGGGCGGTGTTTTATTTCTTTTAAATTCTTATTTCTTCACCGAGACGCTTCATCTTTCGCGCTCTTTCTGAAAAACCCCTGCCTACCAATTCTTTTTCTCGATCTTATCTTTCCAATGGATCATCTGGTTTCATCATCTCGTGCAGTTTCCCGAACCGGCCAAGAAGAAGGCCAAAGTCTCTACTCGTCCAACTCTGGTGATTCCTCGTGCAAATAGTTGGTCGTCGTTCTATTTCCTCAATCAGTCTGCTGAAGCTAGGTATCACGACGACTTTAAAGATAAAAAGTTGATTCCAAGTTGTGGTATTGTTCCAGACGAGTTAGTAGATTTAAATTTAGTAGCACCCTTGACTGACATTGGTTTAATAGGGTTGTTTGAAGTTGAATCTTTCTTTTACCCCACTGCCATTAGAATGTTCTATGTCAATCTTAGTTATCCTTCTGACCAATCAACCATTTCGAGCTATGTGTATGGAAAACACATAGTTCTTACCTCCCAATCCCTAAATGAGCTTCTGGGGAGTCCTCATCTAGATCAACATCCCAAAATCTATTCAACAGGGCTAGGAAACCTCATTTCTTGGAACTCCCGATGGAAAACAATGCTTGAAAGAAATTGCCCTAGACCCGCACAACATTCCCAATTCCTTAAAGAGCAAACATTTAACAATTAGAGCTCGACTTCTCATGATCAGTTATAATGTTATTCCTAAGGGTGGTCATTATGATGATATTAGCAACATGGAATTTGTTGTTCTTTTTGCCATCTATCAAAAGACCCCGGTTGATATAAGATACATTATTCTAAGAAGGATGATTCAGTGTGTTTCTTCAGGGCCTACATCTTTTCCCTATAACCTCCTTCTCATGAAGATTTTTCAGATGTCCGAGGTTGAATTTCCCGAGGATGAGGATCCTTCCTGTCTCAAATCATCCAGTTACTACTCTAAATCCACTTTGTCAAGCATGGGAATTAAGAGAACCCGTCAAGGGAATTTTGTTTTGGATCAGTCCAAGCAAAGGGCTGCTAAGGTCGCAGCCGTCAGAAAAGGAAAAAAGACTGATTTTGGATGAAGAGTCATCAATGCAAGAAGGAGGTGATGACTCAGAGATCCCTGCATTTGATATTTCCCCTCCTCATTCTCTGGTCTCACGCCCCCACCTTCCTCCACCAGTGCCAAGACCCCCTGCTCCATCATCTCCAGCCCATCTTTTTTAGGCCATTTCAGTTCCTCAGCCATCTCCTCCACCTACTCTTTTGGTACCTTCTCTGCCTCCTCCAGTCCCACTTCCTCCTTCAGTCCCACTTCCTCCTCCAGTCCAAACACCTCCTCCAGTCCCACTTTCTCCACCAGTCCAACCACCTCCTCCACTACTACAACCTCCTCCTGTCCATCCTGCTACACTAGTCCTACCCGCTCCACTTGTCCATGTCTCCTCACCAATTCCATCCGTTACTCCTGCCACTCCTCTGACTTATCAGCGGAGATTTTCGTTGAGTGAGGCTCAGTACAATGATTTAAAGGCCTCTATTGACAGTCTAGGGTCAGCCCTCTGTCAGATTGAAAAATCTCTAGATGCCAAGCTTGACAAGAACCAAAAGGAAATGAGCATCACTTTGGATACAGGTCTTGACTTGCTGTCACAGAAAATGGCTGCTGATAGACGCATTGTTGTCAGGGAACTTGAGTCTCTCCAATCTTCTGTTGACAATCTGAATCCCGAACCCGAATCTGAACCATCCAATTTCGTCTGTGTCACAGAGGCTTGTTATGAAAACTTCCTCCCTCCGATCATCCGTCCAGAGGCAGGTGAAGATACTCGGCTTCTGCCCTTAGATCTTCAGGAAGCTACGCTGACATTCTCTCCTTCTGCTGCTATTTCTGTCCGAGAGCCCTCTTTCAAGTCCTCAAGTTCTATGGCTGCATCTCTTACTGCTTCTCCATCTGTAGAGTATCCTTCTTGTCTGGACATGATAATGTTTCCAGAAATCTCTGCCATTTCTACTCCCTGCTTGGATTTGGTGGTCTATCAAGGACCCTCTCCATCTGCTGCTCCTCAGCCAGAGCCTTCTCCATGCCAGGATATAGTGATCTATCAAGCACCACTTCCTCCCACTATTGCTTCAATTCGCGCTCTTGTGGATGCTTATTTTCTTTCAGATCTTGAAGTGCCCGCTTGGATTAGCCAAGCTTTCTGGACTCATTTTCTAGCTTTCTTTAAGTAGAGGATTTTGTTTGTAAACACGTTTATTGATATTCTAATGACATTTCTCTGATGTTTCTATCCCTTGTGGTGCATGCATTGCTTCTGCTGTCTCTTTGTTTGTTTTTGATAATGTCAATGGGGGAGAATATATTTGATCGGTGATTTATACATGTGGAATTAGTAACTATGATTTGTATGCATATTTTGGAAATTTGAAAATCGGGATATTTGATCGGCGATTTATGCATGTGGAATTAGTTACTATGATTTGTGTGTGCATATTTTCGAAATCTGGATGTATGCATATTTTTGACTGTTTTTTTTTTAAACTCTGGTATGCTCTGTGTTTGTTTTTGGAATATATGCATTTGCTATGGGGGAGTTATACTTAATCAAATTTATAGGTTGTCATCATCAAAAAGGGGGAGATTGTTGACTTAATTAGTGTTTAAGTCTAAATATGCTTTTGATGATGTGTTTATATGCTTGTAATATAATTTGATTATGTTTATCAAATGAGAATAATGAATTATGCATTTGAGTTTAATCTATTGGAAATGCCCTTGGAAAGGGTATTTTTAGTTATCTAATGCATGTGATTAAGTGTACAGGGCTGCATAGTTTTTTAACAGAGTTAAATCTAGAACTCCACCGCTCGCTAGACGACAATGGCGGATGACTTCAAGAAGATATCCTACGTTCGCTAGACGACAAGGGCGGAAGACTTCAAGAAGACATCCTACGCTCGCTAGACGACAAGGGCAGAAGACTTCAATAAGACATCCTACGCTCACTAGACGACAAGGGCGGAAGACTTCAAGAAGACATCCTACGCTCGCTAGACGACAAGGGCGGAAGACTTAAATGAAGACATCCTACGCTCACTAAACGACAAAGGCGAAAGAGGCCTAAAACTTCATCATCCGATAACGTTTAATGTTGCATCATCCGACACCGGTTTAGCGTTTAAAGATTCATCATCCTATGCCGGTTCAACATTTTGAAGTTTCATCCACCGATGGCGGTTCAAGACTAAAACAACATTGTCTTTTGCTGGAATTCAAAGTTAGCGCGAAGCTACAGTGACGTCGTTTTCAGCTTTAACTCCAGAACATTAATGGCGACGACGAACAGCAATTTCAGATGCAACGGATATCTGCTTGAGTACGGATGCTTCCCAACGGTAACATTTTTCCATTTGAAGAAAGAAGCATTCAAGTCTGTGAAGCAGAAATGAGACAGAGTATTTAAGCCGAGGTTAGAGCACGAAGGAACAACTTTTGCGAATTTTACTCTTGAGCCCTAATCTGCGAAATTTATCATACTCTGTATTTCTTCTACATCTCTCGATTTTAACTTGAGATTTAATCCTTGTGAGAGTGTAGTTTGTGTTGGGAATTATGTGCCCAAACAAGCAAATGTAATAGAACAGTTATATTATTTAAATTGATTAATATTATGCTTGCATTTAAAGATCATGCTTTATAAAATTCAGAGAAAATTCCTTGGTTATTTGTGCAAACTTTATATTGACATATATATTGTATATATGAGGGATATAATATAAAGAGTAATAACCAAAACAAGTCCATGACTTATATTTGAAGTATGGAATCTTCAAATAAATCATAGTCATAAACTTAGTTTATCTCATTAAGAATGCATAGTTATATCCCGACTATATATGTAGTGACATAAGGTAAATAAGTTTTATATAATATGATTATATAGGACTGGACCAGATAAAATTATATTGTTCTTATAATTTTCGTTAAACCTAGAACAAATAACTTTATCATAATGATGGTCATATGTGTATAATCTTAATTCATTGTATTTAACAAACTCCTATTTTATTTTAATTTATTCTTTAATTTACTTGGTAAAGTTTTGTATGAGTTACAATTCACACATCTCGTATATTGGGAATAAATTAAGATGAATAGCTGAGAATGTTAATATCGATACAATGAAATCCATTTTATTGGATTCCCTTTTTGTTAGTTAAAAGATCGAATAATTGGCGCGCAAATTCATAAATCGTTATGAATTAATTATTCAATCAAGGACTAATGGTAGTTAAGGATAAAGATATAATGTGAGAGGTTAACAGATTATAAACCTAGCTCTATTACGAATCTAAATGGAGGGTTAGTACATATGTAATGACTATATCAATGGACATTACTTTGAGTAAACATAATCTATAATTTTAAGAGTGCAACTCTAAGTATTTAGTGGACTTACTTTAGAGTTAATAATTACGTTAATTGATATAAAGAGTTTATATTAATTAACGGAAAAATTATTGAAGCTTAAAATTATAGGTCCATCGGTCCCTTTGTCACCTTCTATCATTATTCGAATAATAGAAAAATGAACAAAGAAGATTAAATAATTAACTATAAGTTAATTATTTAACACACTCAATAATATGTTTATTATATTTCATTAGATGAAATATTGAATAATCAACTTATAAGACACATGACAAAAGTTGTCATAATTAATATGTTTGTTATGTTTCATTAAATGAAATAATTGAATTGTTCAATTAATTAACAAACATAAAGTTGTTTTTGAAAATAGTTTTTTAAAATGAATTTTGCCAAATCATGGTGCCAAGTGTAAGGTCATGATGAAAAGTTGTTTTGATTTCCATAACATCTTTAACATCTTTTGTTATAAATGTTATTAAGAAATCAATTCTAACTTAATGGTAAATTAAATTTTGTAACAATTGTTTTAAATGTTATGATAATTGTTGCAAAATTCTTACACTATAAATAGAGGTTAAGACCTCATTTGTTTGATATAGTGTGAGAGAATTCATTTTGAGAAACAATCTACTTTAAGAGAATTCATTTTGAGAAACAATCTATTTTAAGAGCATTTCTGTGGTAGTTTGGAGAATTGTTCTCTATATCCATATGGATCGTCTCATGTGTTGAGAAAACGATCTATCACAAAATTGAGTGTGATCTTTTTATGTTTATCACGCCCACACGTCCTTATTCGAGGTGAGGAAGATTGATAAAGAAGATCGAAGGCTCTTGGATATTAAGAAATTGATCTTCAAAGGTAATTTCTTTAAATCTAAATTATTTGTTTATTGCATATAATTATTTATATATCATAAATGACGATCCTATAATTATGATGAAAAATTTGTTTTTCATAATTTTTTAAGTTGCGCACGTATGAGTGTTATGAACACCATTAATTCCGCCGTGTGAGGGAACTTAAATTCCAATAGTCTGAGCTTGCAATTTACAAACTCAAAAATCTGTATAAGGCAGTGGATTGTCGCCCGTGAAGAACAATCCAGATCTGTAAAAGGCAGTTGATCGGAGCCTGAAATTTTGATCTGTTTATTCTCGTGAGGAGAAGGTTAAGGATCTTCAAGGGGGAACTTTGAAGCGTGGATGTAGGCAGGTTTTGGCCGAACCACGTAAAAACTCTTGTGTTGGTTTTTCTCTCTCTCTGTTATTTTTATTGTTGTGTTGGTTTGCTGTTAGATTAATAATTTTAAAAAGGACTAATTCATCCCCCACTTAGACAATCTCGATCCTACAAAATCCGTAGTCGATCTTCACAATAGATCAATAGTCCCTCTCCAGGCCACATCGCCATTTTCTTTAAAACATCGTGCAAAAATTCATTTTCATGCTCTTTTAAAAAACGTGATGCGTGAACAGTTCAATATAAACGTAACCAAGCAACATGTGTACCATCAAGACTATAAATGCATAAACTATAAAACAAATCAACCTACTACACAACCAAAACAATTAAACAAGCACGTCACCCAAACTCCTCGAGTTGACTTTGACGTACAGTGTAGGCCAATCGGCCAGAGAAGATCACGAGAACTTACCTCGTATCCGTTGCAGCTCAAGCTTCTTCCACGAGCGTTGTTCACCTACGGCAATTCACAACGATTATCAATACAACGCGTCTAAACTTCTAATCGTCCGAATTTAATAAAATCCTTAACTAAGGAAATTTTTTAAAGCTTTAATCCAATTTATTGAGCTATTTCATCGAGCAATACACACTCGGCACCTTAGATCCTAAATTCCGAGTTTTTTCCTAAATCTCGAATTTTCACAAAATCTAACATTCGTCCTAAATTAATTAAATTCGTCCAATAACGTTCAATACGTTCACTATATCCTTAATTACGGTAAACCTATCAGTTTCGAACCCTAAATCAGATTTCTAACATAAACCCTAACGAAAACCCTAATTGTTCAAACTCCGTAAAAATCGAAATAAATACTCTAAGATCATAGATTCATACCTAGGGCGTCGATTTGAGGAGAAAACGTGAAGAAAACGAGACGATCGGGAGAAGAATCGGAGGTCGGAATGTCGAAGGATCGTTGATGGCAGAGAGAAAGAAGCTCTCTGGTTTTTCACGCGATAGAGGAGAAGTGAAGAAGAAAGAAAGGTTTTGTTATTTTATAATATTGATTTGGCAAATTACCGTTTTGCCCTTCCTTTGATTTTCTATTTGTTTCGTCCTTCGTTTCATTAATTGGCTAACTATTCGGTTTCTCCAAATCTCCTTATTTCACCAATAAATCCATCTTATTATTTGGGTTCTATTAAAACTGTCCGTTCGCAAAACGGACCTCGTTTACTATTTTTACTAAAACATCCTTTATATTACGAGAAACTTAATTACTCGAAATATAGTGTTATTACTCCGAAAATTCTCGTAAATTACTTAAAATTCCTATTAATTGTTAGGATCGTAATAAAGCTCTCTTTTTGCAAAACAAACTTGATTTGACATATTTACAAAAATGCCATCATATAATATAATATTAATATCCCGTAAAACCGGGTATTACAATGGGCGTGCTGTGCGCGCGCCCAGAACGTGCCCTCCCGATCGATCGCGCCCACGGGGTTCATGAAAATTTTAGGTCGGAGTCCAGAGAGGGCCCGATCGATCGGCGCTTTGGTTATTTTAATTGGGGAAAACAGAGAGGGCCCGATCGATCGGCGTTTATAAATGGGTTGGCCCGATCGATTGGCGTTGATGAATGTTTTGACCGAGAATCCAGAACTGGCCCGATCGATCGGGCCTTGGTCCTGATCGATCGGCGCCACACTTGACCCTCAACACGATTTTTTTTCAAAATTTACTTTTCAAAACACGTTTTAACCCGAACTTTTACGATACTTTTCAAATGTATTTTACGAACAATCCCCAAGTATTGTAGAGGATTTTAAGAACCCAAAACCGAGCCCGTTCTCTAATGATTAAACAAAAAATACAATGAAAGAAAATGAAATGAAAAAAAAAAAAAAATTAAGTGAGGACGGGCGAGGTTAATACACATGTACGTATGTATGCACGCACGACACAGGTCGTGGCGACACCGACGTGGGGTCGGGGTCATCACAACAGTTGGTATCAGAGCTCCCGGGTTTTAAAATGGGTTCTGTAGACTGCTCGACTACGCAAGCCACTTCACGGACATGCTTCACTGTAAGTACGTTACATGCTTTATTTGTTTTCTTGTTTTTTAGAATTATTGCTTTAACTTGTATAGGATTAGAAAAATGGTGCGTCGAGACAATGAGCGAGACGATAGAGATGACACCATAGATCAACTCAAGGAATTTATTGCCCAACAGTCCCAATACTTAGAATGACAGGCTCAACATATGGAAAGGCAGTCCCAATAGCTCGATACACTGATTAACCGAGAGGGCAATAGAGCTCAAGAGGTGGCAACTCCTAGTAATAAAGGAATGGAGAGGTTTCAGAAATTACAACCCCCAGTGTTCAATGGACAATCGTCGGATCCCTCTTTAGCCGAGGAGTGGATTTGAACTATGGAGGATATGCTGGCATATGCGAGCATAGGGGATGGGGAGAAGGTTGCATTCGTCGCCTATCACCTGGCACTGGATGCCCATTTCTGGTGGGATACGATCAAGACGACCACCGATGTGACCGCGATGAGCTGGGAGCGATTTAAAACTATATTCTATGATAAATATTTTAGCCACACAGTACGAGAGGCAAAGATGATGGAGTTTATGCAATTGAGACAGGTTGGCTCAGTTGCCGAATACGTCAGAAAGTTTGAGGCCCTATCCCGGTTTGCACCACGCCAAGTCAGTGTTGATAAGGACAAGGTGCGTCGGTTTATGCAAGGGCTAAGTCAGGGGATCAGAAAAAGTGTTGTTATATCAGGGGTGCGGAATGTGCCTTATACGGAGATTGTAGCGAGAGCGCTAGATATTGAGGCCACTGAACAGACTTTTGAGAGACCGAGGGAGCCAGCTAAAGGGTTCTTTCGGGAGATACAGCCACGGCCTCAGAACAAGGGATAGCAACCAAAGGGACAGCCACAACAACAACAGAGGGGTGCAAAGAGGCCCTACGATGGTAAGGGCGACCAAGGTAAGGGGAAGCAAGTTCAGGGGGCTACCCAAAAGCCAATTTGTCCTAAATGCCAAAAATAACACTACGACTCTTGTCGATTGGGCACAAACAGTTGTTTTAGATGTGGAGAGGTAGGCCATTTTGCTCAGAACTATCCAAGGGCGGCTACCGATCAAAGAAAAGTAGCCCCGAGAATATTCGCCTTTAATGAGCCCGGAGATGTTGACGACGAGGCCTAGCCCTCAGTTATTGTAGGTACTATTTTGGTCACGGGTGTGGCTGTATTCTCATTGCTAGATACGGGTGCTACACAGTCGTTTATTTCCACTGCATGCATAGCTAGACTGAGGATAGAGCCTGAGTTAGCAGAGTGCGAGTATCGGGTCATGCTGCCTTCAGGGGAGTTTATGCAGTCGGATCGCATCTTCCAGGGCAACGTTGTCTCTGTAGGGAGCAATACCCTCTAGCTCGGTTGATAGTTATGGGCATAGAACGGTATGATCTAATTTTGGGAACGGATTGGCTATCTCGCCATTTCGCTACCATTGACTGCCGATCAGGGGTGGTAACTTTTCGGCCCCCGGGTAAGGACAAGTTTGCCTATCAAGCAATGAAAAGATTGAGCAACCTACCAACCTCTTATTCTATGAAGGTTAGTGAGCAATTTAAAGGTGAATGTTCAATTTTTATGGTCACTGTGGTTGATACACAGTTACTTGATGGGGTAACGCTAGGTGACATCCCAATTGTTAGAGAATTCTCAGAGATTTTTCTCGATGATCTTCCCGGTTTGCCACCGGATCGAGAGATAGAATTTGTAATTGATGTTTATCCTAGTTCTTAACCAGTTTCTAAGAACCCATACAGATTGGCGCCTGCCGAGCTAAAGGAGTTAAAGTCTCAGTTAGAGGAGTTGTTGGATAAGGGATTCATCCGACCAAGCTTTTCTCCTTGGGGTGCACCGGTTTTGTTCGTTAAGAAGAAAGATGGAACCCTTCGGATGTGCATCGACTATAGAGAGTTGAATAAATTGACAGTAAAAAACAAGTACCCATTACCCCAGATAGATGAATTGTTTGACCAGTTACAGGGTGCCCGAGTATTCTCCAGGATTGATTTACGCTCGGGTTACTATCAGCTGAAGGTACGACGAGAAGATATTCCAAAGACAGCATTTCGAACGAGGTACGGGAATTATGAATTCCTCGTAATGTCTTTTGGACTTAGGAATGCCCCCACGGCATTTATGAATTTAATGAACCGTGTCTTCAAAGAATATTTGGACAAGTTTGTTGTTGTATTCATTGACGACATCTCGGTCTATTCTAAGACGAAGGAGGAACACGAAGAGCATTTACAGATTGTCTTAAGAAATTTGGAGAAACACCAGCTTTACCCGAAGTTCTCCAAATGCGAGTTTTGGCTGAATCAGATAAACTTCCTCGGCCACATTATATCTCAAGAAGGGATTTCTGTGGACCCAAGCAAGATTCAAGTTGTAAAAGATTGGCTACAGCCTAAGAACGTGCAGGAGATACCTGAATTTCTGGGATTTGGCCGGGTATTACCGTAAGTTTATTGAGGGGTTTTCAAAGATCGCGGTCCCTCTTTCTCGCTTGACAAGGAAAAATGAGAAATTTTTATGGTCGACAGCATGCGAGAAAAGCTTTGAGGAGTTAAAGCAGAAATTGACCACGGCTCCAGTTTTGACACCGCCTGTCGAAGGCGACAAGTTCAGTATTTATTGTGATGCGTCTAAAGTTAGACTTGGATGTGTGCTCATGCAGGAGGGAAGAGTTATTGCGTATGCTTCTCGACAGTTGAAGCCGTACGAGCAAAATTACCAAACGCATGACTTGGAACAAGCGGCAGTTGTCTTTGCGTTGAAAATCTGGAGCACTACCTGTATGGGCAACAATGTGAAGTGTTCTCAGATCACAGGAGTTTAAAATACATGTTTACACAGAAAGAACTAAATATGCTGCAAAGAAGGTGGTTGAAGTTCGTTAAAGATTATGACTTTGAGATCAAATACCAACCAGGGAAAGCAAACAAGGTTGCAGATGCCTTGAGCAGAATGCCTTCTACGAGTCAGCCTTCACTTGCAGCGATGTCGGTGATGTTGAAGTCTGAGATTGAGAGGTTTGATGTGGAGATTGTGGCTAAGTTGTCCACGATGCTTACCAACATTTCTCTCAGGCCGACGATACTCGACAAATTACGTGAAGCTCAACGGGAAGACTTAGAATGTGACAAGCACCGTTTGAGCATGACATCTGAGAATTCGTCCGATTTCAACTTGTCGGATGATGGTATTTTGAAATTCAAGCATAGGTGGTACGTGCCTAATAATGAGAAGTTGAAGAAGGAATTCTTGGCCGAGGCACACTCTTCGGTGCATCCAGGAAGCACCAAGATGTATCGAGATCTAAAGCAGCATTTCTGGTAGCCTAACATGAAAAGAGAGGTGGCCAAGTATGTAGAAACCTGTCTGGTTTGTCAGCAGGTCAAGGCAGAACATCAAAGGCCGGCAGGAACTTTGCAACCCCTGCCGATCCCGGAATGGAAATGGGAGAAGATTTCAATGGATTTTATTGTTGGACTCCCAAGAACAACGAAGGGGCATGATAGCATATGGGTGATAGTGGACTGTTTGACGAAGTCGGCCTACTTTCTCCCAGTTAAAACAACATTCTCCATGGATCAGCTCGCCGAACTCTATGTGCAGGAGATTGTTAGACTGCACGGGGTGCCTGTTTCCATAGTTTCAGACCGAGATCTGGGTTTACTTCGAAATTTTGGAAAAGTCTGCACAAAGCCATAGGAACTCAGTTGAACTTTAGCACGGTATTTCATCCTCAGACCGATGGTCAGACAGAGCGAACGAATCAAATTCTTGAGGATATGCTTAGAGCCTGTGTGTTAGAGTTTCAAGGCTCGTGGAGCAGGTACTTGCCATTAATTGAGTTTTCGTGTAACAATAGCTTCCAGGCTACCATTGGCATCGCTCCATATGAAGCGCTGTATGAAGGAAAATGTAGATCGCCACTATATTGGGATGAGGTCGGTGAAGCTAGTATCCTTGGCCCCGATATTCTACAGCAAACGACGTAGAAGCTTGCCGTTATTAGACAGCGCATTGAGGTAGCTCAGAGCCGTCAAAAGAGCTACGCTGACAATAGACGAAAGGAGTTGGAGTTTAGTGAAGGTGATGAGGTTTATTTGAAAATTTTTCCGTTTAAGGGCGTTATGAGGTTCGGGAGACAGGGCAAGCTAAATTCTCGTTACGTTGGGCCCTTTCCTATTTTGAAGAGAATTGGGAAGATGGCTTATCGACTACGGCTACCTGCATCCATGGATAGCATCCACAATGTCTTTCACGTGTCTATGCTCAGGAAATATGTGTGTGACCTGAGACGACCATAATAATGTACCCAATTTTCCGTACTATTTTTTTTTTATACTTAAAACTTTAAACCTAACGTTTGGGCGAAAATAAACTTTAAAAATCGGAATCGAAATCGAAATTTAAATCAGTGAAGTCTAGGTTTATAAACTATTTAAAACAAAATTTAAAACAATTATAAAACAAATTTAACAACAATTAAAAACTAAACAAAAATCGGCGGGGCAAAATGAGACGTTTGTCCCTAAAAATGAGGGGCGATCGATCGTCCAAAACCGGCGATCGATCGCCCCATGGCGATCACACACTGGCGATCGCTCGCCAGTTGGATCGCCCCTGGGCGATCGTCTTATGCCCAGCGATCGCCTAAACTGGCGATCGCCAAAACACAAGTGGCGATCGATCGCCCGTTTGTGGCGATCGATCGCCACACGCTCTGGAATTCTTCCAGAGCGCGGCGTCCCTTGGGCGATCGATCCCCACCCTTGGGCGATCGATCCCCATCTCCTCTGCCACCCTTCTTTCTTCTTCCCTTCTCTTCACCTGCTTTCCCATACACTAAACCAACCCTTCACCATTTCATCAAATATACAACTTAACATAACTCACTCAAAAGCTCATCACTCCTCACTTCTTCAATCAACTGAAATAACAACTCAAAACACATTTAAAACGAAATATATTTCATGAAAACGAATTGCATGGATATGTTTAAAAACCGAACATATTCCTATTATCAAACATTTTACAAAACGAGTTTTTCCAAAACGTTTAAAAACTCAAACATAAACCTATCAACTATCAGAACCAAACACCCTAAAATGTTTCTATGCAACCATCAGCCCGACAATTCCCAAAAACCCTCAAAACATCTAACCATGAGTCCCACGGGTCAAAATGCACCTCGACTGCGCTAGCACACTCCCGAAATTATCCTCCATCAACTGCATCACTCCTCAGGTGGAGGGACCTCGTCCTCACCTATGTCGAAGTCACCTACACCATACTGACATATATGAGATAAAAATCTCAGTAAACTCTACGTAAATGCAATGCATGCTGTGCATATGAGTTCGTAAATCATGCATCATTTTCATTATCTTTACTCTGGTTGTCACCGAGATCTAAACCCCCTAATCGAAGAGGGCACATCCAGCGGTCGGACTACCCTTTCCAGCTAGAGGAGGGGGGTACACGCTTACAACACGTACAGCCGTGCCTGAGCCCCATCTCGCATGACCTATAACTGTATGAGTACATATTAGATGCGGTATTGTGACAGACCCCTTCGTGCCTACACAATAGATCAATAGTCCATCTCCAGGCCGCATCGCCATTTTCTTTAAAACATTGTGCGGAAATTCATTTTCTATGCATAATTTAAAACCGTGATGCATGAACAGTTACGTACTTAAAGTAAACAAACAACATACATACCATCAAGACAATAAAAGCTATGAAAAACATATCCTATCTAACTACCCAACCAATGAAATTTAAACTAAAAGCGTAACCAAAATTCCTCGAAACGACCTCGACGTACGGTGTAGGCCAATCGGCCAAAGAAGATCACGAGAACTTACCTCGTGTCCGATGCAATCCAAGCTCCGTCGACGAGCGTTCACCTAGAGCAATTTCACCCAATTGTCGTTAAAACGAGTTTAAACAATTAAATGCTCGAACTAGCAAAATCCTTAACTGAGGAATTTCTCCTAGGGCTATAACTCAACTAACCGATGCGTATCAACAACCAATTCGCGCTCGATACCCCGAAACATCCATTTACGAGTTTTCCCCAAATTCTCAAATTTTAACATTTCTCACAATTCGATCTAACTTCGTCCAATAACGTTCAATACGTCCTTTATATACATAAACTCGATAAACCTACCGATTTCTAACCCTAAATCACGTTTTTCACAAACCCTAAACGAAACCCTAATCGTTTTTAACTCCGTAAAAACCGAACAATAAGCTTCCAAAGCGTTAGAATCATACCTAGAGCATTGATTGGAGGAGAAAACGTGAGAAATCGGAGTTCGATCGGAGAGGAACGATCGTTGGGAAGGAGGGATCGTCGAAGGAGGGAGGAGTTCGCGCAGGAAGAGAGAAATGGCGTGGAGAAGAAGAAGAAAATGGTTTTTAATAGAATTTTGACTTGGAAAATTACCTTTTTGCCCTTCCTTTGATTTTCTATTTGTTTCGTTTTTCGTTTCATTAATTAACTAACGATTCGGATTCTCCCAATTCTCTTATTTCACCAACAACTCCAACTTATTATTTTAGATTTATTAAAACTGTCCGTCCGCAAATCGAAACTCGTTTACTATTTTTACTAAAACGTCATTTATATTGCGAGAAACATGATTACTTGAAATTAAGCGTTAACCCTTCGAAAATTCTCGTAATTTCCTTAAAATTCTTATTAATCGTTAGGATTCTAATAGCGCTTTCTTTTCGTAAAACGGGCTTGATTTGACTTATTTACAAAAAATGCCATTTACCTTAAAATAATAATAATCCGTACAGCCGGGTATTACAATCCATCCACCTTATTTAAATTTTGTCATCAAAATTTGATCATACAAACAACTCGGGATACTTAGCTATCATATCTTGCTGTCGCTTCTTCGACCTCGTGGTTCCACCATAGGACTTGAACTAGCAGAATCTCTTTGTTGCGCAAAACTTTGATGGATGACTCCAAAATACGTACCGACTTCTCCACATATGTTAAGGTAGGCTGTACCTCGATCTTTCTTGCCTCCACAATATGCGATGGATCGTGCAAACATTTTCGAAGCATAGATACATGAAATACGTCGTGGATGCCTTCCATTGAAGCCGGAAGTTGTAGTCGATACGCCATCTTCCCAATCCTCTTTAAGATAGGAAAGGGCCCCACAAAACGAGGATTCATTTTGCCCTTCCGTCCAAATCGCATTACGCCTTTAAACAGAGAAACTCTCAAGTAAACCTCATCATCTTCTTCGAATTCCACTTCCCTCCGTCTTGTGTCAGCATAGCTCTTCTGTCGACTCTGAGCTATCTCTATGCTGTCTGATAACAGCAATCTTCTCTGCCGTTTGCTGTAGGATCTCGGGACCAACAATACTGGCTTCACCAACCTCGTCTCAATACAATGGAGACCTACACTTTCGCCCATATAAAGCTTCGTACGGAGCCATCCCGATGGTAGCCTGGAAGCTGTTGTTATACGAAAACTCGATCAGTGGCAAATACCTGCTCCACGATCCCTGAAACTCCAACACACAAGCTCTGAGCATATCCTCCAAAATTTGATTCGTCCTCTCTGTCTGACCATCAGTCTGAGGATGAAATGCCGTGCTGAAATTAAGCTGAGTCCCCATAGCTTTGTGCAGACTCTTCCAGAACTTCGATGTAAATCTCGGATCTCTATCTGAGACAATCGAAACTGGTACTCCGTGTAATCTCACAATCTCCTGCCCATAAAGCTCTGCGAGCTGATCCATCGAAAACGTCATCTTCACAGCTAAGAAGTGGGCCGACTTTGTCAATCGGTCCACAATCACCCAGATGCCGTCCTGTCTTTTCGTTGTCCTCGGGAGCCCCACAATAAAATCTATGGAGATCTGCTCCCACTTTCACTCAAGAATAGGCAGTGGCTACAGTGTTCCGGCAGGCCTCTGGTGTTCTGCTTTCACCTGTTGACAAACTAAACAGGTTTCAACGTACTTGGCGACCTCTCTCTTCATGTTCGGCCACCAGAAATGTTGTTTCAAATCCCGGTACATGTTGGTACTTCCCGGGTGCACAGAATAAGCTGAAGAATGTGCCTAAGTCAAAATCTCTTTCTTCAACTCCTCATCGTTAGGCACGTACCACCTATGCCTGAACTTCAGAGCACCGTCATCTGACAAGTTGAATTCAGACACGTCTCCAGATGTCAAACTCAATCGAAGCTCCTCACACTCCATATCATTCTGCTGAGTTTCACGTATTTTATCTAGAATAGTCTGCCTGAGAGAAATGTTGGTGAGCATACTGGACAACTCTGCCACTATCTCCACATCGAACCTCTCAATCTCAGACCGCAGCGTGACCGACATCGCTGCAAGCGAAGGCTGACTCACAGTAGGCACTCGGCTCAAAGCATCAGCGACTTTATTCGCCTTTCCTGGATGGTACTTGATGTCGAAATCATAATCTTTGACGAATTCCAGCCATCTTCTTTGTCGCATATTCAGTTCCTTCTGTATAAACAAGTACTTTAAGCTTTTGTGGTCAGAAAATATCTCGCACTGCTGCCCATACAAATAATGCCTCCATATTTTCAGTGCGAAGACCACGGCTGCTAACAAGATCGTGCGTGGATAATCTGCT
>CM039513.1:11171689-11205931 GCA_022432975.1 Begonia masoniana
TTTTTATAACTATTTAAAACACAATTTAAAACAAGTAGAAACATTTAACACATACAACTAAACAAAAATCGGCGGGGCAAAATGAGACCGTTTGTCCCTAAAAATGAGGGGCGATCGATCGTCCAAAACCGGCGATCGATCGCCCCCATGGCGATCACACACTGGCGATCGCTCGCCAGTTGGATCGCCCTGGGCGATCATCTTATGCCCAGCGATCGCCTAAACTGCGATCGCCAAAACACAAGTGGCGATCGATCGCCCGTTTGTGGCGATCGATCGCCACACGCTCTGGAATTCTTCCAGAGCGCGGCGTCCCTTGGGCGATCGATCCCCACCCTTGGGCGATCGATCCCCATCTCCTCTGCCACCCTTCTTCTTCTTCCCTTCTCTTCACTGCTTTCCCATACACTAAACCAACCCTTCACCATTTCATCAAATATACAACTTAACATAACTCACATCAAAATCTCATCACTCCTCACTTCTTCAATCAACTGACTACAACTCAAAACACATTTAAAACGAAATATATTTCATGAAAACGAATTGCATGGATATGTTTAAAAACCGAACATATTCCTATTATCAAACATTTTACAAAACGAGTTTTTCCAAAACGTTTAAAAACTCAAACATAAACCTATCAACTATCAGAACCAAACACCCTAAAATGTTTCTTTGCAACCATCAGCCCGACAATTCCCAAAAACCCTCAAAACATCTAACCATGAGTCCCACGGGTCAAAATGCACCTCGACTGCGCTAGCACACTCCCGAAATTATCCTCCATCAACTGCATCACTCCTCAGGTTGAGGGACCTCGTCCTCACCTATGTCGAAGTCACCTACACCATACTGACATATATGAGATAAAAATCTCAGTAAACTCTACGTAAATGCAATGCATGCTGTGCATATGAGTTCGTAAATCATGCATCATTTTCATTATCTTTACTCTGGTTGTCACCGAGATCTAAACCCCCTAATCAGAGAGGGCACATCCAGCGGTCGGACTACCCTTTCCAGCTAGAGGAGGGGGGTACACGCTTACAACACGTACAGCCGTGCCTGAGCCCCATCTCGCATGACCTATAACTGTATGAGTACATATTAGATGCGGTATTGTGACAGACCCCTTCGTACCTACACAATAGATCAATAGTCCCTCTCCAGGCCGCATCGCCATTTTCTTTAAAACATTGTGCGGAAATTCATTTTCTATGCATAATTTAAAACCGTGATGCATGAACAGTTACGTACTTAAAGTAAACAAACAACATACATACCATCAAGACAATAAAAGCTATGAAAAACATATCCTATCTAACTACCCAACCAATGAAATTTAAACTAAAAGCGTAACCAAAATTCCTCGAAACGACCTCGACGTACGGTGTAGGCCAATCGGCCAAAGAAGATCATGAGAACTTACCTTGTGTCCGATGTAATCCAAGCTCCGTCGACGAGCGTTCACCTAGAGCAATTTCACCCAATTGTCGTTAAAACGAGTTTAAACAATTAAATGTCGTGGAGCAGGTATTTGCCACTGATCGAGTTCTCGTACAACAACAGCTTCCAAGCTACTATCGGTATGGCTCCGTATGAAGCCTTATATGGTCGAAAGTGCAGATCTCCGCTGTATTGGGACGAGGTTGGCGAGACCAGCGTCGTTGGACCTGAGATTCTGCAGCAGACGACAGAGAAGATTGCCGTTATCCGACAGCGCATTGAAGTAGCTCAGAGCCGACAGAAGAGCTATGCTGACACGAGACGAAGAGAGCTAGAGTTCGAGGAAGGTGACGAGGTCTACCTTAAAGTTTCTCCGTTCAAAGGCGTTGCGAGATTTAGAAGGAGGGGTAAGCTAAACCCTCGTTATGTGGGGCCCTTTCCTATTCTGAAGAGGATCAGGAAGTTAGCGTACAGACTGCAGCTTCCAGCTTCTATGGAGGGTATCCACGACGTATTTCATGTATCTATGCTTCAGAAGTGCTTGCGCGATCCGTCGCATATCGTGGAGGCTACAGAGATCGAGGTGCAGCCTACCTTGAGCTATGAGGTGAGGCCAGTACGTATTTTGGAGCATTCCATCAAGGTTCTACGCAACAAAGAAATTCCGCTAGTCAAAGTTCTATGGCGGAATCACGAGGTGGAAGAGGCGACGTGGGAACGACAGCAGGATATGATGACTAAGTATCCTGATCTGTTTGTGTAATTTAATTTTGTGGACAAAATTCTGAATAAGGAGGGTAGAATGTAATATCCGGTTTGTACGGACCTTTATTATATTATTATTATTATTGTTATTGGCATTTTTGTAATTATGTCAAATCAGGTCCGATTTACGAAAGGAAAGCGTCATTACGATCCTAGCGATTAATAAGAATTTTAAGGAATTTACGGGAATTTTCAGAGGTCAAACGCTATATTTCGAGTAAATACACTTTTCGTAGCGTAAAAGACATTCTCGTAAAAATAGGAAACGAGGTCCGAATCGCGAATGGACAGTCTTAATAGAGCCCTGGTAATGAATGGGAATCATTGGCAAGATATGGAGTTTTCGAGAATCCGAATCGTTGGACGATTAACGAAACGAACGACGAAATCAATATAAAAATCAAAGAAGGGCAAAACGGTAATTTGTAAAATCAATTTTATAAAACATCACAAACATTTCTTTTTCCTCACTTCTCTCTTTCTTTTTCTTCTTCTCTCTGGATCACACGAACAGAGAAGGGTTTCTTCTCTCGGCCGATCGACGCCATCTTCAATCCGAGCTCCGTCCGACCTCCGTTCCTCCTCCGTCCTTCACGGTTTCTCCTCCTCTCGCTACCCTCGGTATGTAGCCCCAATCTCTGAGCGTTTATTTCAAGTTTTCGGTTCGATTTAGGGTTAGGGTTACAATTAGGGTTTCGACGAAAAACGCGATTTAGGGCTCGTAATTAATAGGTTAGCCATGATTAAGCATGTATCGAACGTATTGGACGTTATTGGACGAAGATAAACCAATTTGTGAAAAAGTATAAATTATAAAATTTTCGGGTTTTGGAAATAACTCGTAATATGGATTCCAGATTTATCAAGCGTTATGTCGTTGTTTAAAAGCTTCGATTTGTTAGATTAAGGACTTTATTAGTTTGGACATTTAATCGTTTAAATTGGTTTTAACGACAAATATCGTGTTTTGTCTCAGACACGACTCCCGTGGACGAAGTTTGAGATCCAGCGCGCTCAAGGTAAGTTCTCGTGACTTGCTTGACCGAAAGGTCTACACCATACTTCGTCGTCGTATCAAGGATCCTTGAGGGTTCCTTGTTTTACGTTGTTTAGGTTGGGTAGTTAGGTTAATTGTTTATAGGTTATGTTATATTGTCTGCTGATATGAACTGCTTGTTTACTTTCCGCTGATATGAACTGTTCATGCATCACGGTTTTCGAAAGTCATGAAAAGGAATTTCTGCACGTGTTTTTAAGAAAAGGAACGTATATCTGAAATGAAATCTGTAACGAAATCTGAATGAATAAACGTAATCTGTCTGTTTCTGGTCACGCGGGATGGGGCTCAGGCACGGCTGTGCGTGTTGCAAGCGTGTACCCCCCCTCTCTAGGTGGAAAGGGTAGTCCGACCGCTGGATGGGCCCTCTCCGCTTAGTGGGTAGAGGTTTCGGTGACAATTCTGTCTGTCTGTGACGTAATGAATCTGTAATCTGTAATTCTGTATCTGTAATCTGAATGGGACGTATATCTGAAATGAAATCTGTAACGTAATCTGAATGAATAAACGTAATCTGTCTGTATCTGGTCACGCGGGATGGGGCTCAGGCACGGCTGTGCGTGTTGCAAGCGTGTACCCCCCTCTCTAGGTGGAAAGGGTAGTCCGATCGCTGGATGGGCCCTCTCCGCTTAGTGGGTAGAGGTTTCGGTGACAATTCTGTCTGTCTGTGACGTAATGAATCTGTAATCTGTAATTCTGTATCTGTAATCTGAATCTGAGCATGATTTCTGAATGGCATACGCACGCATGCATCTGCATTTACGTAGCTTACTGAGATTTCAATATCTCATATGTGTCTGTATGGTGTAGGTGATCTGCTAGGTTACGTTGACCCAGGTGAGGATGATATTCCTCCTCCTGACGTCGGAGCAGCTGATGGATGATGCTCGTGGGAGTGCGCTGAGTAGTCGAGGCGCGATATGACCCGTGGGGATGTATGTATGGACTCTGGGGTTATTTTGGGATGTGTGATCTGATAACTGTATAGAATATTTAGGTTGTTTGGATCTGGATAGGGATTAGATAACGTTTTGGTAATTGTATGTAAAACGTTTTGGTTTAAATTGTTTGATGAACGTTATAAAATGTTTTGGTTTAGAACCGCTATTTAAACGTTATAGAAATTCTGGAATTGTTTGGTTGTTTAAATTAAGTGTTATGAATTGTTTGTGGGTTGTTACGGATAGCTCGGTTTTTAGAGCTATCCACGCAGTCGGATTTCGCAAAGCCTGACTCGAGTCGATTGAACTTAGAATACGTTTTAGTTTAATTGATTTGATGTAGGTGGTAAATTATGGTAATTGTTGGCGTGAAAAAGTGTAAGTTTTGCTCTCTGGAAATCGGATTCCAGAGAGCAAAACGTTGAAGTGTAAGCATGAAAGAATGGTGAAAGAATGGTGAAGTGCGTTGAAGTGCTGGAGTGTTTGAAGGAGGATCGCTGCATAGCATGCAGCGATCGATCTCTGTCTTTTACAGAGATCGATCGCTGCCTCCTTTTGGCAGCCCCATTTCCGATTCTGCCCCTCCTTTAGTTTTTATTAAATATTTAAATGTTTTAAGTTTTATTTATTAATAGTTTTAGTTTATATTTGAAACGATTTACCAAACGAACTTCGATTTCGATTCCGGTTTCGGTTTCGATTTCAATTCTGGTTAACGTCAAGTTTTAAAGTTTATAAAATGTAAAGATAAAAAAAATAAAAAAATAAAAAAATAAAATAATAATAATAATATGGGAAATACGGGTACAGTATTAGGGGTGTTACACCTGAACTTCAGAGCACCGTCATCTGACAAGTTGAATTCAGACACGTCTCCAGATGTCAAACTCAATCGAAGCTCCTCACACTCCATATCATTCTGCTAAGTTTCACGTATTTTATCTAGAATAGTCTGCCTGAGAGAAATGTTGGTGAGCATACTGGACAACTCTGCCACTATCTCCACATCGAACCTCTCAATCTCAGACCGCAGCGTGACCGACATCGCTGCAAGCGAAGGCTAACTCACAGTAGGCACTCGGCTCAAAGCATCAGCGACTTTATTCGCCTTTCCTGGATGGTACTTGATGTCGAAATCATAATCTTTGACGAATTCCAGCCATCTTCTTTGTCGCATATTCAGTTCCTTCTGTATAAACAAGTACTTTAAGCTTTTGTGGTCAGAAAATATCTCGCACTGCTGCCCATACAAATAATGCCTCCATATTTTCAGTGCGAAGACCACGGCTGCTAACTCCAGATCGTGCGTAGGATAATTCTGCTCGTACGGCTTCAATTGCCGAGAAGCATACGCAATAACCTTGCCTTCCTGCATAAGCACACATCCAAGCCCAACTCCGGAAGCATCGCAATATATGCTGAACTTATCGCCTTCAACAGGCAATGTCAACACCGGAGCCGTAGTCAATCTCTGCTTTAACTCCATAAAACTGTTGTCACAAGCAGTCAAACACACAAACTTCTCATTCTTCTGAGTCAAGCGCGAGAGAGGAACTGCAATCTTTGAAAATCCCTCTATAAACTTCCAATAATAGCCAGCTAATCCGAGAAATCCATGTACTTCCCGCACGTTCTTAGGCTGTGGCCAATCTCTGACCACCTGAATTTTGCTTGGATCCACAGAAACTTCTTCTTCTGATATGATGTGGCCGAGAAAACTGACTCGATCCAGCCAAAACTCGCATTTAGAGAACTTCAGATAAAGCTGGTGCCGTTGTAGAATTCCGAGAACAATCCGTAATTGCTCTTCATGCTCCTCCTTCGTTTTAGAATAAATCAATATATCATCAATGAAAACCACAACGAACTTGTCCAGAAAATCCTTAAATACACGGTTCATCAGGTCCATAAACGCTGCAGGGGCATTAGTGAGTCCAAAAGACATGACAAGGAACTCGTAATGCCCGTACCTCGTTAGGAATGCCAGTTTTCGGCACATCTTCCTTCCGGACCTTCAACTGATTGTAACCCGAGCGTAGATCAATCCTCGACAATACTCGGGCACCTTGCAGCTGATCAAATAAATCATCGATCCGGGGCAGTGGATAGTTATTCTTCACTGTAAGCTTATTCAGCTCTCTGTAATCCATGCACATCCTGAGGATTCCGTCTTTCTTCTTGACAAATAGAACGGGCGCATCCCAGGGTGAAACACTAGGTCGAATAAAACCCTTCTCCAATAACTCGTCAAGCTGAGTCTTTAGCTCTTTCAACTCGGCTGGTGCCAACCGATACGGATTTTTAAAGCTTGGCGCGGTGTTCGGATAGACATCAATAGTAAATTCAATCTCCGGTCTGGCAGTAAACTAGGGAGATCATCAAGGAAGATCTCAAAGAATTCTCTGACAATAAGAATGTCACTCGGCTTTAATTCACTGAGTAACTGAATATCAAATACTGCGGCCAAATAAATAGAGCACTCACCTTTAAACTGCTTGTTGACCTTCATGGAATAAGAAATAGGCGATCCACCCAATCGGTTCATCGCCTGATAAGAAAACTCGGCCTTACCCGGGGGTCGAAAGGTCACAATCCCGGATCGACAAGTCGATGGTGATGAAGTAGTATGAAAGCCAGTCCATCCCTAAGATAAGATCATACCGCTCTATGCTCATAACTATCAAACGAGCATAAAGGGTAATATCCCCCACTGAGATGACATTGCCCTGGAGAATACGTTCTGACTGCATATGTTCTCCTGAAGGCAGCATCACTCTATACTTGACCCCAGCTAACTCAGACTCTAATCCCAATCTAGTCATGCATGCAGTCGATACGAAAGAGTGCGTAGCTCCCGTATCCATCAAAGTAAAAATAGCCGTGCCCATAATCAATATAGTACCTGCTATCACAGAGGGATGAGCCTCGTCGTCGACATCACCAGGCTCGATAAATGCAAAAATCCTTGGCATAATCCTCCTTTGATCACTGCCTGATTGATCTCGACCCTGCTTCAGGCAGTCTTTAACAAAATGGTCCACTTCTCCACACCGATAGCACATATTCGTGCCTACTCTGCACTAGCCACTGTGCTCCCTCTTGCATTTAGGGCAAAGAGGTAACTGAGAAGCCCCTTGTACCTGTTTGCCTTTTCCTCGGTCGTTGCCTCCTTCCAAAGGTCTTTTAACTCCCCTCTGTTGTTGTTTCTGAGGCTGTGCTCTCGGTTGCCAGCCCTTATTCCTGATCTGAGGGTAAATCTCTCGAAAGAAGCCCTTAGCTGGCTCCCTCGGTTTGACAGAATCCCTATCAACTGCCTCAATCTATAGGGCCTTGGCCACAATCTCGTCATAGGATACATTCTGCACCCCTGATATGGCAAGACGCATCCTGAAAGTCCTGACCAAGTCCCTGTAAAAATCTGCGTACCTTGTCCTCATTAACGCTGACTTGACGTGGCGCAAATTGGGACAGTGCTTCAAACTTCCTCAAATACTCAGCAATAGAACTAACCTGCCGCAACTGCATAAATTCAACCATCTTCGCCTCCCGTACTGTATGGCTGAAATACTTATCATAAAATACTTCTCTGAATCGCTCCCAGCTCATAATAGTCACGTCCGTGGTAGCCTTGATGGAATCCCACCAAAATCGAGCATCCAATGCTAGGTGGTAGGTCACCAACGCAACCTTCTCTCCGTCCTCAATGCTAGCATAGGCCAGCATGTCCTCCATAGTTCGAATCCACTCTTTGGCTGAAGAAGGGATCTGTAGACTGTCCGTTAAATATAGGAGGTTAGAGCTTCTGGAATCTCTCCATCCCTTATTGCTAGGAGTTGCCGCCTCCCGAGCTCTAACGCCCTCGCGGTCAATTAAGGTGCCCAGTTGTTGGGACTGCCTTTCCATCTGTTGGGCCTGACGCTCCATATGTTGGGACTGTTGGGTAATGAAGTCCTTGAGAGTGTCTATCGTATCGTCTCTGTCATCTCGGTCATTTCGGTCATTACCTCGACGCACCATAGTTATATACTCCTATATAAACGCTAAAACAAATATTCTAAGAAACTAGAAATCAAATAAAGCTATAAACGTACTTACAGTTTATGAAGAATGTCCGCGTAGTGGCTGTGCAGTCGAGCAGTCTACAGAACCGATTTTAAAACCCGGGGGCTCTGATACCATAACTTCAGACGACCCTAATACTGTACCCGATTTTCCGTACTATATTTTTTTTTATATTTAAAACTTTAAACCTAACGTTTGGGCGAAAATAAACTTTAAAATTGGAATCGAAATCGAAATTTAAATCGGTGAAGTCTAGGTTTATAAACTATTTAAAACAAAACTTAAAACAATTATAAAACAAATTTAACAACAATTAAAAACTAAATAAAAATAGGCAGGGCAAAACGGGACGTTTGTCCCTAAAAATGAGGGGCGATTGATCTCCCAAAACCGGCGATCGATCGCCCCATGGCGATCACACACTGGCGATCGCTCACCAGTTGGATCGCCCCTGGGCGATCGTCTTATGCCCAGCGATCGACTAAACTGGCGATCGCCAAAACACAAGTGGCGATCGATCGCCCGTTTGTGGCAATCGATCGCCACACGCTCTGGAATTCTTCCAGAGCGCGGCGTCCCTTGGGCGATCGATCCCCACCCTTGGGTGATCGATCCCCATCTCCTCTGCCCCCCTTCTTTCTTCTTCCCTCATTCTTCTTCCCTTCTCTTCACCTGCTTCCCCATACACTAAACCAACCCTTCACCATTTCATCAAATATACAACTTAACATAACTCACTCAAAATCTCATCACTCCTCACTTCTTCAATCAACCGAAATAACAACTCAAAACACATTTAAAACAAAATATATTTTCATGAAAACGAACTGCATGGATATGTTTAAAAACCGAACATATCCCTATTATCAAACATTTTACAAAACGAGTTTTTCCAAAACGTTTAAAAACTCAAACATAAACCTATCAACTATCAGAACCAAACACCCTAAAATGTTTCTATGCAACCATCAGCCCGACAATTCCCAAAAACCCTCAAAACATCTAACCATGAGTCCCACGGGTCAAAATGCGTCTCGACTGCGCCAGCATACTCCCTCAATCATCCTCCGTCAACTGCATCACTCTTAGGTGGAGGGACCTCGTCCTCACCTATGTCGAAGTCACCTACACCATACAGACACACTATGAGATAAAAATCTCACTAAACTCTATGTAAATGCAATGCGTGCTGTGCATATGAGTTCGTAAATCATGCATCATTTTCATTATCTTTACTCTGGTTGTCACCGAGATCTCAACCCCCAAACCGGAGAGGGCACATCCAGCGGTCGGACTACCCTTTCCAGCTAGAGGAGGGTACACGCTTACAACACGTACAGCCGTGCCTGAACCCCATCTCGCATGACCTATAACTGTATGAGTACATATTAGATGCGGTATTGTGACAGACCCTTTCGTGCCTACACAATAGATCAATAGTCCCTCTCCAGGCCGCATCACCATTTTCTTTAAAACATTGTGCGGAAATTCATTTTCTATGCATAATTTAAAACCGTGATGCATGAACAGTTACGTACTTAAAGTAAACAAACAACATACATATCATCAAGACAATAAAAGCTATGAAAAACATATCCTATCTAACTACCCAACCAATGCAATTTAAACTAAAAGCGTCACCAAAATTTCTCGAAACGACCTCAACATACGGTGTAGGACAATCGGCCAGAGAAGATCACGAGAACTTACCTCGTGTCCGATGCAATCCAAGCTCCATCCACGAGCGTTCACCTAGAGCAATTTCACCCAATTGTCGTTAAAACGAGCTTAAACAATTAAATGCTCGAAATAGCAAAATCCTTAACTAAGGAATTTCTCCTAGGGCTATAACTCAACTAACCGAGGCGTTTCAACAACCAATTCACGCTCGATACCCTGAAACATCCATTTACGAGTTTTCCCCAAATTCTCAAATTTTAACATTTCTCACAATTTGATCTAACTTTAGTCCAATAACGTTCAATACGTCCTTTATATACATAAACTCGATAAACCTACCGATTTCTAACCCTAAATCACGTTTTTCACAAACCCTATATGAAACCCTAATCGTTTTTAGCTCCGTAAAAACCGAACAATAAGCTTCCAAAGCTTTAGAATCATACCTAGAGCGTTGATTAGAGGAGAAAAAGTGAGAAATCGGAGTTCGATCGGAGAGGAACGATCGTTGGGAAGGAGGGATCGTCAAAGGAGGGAGGAGTTCGCGCAGGAAGAGAGAAATGGCGTGGAGAAGAAGAAGAAAATGGTTTTTAATAGAATTTTGACTTGGCAAATTACCTTTTTGCCCTTCCTTTGATTTTTTATTTGTTTCGTTCTTCGTTTCGTTAATTAACTAACGATTCGGATTCTCCCAATTCTCTTATTTCACCAACAACTCCAACTTATTATTTTAGATTTATTAAAACTATCTGTCCGCAAATCGGACCTCATTTACTATTTTTACTAAAACGTCATTTATATTGCGAGAAACGTAATTACTTGAAATTAAGCGTTAACCCTCCGAAAATTCTCGTAATTTCCTTAAAATTCTTATTAATCGTTAGGATACTAATAACGCTTTCTTTTTGTAAAACGGGCTTGATTTGACTTATTTACCAAAAGTGTCATTTACATTAAAATAATAATAATCCGTACAGCCGGGTATTACATGACCTATCGCATGTCGTAGAAGCACGGGAGATTAAGGTACAGCCAACGTTAACCTATGAGGAGAGACCGGTACAAATTCTGGAATCCTCTATTAAAGTATTGAGAAACAAGGAAATCTCGCTCGTCAAAGTATTATGGCGGAATCAGGGAGTAGAGGAAACTACCTGGGAGAGGCAGCAAGTTATGATGGCTAAATATCCAGAATTATTTGTGTAATCAATTTTGAGGACAAAATTTCTGTAAGGTGGATGGAATGTAACACCCGGTTTTACTGGTTTTTGAATCGTGCACGCAATGGACAACTTCGTAAATAATTAAAATATGCCTGTTTTGCAAACCGAGAGTTTTAATGGAGTCCTTGTAATTAATATGAATTTTGGGAGAATTATGGGAATTTATGGAAATCAAACCGAAATATAATGCTTAAGTTTCCGGTTTTAACCATATGGAGATTTAATTCGTAGAAATAGTAAAATAAATCTGTTTGTCGAACGGAAGGTTTTATTAAACCCCTAGAATAAATTGAAATTATATATGAAGTAAGAAAATTTTAGAGAAACCGAACCGATAGTCGAACCATAGGACAAACGGAGATTTAAGCCGAAGAGCAATTTCGTAAATCGACAAGCCAAATAAACTTAAAATGCCAAAACCCCTCATTTATTCCACACTTCACGATTTTGAGAGGAAAATCCCTCTTGCCTGGCGATTTTTTCTCTCCACGGTGCTTCACGATCTCCCCTCCGATCTTCGAAGCTCCTTCACGTTTTCTCTTCCCCTTGTGATTCTAGGTAAGAATCTATGTTTTTTTAGCGTTAAATCGTGATTTCTAGGTTGTTCAATGGTTAGGGTTTTGTTGGATATTGTCGAAAATAACCGGGTTAAGTTAGAAATGGTTAGTTATCACCTATTTGATGATTATTGAGCGTTGTTGGGCAAAATAATGGATGTGTTTAGGGTTTTGTTGAAAAATCGGGTTTGGAGCTTGGTGAAACCTCCAGTAATGGAGTTTAGGAATTTGTGAGCGTAAATTGCTCGACGAAATGCCCGAGAGAAGATTATTAGAGTTTTAGGAAATTTCCTTTAGTTAGGAGTTTCGTAAATTTTGGAAACTTTACGTGAAGCTCGGTTTTAACAAAAGACGCTATGAATTGATTTAGGTGATCAAGCTCGAGACGAGGAGCTCGGTGTGCACGGGACGCGAGGTAAGTTCTCGTGATCTACTGTGGCCGATTGGCCTACACCATAAGTCAGAAATCGAGTTGAGGATTGTCTTGTGCATTGTTTGTTTATTTGCTTTGGTTGGGTAGTTAAGATTTAGTTATTTTATAGGTTAAGTATTGTGATACATCGATAGTATTTGTGAGGTTTTGATGATATGCTCGTCATGTATGCTTTATTGTTCATTGAACTGCTCATAGCATCACGGTTTTTAAAACGTCGTGAAAATGAATTTACACATGGATTTCATGAAAATAAAATGCGTGTAAAGGCAAGTAAAGTATCATGTAAACAACCATGGCATGGGGTTATCGGGGATGAGGTTCAGACCTGTCATTCTGTGGTGAGCGGGTTTTCCTCCCTTCAGATAGTGTGGGTTGTCTAACCGCTTGACGTGCTCTATCCATCTGTCGAGCGTTTCCGATAACCATAGACAGACACGTACTGACAAATGAATTGACATGGACGGCTTTCATTGCATACATGATCATGCATATACATTTACGTAGAACTTGCTGAGATTTTTATCTCATAGGTGTCTTTATGGTGTAGGTGACTACGAGCAAGGTGAGGACGATGTCCCTCCACCCGACGAGCCTACAGCTTGAAGGAGGATGTTCGTGGGAGCGGTCGGTGTAGTCGATGTGTGCACGACCTGTGGGGAGCATAGGTTATGTATTTTGGGATTTTGGGATGAAATGGGTTGATGGGTGATGACATTTTGATGAAATGTATGGAAATTCATATTAGGATGTTTGGTATCTGGATAGGTTGAGAATTGATGTTTTGATAATTTTATTTTTTGATAGCTTCCGCTATGTATGGATAGTTTTGATGAAAATAGACAGGATATTGATGTTGATGTGTTTTGGGTGAATATTGAGGATTGTGGAACGTTTTGATGAAATGGAATAAATTTTGGATGAGTTTTGGTGATTGGAAAGTAGTTTTGTGGTGTTAAGTCGAAATTGTAGTTTTGTGTCGGGAATTGATGATTTAGATCGGATGATTGGGTTTTGGGGAGATGTAATTTAGTTGGATTGTTGATGGATGTTTTGATGAGGGAAATTGGAGTGTGTTTTAGGTGAAAGATTGAAGAAAATGGCAAAGGGGTAGGAAAAGGAGAGAGAGGGCCCGGGTGGCGCGCGCTTGCCAGGCGCTGGAGGCTCGCTGGGCGTGCTGTGCGCGCGCTCAGAACGTGCCCTCCCGACCGATCAGCGCTCAAGCGCCGATCGATCGGGGTTCATGAAAATTTTAGGTCGGAGTCCAGAGAGGGCCAGATCGATCGGGCCTATGTCCCGATCGATCGGCGCTTTGGTTATTTTAACCGGGGAAAACAGAGAGGGCCCGATCGATCGGGCCTTGGTCCCGATCGATCGGCGTTTATAAATGGGTTGGCCCGATCGATCGGCCTTATGTCCCGATCGATCGGCGTTGATGAATGTTTTGGCCGAGAATCCAAAACTGGCCCGATCGATCAGTCCTTGATCCCGATCGATCGGTGCCACACTTGACTCTCAACACGATTTTTTTTCAAAATTGACTTTTCAAAACACGTTTTAACCCGACCTTTTACGATACTTTTCAAATGTATTTTATGAACAATCCCCAAGTATTGTAGAGAATTTTAAGAATCCAAAACTGAGCCTATTCTCTAATGATTAAACGAAAAATGCAATGAAAGAAAATTAAATGAAAGAAAAAAAAAATTAAGTGAGGACGGGCGAGGTTAATACACATGTACGTATGTATGCACGCACGACACAGATCGTGGCGGCACCGACGTGGGGTCGGGGTCGTCACATTATCGATGCCAAGGAATTGGGCACATCGCATCGAACTGTCCCAATAAGCGTGCGATGGTCTTCTTAGAGAATGGCGATATAGAAAGTGTGAGTTCAAGCGATAATGAGATGTCATCACTCGAAGATTGTAGTGATGTAGACGTGGAGGAGCCGGTCAAAGGAGATTTATTTGTCACAAGGAGAGCCTTAAGTGTACAAATTAAGGAGGATGACGACAAAGCCCAAAGGGAAAACATCTTTCATATTAGGTGTCATGTCAACAACAAGGTATGTAGCATGATCATCGATAGCGGAAGTTGCACAAACGTGGCTAGTACGTTATTGGTCCAAAAGTTAAATTTGAAAACCAAGCGACACCCAAAGCCGTACAAATTGCAATGGTTGAGCGATTGTTGCGAAATTAGAGTAACAAGACAAGTAAACATCGCATTATCAATCGGGAAGTACAAAGATGAGATTTTGTGTAACGTGGTGCCAATGCAAGCAACTCACATCCTATTGGGGAGACCATGGCAATATGATAGAACGGTTAAGCATAACGGCTATAAAAATGAGTATTCTCTTAAGCAAAATGGGAGGTTGGTAATACTAAAACCATTACCACCGTGGGAAGCAAGCTTGGATCAAGAGAAGATTGCCAAAGAGATCCAAAATGACAAAAGCTTAAATGAAAAAGGTGAGAAAAATGACAAAAATGGCGTAGTCGAAAATTCAAGCATGAAAGAAGAGAAGAAAAAAGGCGAAAAAGAAAGAGGAGACAAAAAAGCCGATGAGAGAAACGTCATAAATAAAGAAAGCAAAAAAGACAAAGAGGAAGAAAAGAAATTGGAGGAAGGAAAAAGAAACGAGGGAGAAGAGTGAAAAAAGAGTGGACTTGTGAGGAAAGGTGAGGAGATGATTTTGTTACTCTATAAATATGTTTATTTTTCCACTAACGAACTAACAAATTCTCTTCCCATAAGTGTTCCCTCTCTTTTGCATGAATTTGAGGACATATTTCCAGAGGAATTACCTAAAGAAGTTCCCCCACTTAGGGAAATCGAGCATCAAATCGATTTCATCCCCGGAGCGACGATCCCGAACCGACCCGCGTAAAGAGCAAATCCAGAGAAAACCAAAGAAATTCAAAGGCAAGTAGATGAGTTAGTAGAAAAAGGCCTAGTGAAGGAGAGTCTTAGCCCATGCTCGGTTCCGGTCATATTGGTTCCAAAAAAGGAAGGCACCTGGAGAATGTGCGTCGATTGTCGAGCGGTAAATAAAATTACAGTAAAATATCGACACCCTATTTCTCGCCTTGATGATATGTTTGATGAACTGTATGGTGCATGTATGTTTTCCAAAATTGATTTAAAGAACGGATATTATCAAATTCGCATGAAACAAGGAGATGAATGGAAAATAGCTTTTAAAACAAAATATGGTCTTTATGAATGGTTGGTTATGCCGTTTGAACTATCTAATGCACCGAGCACGTTTATGAGATTGATGAATCATGTTTTAAGGCAATTTATTGGAAAATTTGTTGTGGTCTACTTTGATGATATTTTGGTGTATAGTAAGTCACTTGACGAACATGTTAAGCATTTGAGATCCGTATTTAGTGTGTTAAAATCGAATCTATTGTATGCTAATCTTAAAAAGTGTACCTTTTGCATGGAATCAGTAGTTTTCCTTGGTTTTGTAGTTAGCTCAAAGGGGGTATCCGTAGATGAGGAAAAGATAAGAGCAACCAAGAAATGGCCCACACCAAAGAACGCAAATGAGGTACGTAGCTTTCACGGCTTGGCTAACTTTTATAGAAGATTTGTGAGAGACTTTAGTACTATTGCGGCACCTATGAACGAATTAGTTAAAAAGAATGTTGCATTTAACTGGACAGAAGTACATGAAAAAGCGTTTAATTTGTTAAAAGAGAAACTAACTAATGCTCCACTTCTAGTTTTACCAAATTTTGATAAAACATTTGAAATCGAATGTGACGCGTCGGGAAAGGGAATTGGAGGTGTTTTGATGCAGGAAATGAAGTCGATTGCTTACTTCAGTGAAAAGCTTGGTGGAGCGGCATTAAATTATCCAACATACGACAAGGAACTCTATGCTTTGGTAAGGACATTACAAACATGGCAATACTACTTGTGGCCCAAGGAGTTTATTATTCATTCTGATCATGAGAGTTTGAAGCACCTAAAGTCACAAGGTAAATTGCAGAGACACGCCAAGTGGATGGAATTCATCGAGACCTTTCCATATGTCATCCATTACAAAAAAGGTAAGGACAACGTAGTCGCTGATGCGTTATCAAGGAGGTACGTTTTAATCACTTCTCTACAATCTAAATTGTTAGGATTTGAATTTATTAAGGATTTGTATGAATCAGACATAGATTTTTGTCATGTATGCAGAGATTGTGAGAAGGTTGCATGTGCTGATTATTATAGACATGATGGGTATTTATTTCGAAAAGATAAACTTTGCATACCTAAATACTCATTACGTGAGTTTCTTGTTAGAGAAACACATGGTGGAGGATTAATGGGGCACTTTGGAATTGACAAAACTTTGAATGTCTTGATGGAACATTTTTTTTGGCCAAAAATGAAGCATGATGTTATAACTATTTGTGAAAGATGCATTGAATGTAGGAAGGCAAAGTCAAAGATCAAACTATATGGATTGTATAGTCCTTTACCCGTGCCCGAGCACCCTTGGACGGATATTTCTATGGACTTCGTGTTAGGTTTACCAAGAACACAAGGAGGTAAGGATAGTATTTTTGTGGTTGTAGATCGATTTAGTAAAATGACACATTTTATAGCATGCTCTAAAACTAATGATGCTACACATATAGCGGATTTATTTTTTTAAAGAAATTGTGCGTTTACATGGATTACCTAGAACAATTGTTAGTGATAGAGATGTGAAGTTTCTAAGTCACTTTTGGAGAACTTTATGGAATAAGCTAGGTACAAAATTGTTTTTTTTCACCGTGGCACACCCCCAAATGGATGGACAAACGGAGGTAGTGAATCGAACTTTATCTACTTTGTTGAGAGCAATAATTTCTAAGAATTTAAAACAATGGCAAAATTGCTTGCCACATGTAGAGTTCGCTTACAATAGAGTTATTCATTCTACTACTTCTTACTCATCATTTGAAATTGTGTATGGCTTTAACCCTCTTACACCACTTGCTTTATTACCATTACCTTCTAATGAATTGGTTGATTTAAATGGAAAAAGAAAAGCTGAATTTGTAAGGGAATTACACGCGAAGGTTCGAGAAAACATCATACAAAAGAACGAGCACTATGCGCGACAAGCCAACAAGAGTAGAAAAGAAATCATCTTTGAACCCAGAGATTGGGTTTGGGTACATCTACAAAAGGAGAGATTTGCGGAGCGAAGAAAGAATAAGTTACAACCGCGAGGAGACGGCCCCTTCCAAGTGTTGGAACGCATCAACGACAATGCTTACAAGATTGACTTACCGAGCGAATATGGTAATGTAAGCGCTACTTTTAATGTTAGTGACTTATCTTTATTTGATGCAGATTCGAGGACGAATCTTTTTGAAGAGGGAGGGAATGATGTAGTCAAAGGAGCAACCAAGGACAATCAAGAAGCAATAAGGAGCCAAGATCCATTGATGAACATAGGAGGACCAATGTCGAGATCAAGAACAAAGAAAATAAACAAAAGACTACAAATTTTAATCAAGGACATCCAAGAAAAGGAATCATCACAAGATATGCAACGGACCATAATATTATTAAGTGTTGACGAAGAAGCAAGGATTGGAAAAGAAGCCCAAAACGAAGCCCAAAACGTAAGAGATATCTCAAAAATAAAGACTTCCCACATGGTCACCCAATATGACACTATTCTAGCCCAAGGGTTTTTAACTTCAAAGTTCTTATAATTACCACACCAATGGGCTAGGCCCATGATTTGAAATAAACTCGGAGCTCATGCTATGTAAACCTAATTTCCACGGCCACCATCCACTTGCACCACTTTCCAAATTATAATTTTCTTTTTTCTTGTTTTAGAAACTTTTCTATTGTCTAATTAGGATATTTTGATTATTTCTAATTATGTTATTACCTTATTAGATTTATCCATTTGCCTATTTAAGGGAGGACTTGTAATAGATTTTAGGCACTTTTGAATGAATTGATTTTAATGAAGTTTTTGCTTGAGGTGAGATCCTTATAATTCTCTTCTTAAGTTCTTGGATTAGAACTTGATCTTCTTCAAGTGTATTCTTGAAAAGATCGAACTTGATAGCTTAGGATCAACTAACGAGTTTGGTTCGGGTCTAGCTACTTTTTTTTTTGATAACTTCGGTTCCATCGCTAACTTTTTCGATTAGGGTCAAGTTCCTTCTTCTTGTTCTTTCGAATCAATAAAGTCATCATTCCCTTTGAATTCCGCATTGCGTGTTGGTTCTAAGATCTCTAATATCTTAGGTTCGCATCAATTAGTCTACAATCTTGAACTAGACATCAACCTAATTTTGAATGAAAGATTGACTCACGAGTTTTATTCAACGGCAGCCCTAAGGCGGGTCTGAAATAAAATACTGTGAAGGAAGCAGAAGACCCAACACTCAATAATTTATACAGACCATTAATTAAGAAAATTATTAACCAAGAGAATCTTCAATAGGGCAAACATAACTCTAAAGAAAGAAGAGTACAAAGACGAAAGTCCACTCCACAAGAAGCAACTGCAACATCTGACTCCACGATTCTAACTTGGGAGATATAGAGGGGTCTTTGAGGTGAGTGACTAACTCAGTAAGAAATCCTATACTATACTCATATGTATATGGAAAAAGGATTTTATCATTTTTCTTTTAAAACCATGATTTAATATAAAATGCAGTGCATGAGTTTCATTTCAAAAACATTTTCTTTTAACATAAAACAAGCTCCACGAGCCAATGATTTTCAAATAATCAAATTCTAGTTACAATTTTGAAAACAGGCTCAACAAACCATGGTGAGTAAGTTTCGAAAACGTAGCTACATACGTAGATAGCTATAGACAAAGTAAGTCATCACCTCTGTCAGAAAACAACCCCAGTGAAAAAGGAGTATCATTCATGGACTCTTCCGACACGCTATCACAAAAAGGTGACAACCGTAGATTTGATTGCACCTCATGAGTTAGAAAAAAAACTAAAAAGTGACGGCAATTTAAAGATCACACTCTGTCACTCGGGCTACTATCGAGAAACTCAACGATGGTACAACCCATGAATCATATGATGGCCCGGAGCAAGCTCAAACACAACGCTATCTATGTAAATATCCACTGATGGCCGCACGAGCGAACTCCAGCCCGGCACCAACTTAGTGTACTAAGTAAAAGACCCTGGCCAGGTTTAGAGGCTATCGGGTCTCCAAGAAGCGCGTCAACACCACTCTATCACCCACATCGCGTATGTACAATCAAGCAACCTTCACAAATCATAAGGTGCATATCAAACAACTCTACTTGCTATGGTTGCTCAAACACTGATACACCCAAGGCAACTGAAGACCATCGTCAGAAAGGCTCATATAGCCTCAATCAAGCATCATGTCCGACTTTAGTTATTTTGGTTGCTTGGACGCTACAATCCAGAACAACTAGAATCTAACACCAGAAGGCTCAAATAGCCCAAACAAAATCAGCCAATCGGGCATGCATCTACATCCGTCTAAAATGAAATTCCATGCACATGAAATTTAAACATGTAAAACATATATACGTATAAACTGACGTGTTAGCGACAAGACCACGTCAGAATTTTCATAGGTGTCATCCACCAAAATAAGTTTCTCTTTTGAAACTATGCAATATAAGATAAAAACTTTATAGTATAGAAACCCCTACGTAGATGGCAACCATACTCTGACCGACAAGTCAAGACTTGATACTTGAGACAATAGCTAGAATAGGGAAATTGTCAAAACCTATAACTAATCCAACAAAAGAAATTCTAAGACAATACGAGACAACAAGAAGGGTCTCCTAAACTAGGACTAGGAACCCTAACTAGTAGCAATTTATGATTTATAGAACAACATGTCGATTCACACGTGCAACATCGACAAAATTTGAAATTTTGACATTGCAAGCTTGACCCATGAAACCCCTTAATTTATCCCAAAAAAATACCAACCAACCTATCATGCTAGGTTCTAACTTATACGCCTAACAACAGAGTTTATGGTTTTACATCGATTTGCATGCAAAATGATCGGGACTGAATTTCAACGAATGGAGGCCGCCATCGCATTTGGAATGCTAAAATGATTCAAAATACACTGTTCGGGGAATTTTATAACATTGTTTGACGGCCCAAATCGTAGTCAAAATTTCTGTCAAAATCTTCCTGAAACGACCAAAACGATGAGAATAGGATAATGTGCGTTGAGAAGAAGAGCAGTAAACGTTGGAGATGATGATGAACAGTAACAAGGAAGGAAGAAGCAAAAGCAGAGAGAGAGAGAGAGAGAGAGAGAGAGTAGATTTTTAAATTGATTTGATCGATTGTTCTGATAAAACTCTTACACCCCAATTATATCATTTTTACCACCATGGTTTAGTAACTGTGGTTATGCTAACATCCCCCCTCAAGATCAAGGTCTTCGGCTGAAGATCTTGAATGTGAAGTCAGAGAAATGTGCGGGCGGAAGAGGCTTGGTAAAAGCATCTACAAGTTGATTCGCTAAGGGAGTGACCTTGACTATCAATGACTTAGCTAGAACTTTTTCTCAAACAAAATAAAAATCAATTTCTATATGTTTGGATTTTGAGTGTAGAACTGGAATAGATGCAAGGTACGTTGCGCTCAGGTTGTCACATATAATGTGAGGAGCCGGGATTGAGACGACACCAAGTTCCTTAAGAAGTGATTGTAACCATAGAATTTCTGTTGCGCCGTTTGCCACACTTCGATATTTAGATTCAGTGCTAGAACGAGAAACCACCTTTTGTTTTGCAAAAGACTGTGAAATAAGATTATGACCTAGAAAAATATAGAACCCACTCGTACTCTTCCTATCGTCTGGACAGGAAGCCCAATCTGCGTCAGTGAAGTAGGTTAAATGGAAAGATGAAAACGGCAAGAAGGAAATACCAAGAGATAAAGTACCTTGTAGATATCGCAAATGTAGCGACCCTAACACTGTACCCTTATTTTCCCGTATTATTTTTTTTATCCTTAAATACTTTGTGACATTTGAGCAAAATTTAAATCGTAGACTACATCGTTAAAATCGTTAGAAAACTATTTGCATAAACAAAGCTCTAAAACAATTATTAAAACAATTAAAAACTTAAATCAAAACTTAATTACATTCGGCAGAGAACAAAAGGGCAGAATGGACATTTGTCCCCAAAAATGTAGGGGCGATCGATCGGCTAACCAAAAATTAAGGGGGAAATCGATCGCCCCCACATTAGGCGATCGATCGCCCACGATCGATCACCACACTCTCTGGAATTTCCAGAGAGTGGTGATCAACCCTGCCGATCGATGGCGATCGATCGGCAGGTTCTCGGCCTCCCTTCTCTTTTCTTCTTCTTCTTTCCTTCACTCGTCCCTTCTTTCTTCTCATTCCCTAACACTTTTCTTTCCACACACACCCTAACAAACACAATAACTAAACACTACATCACATTTTCATTCAAAACATCCTACGTTCCTCCATTTCATAATTCACAAAACCTACCTAAAACTTAGCCGAAAACGTAGTGAAAATTCATAAAAACAAACTGCATGGATCCTTTTAAAACTAAACATTTCCCTCTGTTTAAAATCACCAAGCAGTTTATAAAATAGTTTCCAAAACATTTAAAAACATCAAAACATGAACCTATCAACTATCCAGAACCAAACATCCTAAAATGTTTTTAACTATACAATAATCCACCATCAACCCATTTCGCCCAAAACTCAAAATACCTAACTGTTACTCCCCATGGGTCAAAATACGCGTCAACTGCTCATGCACACCACCGCAGCAGTTCTTCTTCAACCATCCTGTACATCGGGTGGAAGAACATCGTCCTCACCTGTTTCGAAATCACCTACACCATACAGATAATCTATGAGCTAAAGGCTCAGTAAGTTTTGTAAATGTAAATGCATGCTGTGCGAATGAGTTTCAGAAATCATGCAACATTTTCTTATCATTACGTCGCAGACAGAATATCACCGAGGTCTCAGCCTATTAGATGGAGAGGACACGTTCCTGCGATTGGACAATCCTCTTCACCTAACCGGGGGGGTACACGCTTACATCCGTGTATAGCCGTGCCTGAGCCCCACCTCGCATGACCAGATAACAGATTACGCAGATTCATTTCGTTCATTCATTTCATTTTTAAACACGTGCAGAAATCCGTTTTCATGCTATTTTAAAAGACGTGATACATGAACAGTTAAATGTTTAAAGTAAACATACATCGTGCATACCATCAAGACCATAAAAAAAAACAGAATCTATAAAAGAAAATAACCCTAACTACCCAACCAAAACATTTAAACAAACAAGACTTCAATGATCCTCGACACGACCTCGACATACGGTGTAGGCCAATCGGCCAGAGTAAGTCACGAGAACTTACCTCGTGCGCGTTGAACTTCTAGCTCCGTCCACGAGCGTTGTTCACAACAAATTCACACATTATCGTTAAAACGCATTTAAACCTTAAACGTCCAAATTAACGAAATCCAATTTCTAACGTTCTAACTTAACTAATCGAGACATTTTAACAACAATTAACGCTCGATACCTCGAAACCACCATTAACGAGTTTATCCAAAACTTCGAAAATCGATAATTCTTAACATTCCACAACGAATCGGCTAAACACGTCCAATAATCACCAATACGTTCATTATACGGACTAATACGACAAACCTATCAATTTCTAGCTCTAAACCACGTTTTTTACAAAACTCTAAACGAAACCCTAATCGTTTAAACTCTGTAAAAATCAAAATAATTTTTCCTAAAACCTTAGAATCGTACCTAGGGTCGGGATTGGGGAAGAAATCGTGAAGAATCGAGACGATCGGAGAGGAGATCGGTCGACGGAAGAGAGAACGTCGGAGGAGGGAAAATGTCGCCTGGGAGTTTCGCCAGAGAGAAAATCGTGAGTGTTAAGTGCTGGAGAAGAAGGAGTTTATGTTTTTAATTAAAATTTGACTAGGAAAATGTGACAGCCCGCAACCGAACCCGATCGGGATCTGAGAACCGAGCCGTCACTCCGGGACATTTAACAGAAAACGGGCACATATTTTTTTTTTCAACTTTTTGAACTTTTAAAACATTACACAGAGAACTTACAGAGAGGGAACTAAAATTAGGTTACGGGAACAATTGGTAGAAGAAAACAGGAAGACAGAAGGCAGTGAGGAACGAAAACAAAAGTAAATAAACCGGGGCGGAAGATGTTGGCAGAAAATATAATAAACAAAAATGAACAGTGCACCGGTGGATATAATATATGAACAGTGACCGGATGGATGAAAAATGTGAATAGTGACCGGAAGATGAAATTTGTGAACAGTGACCGGAAGATGAAATCTGTGAACAGTGACCGGAAGATGAATTTTGTGAACAGTGACCGGAAGATGAAATTTGTGAACAGTGACCGGAAGATGAAAAATGTGTACAGTGACCGGAAGATTAAAAATGTGAACAGTGACCGGATGATTAAAAATGTGAACAGTGACCGGATGATTAAAACTTAAAAGACAAAACTGGCAACTTTTAACATGATTACATGAAAACAGAAGTTGTGGAAACAGAATGTATGAAAACTTCAAACTTCAGAAAACGATTCAAAACATGATTTTGAACATATCGGGAAAAACACGACGGAATTTTAAGGAAAAACAAATTACATGGATGGCTCTAACATGACAGAAACTTAAGAAAAAATCACACTACATGGATAGCTCTAAAACCAGAAACTGTCCATGCACAGACTAACAGAAAATATCCCAAACAAATTCCAGAATACTTCAAAACATACGAGCAATTCCAGAATATTTTCAAACATACATTCCACTGTCAAATACAGAGGTTTAAAAACATAAACTCCAAAACCTATACTTTATCAAAATCCCAACAGAATTCCTAACAGAGACTAAACTTTGTTTTAAAATCTCAAAAAAACTACGCAGAACTTGACATACATACACACCACAGGAAATCAGAATATGTCTGGCTGCCACAACCAACCCCCGCAAGCTCATTCCTCCAATAGCACCTACACATCGACCGGAGGCACAAAGTCCTCATCCACGGGTTCAGTACCTACAACAGGGAGTTCAACTATGAGCCTAGAGCTCAGTAAGAACATACAATGCAAAGTGATACACGTGCTATGCATGAACATTTTCAAATACATGAACATTACCTTACATTTCACTGGACAGGGAGGTATAAGTGGGGCTTATAGAGGAACTGGCGCATATACATACTTGACATAACAGGACATGACACTGGTTAGTAATTTTGCCGGGTCCCAGGGAAGGACAAGGTACAGGGTATCCTTGGCAAGGATAATTTTACATGAGTCCCAGAGAAGGACAAGAACAGGATGTCAGTCCTCGTCCACACTTAACCATACATTCATTACAGGTTTTATCATACTTAACTTCAAAATTGTGTACATAAAACGTTTACATGATTTTACAGAAAAACGGGTATGCATGGATGGTGCTTGAACCTAAAATAACAGGCAACAAGAATATCACAACAGAGAGTGAAACAAAACCAGACAACTCAGAACTTATTCTAACTTTTCTACCCAAAACGAACCGACAGAACTGATACTCCTAGTACCTCCAAGTTGCAGGGCCTTAAGGGCCAACCTACGGGCATGAACTTACCTGGTTGCTGTCGCGTTGATGTTCTGAATGTCTCAGAAATGCTCGGACCTGTAGCATGCATGTAGAGAATTTAAAACACGCTACAAATGCTAACTAATAAGCTGTTAGAAATCAACAGCAACATCTTTCAAATCCTTAGAAAACAACAACGTGTTTTCATCCAAAAACAGTGAGTTTTCACAAATACCAAAACCCTAAACTTCGGTAAAAACTCACTTTTTAACTTATCCAAAATGTTAGCTTTAGTAGACGTTTACCTTTGCTGGAGCAGGCAGGAAAAATGGGAGTGTTTTATGAAAGGTTGAAATCGCAGGAAAAGAAAAGAAGAAGCGGAGAAGGAAAACAGAGAAGAGAAAGAAAGGTTTCACGTAAGAGAATGAGAGAGGAAAAACTTGGCTTCTCCAACAAGTTGTACACTTGGCATTCATCCATTGGCCTCCTCCCACCAACCTTAATTTCACCCCAAACTACCCCTTCATCCATTTCAAACTAGCTTGTTTGTTTAGTTATACATTGGTTTGGTTTTTATCTCATTATCCAATTTCTCATTCGTTTTGGTTTCCAACAAATCATACATTGTATTATCATTGAATTAATCCCACTTAATAATTCGGGAAAATAATTACATAGGTAAAAATGCCGGGTGTTACAGAAAATGACCGTTTTGCCCTTCCTTTGATTTTCTATTTGTTTCGTCCTTTGTTTCGTTAATTAGCTAACGATTCGACTCCTCAAATTTCCCTTATTTCACCCGTAACTCCTACTTATTACCAAGGTCCTTTTAAAACTGTCTGTTCGTAATTCGGACTTCGTTTACTATTTTTACCAAAGTATCCTTTATATTACGATAAACGTAATTCTCGTAAAATTAGCGTTAAACTCCTAAAATTCCCAAAATTTTCTTAAAATCCTTATTAATTATTAGGATTGTAATAACGCTTTCTTTTCACGAAACCGACCTAATTGACATAATTATAAAAATGTCATTGCATTATTAATTTACAAAATCCCGTAAAGAATCGGGTGTTACAGCAAAATTTGCTTAACAGCCTGCCAGTGAACATTAGAGGGGGCGTGCATGAATTGAGAAACCTTGTTTACAGCAAAAGCGATATCCGGTCTAGTAAGACAATAGTATTGTAAACCACCAACCATTCTACGATAGAGAGTACTGCTAACAAGAAGAGTACCTGAGTGTTTAGAGAGATTGGATCCCGAAACCATGGGGGTGGAAACCGGTTTGCAAAAACTCATGTTAGCTCTATGAAGCAACTCAGATATGTATTAGGATTGAGAAAAGCTCATACATGTAGGTGTATGAGTGACCGAGATCCCAAGGAAGTAAGAAAGGGATCCAAGGTTTCTTACCATAAATTTTGACCGAAGGTAGAGGAAAAACTGATCCATGAGAGAAGTTGAGTCGCCAGTAAGGATAATGTCATCTACATAAATGGAGGAGTGCTTGTGACATATAAAAAGTGATGTATTAGACTTTGATGCCGAGAAACCCCACCCCAGCAAAGCTTTGTATAGTTTGTGGTACCATGCCCAAGATGATTGTTTGAGACCATAAAGAGTTTTTTGTAATAAACACACCGCAAATGAGTGAGAATGATCAACAAAGCCTGGAGGTTGCTGCATAAAAACTGTACTACCACCATGTAGAAAGGCATTTGCTGATATCCAGTTGTCTAATGGTCCAACCAAATGATACGGTTAAGGACAGCGTAGTACGTATGGTAGTGGACTTTACAACTGGGCTAAAAGTCTCATCATAATTAATGTCATCTGTCTAGTCATAACCTTTACCGGCTAACCGGGCTTTATAACAGTTGACTTTTTCATCTGTTGTGAGTTTAATTTTGAAAACTCACTTGCATCCAATAATTTTAGTCCCAGATGGAAGATGAACTAATTTCCAAGTATTGTTTTTGTTGAACGCGGTGATCTCATCCTTCATAGCATCTAGCCATTGTGGAAATGTAAAGGCTTGTTGGAATGATTTTGGTTCAAACAAGAATTCAGCAGAAAGGGCCTTTGGTTTGAAGATGTCATCTTTGGATCTAGTTCTTATCAAATTATCATTAATAGTAAGAGGCCGATTGCTTAGAATGGAACTGCTGACTGGTAAAATGGGAGATGGATAAGGTTAAGAAGAAGTGATAAAAGTGTGGAAGAAGAGGATTCAGATGGATGGATATTGTGAATAGGAATTTGTGGAAAAGGGAGAGGGATAATTGGAATGGAGAAGAAAGATTGTTGTAAATCAGTCGGAGTAAAGGAAAGGAAGACTCATCAAATGTGAAATGACGAGAAATATATATTTTATTTGAGTGAGGATCTAAGCAGATATAACCCTTATGACGAGTACTAGAGCCCAAAAAGACACAAGGTAAAGAACGAGGTTGAAGTTTGTGATGATTTAAAGGACGAAGAAATGGAAAGCATAGACAGCCAAAAACACGCAGCGAGGAATAGGCTGGAATCGAGTGGAACAAACATTCAAAAAGAGACTTATGGCTCAGGACAGGTGTAGGTAACAAATTGATTAATGTAATAGCCGTAGTAAAAGGATAGGGCCAAAAATGTTAAGGAACTGAAGAATGGAAAAGTAAAGCGAGGCCAGTTTCAACAACATATCAATTTTTGTGTTCTACACATCCATTTTGATTGAGAGTATGAGGACAAGAAACATGATGATGTATACCAAGAGACTTAAAGACATTTGAGAGAGATTGAACGATTTTAATGTTAAGACCAAAGTGAGTGTAAACAAATTTATGAAATTGTATGAAAATATTGTGGACTTCACTTTTTAATATCAAACAGAAAAACCATGTAAATCTAGTTCAATCATTAACAAACAAGACAAAATCTCGTGCACTAGTTGTAAAATTTACAGGAGATGAGCCCCAAACATCAGTATGAATAATGCCAAAAAAGAAAACTAACATGAGAAGTAGAAAATTGAAATGGTAAACGATGAATTGTACGCATTTGACAAGGAGTACATAACTTTGGAATAGTGTTCTTAGTATAAGGAACGTGACACGAATTTAAAACATATTGTAAAATAGCAAGGGAAGGATGACCTAGTCATAAATGCCACAAGTGGGATAGAGGACTAGTTTGAGCTGAGAGAGATAGAATTTGAGATGCCGAGGGGTCCAGTACAATCCGTTAGTGAGGGAGCCCTGGAGAAGTATTTTGTGGGAGATCCGGTCTTTGATAAAAAAATAATTTGAGTGAAATTCAACAAAGATAGAATTCTCACGACATAGTTAATTAACGTTAAGCAGATTATGAGCAATTTGTGGTGTATGAAAGACAATATTTAATTTAAGAGGACGACATGTCGTCGGTATACTAGTAGAACCAAATTGAGTAATTTTGGAGGACTTACCATCAGCTGTCACAACATGATGAGAACCAATATAAGAAGTAGGTTGTTGGAGCACAGAGGAGTGTGGTGTGAAATGGTGGGTTGCACCAGAGTCTAGCAGCCATGGTGCGGAAGAGGTTGGAGTATTCAGGTTTGGGAGAGGCAAGAGGCCATTAGAGTGTGTTGGGAGGGGAAAGGGGTGAACGGAGGAGGAGGAGTAATGTTATAGTTTGCTGGAGATGGGGGTCTGTAGGAGGCATTGTTTGTGCTTGTAAAAGCAGACAATGGCCGAATGACCCACCTTGTTGCAAATTTGAAACCTCGGATTGAAATGGCTCGGAGGATGTGGGCGCCAAGAGTTCAGAGAAGGCGCTGACACAAAACCAAATTGAGGTGGAGCAGTGTGAGTATTAGGTATATTATGGACATTGTAGAACGGCCAAGGAGTCCATCCTATGCGAAAAGGACGTTGGACAACAATATTGATTTGAAGAGGACTTGATGCTGAATGGATCGAATTCTACTTCTCCAGACGGAAGTCATAACTTTGAAGAAGACTGTAGAGTTCCTCAAGTGAAGGTTGATCTGCCCTATTGGTAATATAGGTGACAAATGCATTGTAGTCACTACCTAGTCCCCCGAGAAAGTATAATATTTGGTTGTGGTAGGAGACTGGTTCTCCAATTGCCGACAGGGTGTTGCACAAAGATAAGATTTTCTGTATATAGGTGCTTGCAGAAACTCCATCCTTAGACAGAGAGTGAAGTTGGCTACGAAGATCGGTGATTCTTGTTAAAGAGGATGAGACAAACATTCTGGCCAACACAAGCTAGATCTCACTGGCAGAGTTGAAACATACAATCTAGGGAAGAAGGTTTTCAAAGAGTGAGGAGAAAATCCAGCTCATGATGAGCCGGTTATAGTATTGCCATATTGTGAAATGGGGGTTGTGTTGAAGAGAAAAAGAGTCCATGTAACACCCGACAATTTTGCCTATGTAATTTTTCCCCGAATCATTTATGGGATGAATTTTTACATTAATAACAATGTATGTTTAATGACTTGTCGGATTGTTTAATGGAAAAGCCGATTCGATGAACTAATTAGTGATTTAGTAAAAAATCAATGGAAGGGCAAAATAGGAAGCCAATTAAGGTTGGTGGGAGGAAGCCACATGGGAAAGACAAGAGGATGTTAGGGCCCAATATCCATAATTATTCGCTTAAAAAAATTTTGAGGACAAATTTTTTTTTTTTTAAGGTGGGTGGGATGTAACACCCGGCAATTTTGCCTATGTAATTTTTCCCCGAATCATTTATGGGATGAATTTTTACATTAATAACAATGTATGTTTAATGACTTGTCGGATTGTTTAATGGAAAAGCCGATTCGATGAACTAATTAGTGATTTAGTTAAAAACCAATGGAATGGCAAAATAGGAAGCCAATTAAGGTTGGTGGGAGGAAGCCAATGGTTGAGTGACACTTGGCAAACTTGTTGAAGAAGACAAGCTTCCTCTCCTCTCTTCACTCATACGTGAATCACTTTTCCTTCTCATTTTCTCTCCACTCCTCTCTGTTTTCTCTCTTCCAGACGACGATCGTCCATCGAAGTTTCTTCGATCTCCTCAGTTTTCTTCTATTTCTCAGCCTAAGGTAAGCATCTACTTATGCTAACGTGTTTGGACAAGTCAAAACGTTAGTTTGCTTATGTTTAGAGTAAAAGTCCGATTGTGTATATTATAGGTTCGCGAATCGCCGAGGACATATACACGTACAAGCTTGCTGCTTTTCGGACAACAGGTAAGTTCATGTGTATAAGTTGGCCCTTAAGGCCCTACAGCACGGAGATACTAGGTTTTTGGTTGTCAGGTAGTTAAGTGGTAGATTAAGTCCGAAGTTGAAATTGTTTGTTTCTGTCTTTGCTTGTTATCCTGTTTTCTGTTCTGCTTGTCATCTTGTAGTCTGTTTATGTTATGTTTAAGCACAATGAATGTCCATGCATACACATTTTCTGGAAAACCATGCAAATGTTTTTATAGCACCAGATTTGAAGTTATGAAAGTTAAAACGTGAATGTAATGTATGGTTAAGTGTGGACGAGGTCTGGCATCCTGTCATGTTCTTTTGTTATGTCCTATTGTGGCATGTACTCTTGTTGCGCCAACTCCTCTTCCCACTTATACCTTCTCGTCCAGTGAAACGTAATGTAATGTAACGTTCATGTATTTGAAAATATTCATACACAGCATATGCATCACTTTGCATTGTATGTTCTTACTGAGCTCTAGGCTCATAGTTTAACTCCTTGTTGTAGGTATGAATCCTCTAGAAGAGAACATTGTACCTCAAGATGATGAGTTGATGTAGTTGGCAGGATGAGCTCATAGGGTGGTTGCTGCAGTCAGACAAATGTATTTCCTGTGAGGATGTATTTTTCTAAAGTTATATCAAGTTCTGTACAGCTTTTGGGATTTTAAAACGATGTACAAACTTTTTGTTGATATATTTAAAACTTTGGTTTGACAGTTGATAGTTGTCTCTTGAAATGTTTTATAATCGTTTGGAAATCTCTATTTTGTTGTGCGTGGATCGGTTCGGGTTTAGAGCTTTCCTGTGACGACCCCAACCCGATCAGGGCCGCCACGGACTGACCGTGACATAATCATTTCGTAAGCCCTCGTATTATTCGCATAAACTTTTTCATTTTCACTTTAAACATTTCCCAAAACCCTTAAACAAACTAACCATAACCTAACCTTAACTCTAAGCTCTCGTAACTACGTAAATTTTCTTTTTATATCACTCATAATTTTTCGACTTCTAAACCATTAAATCAGAGTCTCGGATTGTTGAAATCCATTAAAATCAGTCATTCCTCAATCATCAAACAGTGACACTAATATAACCTACAATTTCAGACAAATTCAAGAAAACGAACCGCATGGATCGCTCTAAAAATCGAGCTTATCCTTACCTGTTAAAAATAACCCAAACAGTTCCAGTATGTTTCTAAAATTTAGACTCTACATTCTAAACAATCTACTACCACTACATATACATCGAAACTCGACTATTCATACATTTTCTATCAAAGCATCTAATCCATATACTTAAACATTTTCATACATATACATCAACACTCGACTTTTCATAAAATTTTCTATCAAAACCTCTAATCCATATACTTAAACATTTTTATAAACAAACCGACATGTAGACCTACTAACCAACAAGACTAACTCACATCCATTCGACATACATCATTCAAGCCAAGCCAAAACACACCCCGTCGCCACGAGCACCATCCGTCGACCACCTATTCTTTGTCATCGAGTTCACACATGTCACCTACATCATGCAACATAAACAGTAAGCCTAATGCTTAGTAAGGGGATGCACAATAGATAACATATACATGAATGCGTGACTTTTCATAAAACATGTTCATTTGTTCATTCTCATTCCTTTTCATACATGAATCGTGTTGGGAAGGTAGGCAGGTGCGTGTACATAACCTTTCGGCCGTATTCATGGTCCAAACATGGACTGTGATTCATGGTCCCTCGAGTCGGACAGTTTTGTTATTCATGGCCAAGCCTCCCCATCATACTTAAACATTTCATACATTTCATTTTTATACATGTAAAGCATTTCGTTAGGAAAACATGATGCAATGAGGGAATTCACTTAACATACCATCAACCAACTCATAACGTGCATGAACATACATTGCTCACAACGAAACTAACAAACAACAACTAACATTCTAGGCTACCCGACTCGTTAAACCCCACAATCAGAAAATCATCATCAAAACAACAAAATCTAACGTTGACACGATGTAGGGCCTTAAGGGCCGGAAACCTAACATCCACTTACCTGGCGTCCGTAGTAAGCCGAGCACCGTCCAAAAGTCGTCTCCACCTAAAGCATTTCATAAATAAGGTACATTAAAATCAATTCTAATTAAACTAATTTCAAACTTAAACTAATCTCCTAATTTAGGAAATTCTTTCCTAAAATTTCCATTTTCTCTTTCGGGCATAACTAAACTCTTATTTTCTTAAAATCATCTTAAACTACTATTTATAGCTTAATCTAACTAAAATCTAACTAAACGGGCCACTATTTTGGGTTTGGTAAAAACCGACCTAAATTCGAAGCTTAGATAGGACACTTATTGAGGAATACCCTAGATTGTCGAGGTACAATAGTCGTTCTAAGTGATAGAAGTCCTAGTAAAAAAAACGAACTCGTATGATTTAGATCCGTGTTACGGTTTAAGAGTATCTAGATGAAAACAATATTCAAAGGAAAATGTATTTTTACTTGAAATTTTAGAGGACAGGTTGATCCTTACTGAGGGTTGGTGGATGAAAATTGAGGCGCAATTTAGCATGTTCGTACTAGCCCATGCTCGTTAAGAAAAATGAAAGGGTAAGATTGAAACTTAAGAGATTTGATTAAGATGTGAACTTTAACTCAGACAGTTTACAACGAGAAGGTTGTGGGACGAATAGTTGAAGGAATTGAAAAGAGTGTTCAGATCCTGAGTAGGATAACTGAAGAAGATAGAGTCAACTAGAAAAATTTTATGGGATGAAATCCTTGGCTATTTGTTATAGTTATAATATCGAGATATTGGAAGAATTAGTAGTAATGAATGTGACTTATGATAAGTTAGAAAAATAGTATTAAATTAAAACGGTCGGTTTGAGAGGTTGAAGTGATATAGACTAGTGAATTCAATGGACGTAGGCGTTAAGTGGATTGAGCAATAAAGTTGCCATAGTTTGGAAGAGCTTAGAACTTCGTGAGGTAGAAATCGTCAGGTACCTGATCGGAATAGTTAAGGCCATAATGTAATCTAATGGCATTACAACCATAACTACGGGGGTATCATGCAAATGAATGCGATGTTATAGAATTTTATTCATAAAGGAACGATGGATTTTAAGAGAGGAAACGACGTTAGCACCCAGTTGGACTCGTTGAGACCCAACTAGGTTATTTTGATTATTTGGTTTGCAAGGAATAGCAATGGAACTTAGTTGAGAAGCCCACACCGAAATAGTCGCCACAATCGGCGGTTGCAAAAACCGTATGGTGACCAAGAGATACTCTTTGATAAAATAGATTATGAGGAATTATTACTAGAGAAATTGTAGGAAATTGAGTTGGCATGGCATTCCGATACGGACAAAGTGATGAAATTCATACAGAAGTTGGGTTGCAACCTAAAAAAAAAAAAAAAAAAAAAAAAAAAAAAAAAAAAGCCGAGCAGTTTCCAGGAGACCAGGTAAGTGAAGTATTGTATGTGCTCGGCCTACTCACAAACATAGGTGTTGCATGATTTGATATCTTCTTGTGTGTTTTATGCCAGCAGTTTTTTGAAGAATACGAAAATGACTTTCATTACTATTATTGGAAGCCGAGTACTATTGAAACTGCATATTGACGGTGGAACTAATCCATCCCTTAACTGATTATGAGATTTATTACGATGAGAACTGATCCCACTCCCAAGGGAATTGAGGATCGAATCAGCTATTAGAGGCCCTCATCCACCCCTTAATAATGAGAGGATGTAACATATGGGAGAGTTGATCCACTGCCAGGGAATCATGGATCTGAGCAGTAAACAACATGAGCCACTGAGATGAGAAGTAGAAACTGCATATTTTAGTTTCATGTTTCAGCTGTCATTGCATTATTGCTTTATTTACTTAGCAACGTAGGCTAATATGAGTTTGTGATGTAGGGTTGCAGGGATCTGCAGGTGATTCTCCTGCGTGTACAATATAGAAGTGGTTGGAGGAGTACATCCCGTCTCGGCTTGGTAACCTGATGATGGGGTCTGGTGGCAGCATTGATGAGGTTTAAGTGATATATTTAGTTTTGAAGTTTGTCGAGTTTTTTATGACATTATAAGATATTTTACATATAGTAATTTCGATACCTTTTGAGGTTTACTGTACTGGTAA
>CM039513.1:11206031-11231251 GCA_022432975.1 Begonia masoniana
AGCGAAGAAGAACGAAGGAAGAACGCTGCGGCCAACAATGCTATTACAGGAAGTAAAATTCTCTGCAAATGAATTAATTTATGCTAGTTAAGTTCTGCTGGACAGAAACCAGAAGCAGCGCTAATGGCTGAAGAAGAAGAAGAAGAACAGGAAGAAAAGGCATGCCTCCATTGATTATTTCGGAATAGAATCGGAGAGAGAAGGAGAGCAAAGACAAGCAATTTCAGTCTGTAAAATGAGAATCCCAGGGTCCCATACAGTAGGTGGAGAGAGAGCTTCTGGGTGAGTTGAAAATGGAGGCTACGTGTGAAAGCTATGGAGTTCTTCGCCAACTGAATTGTGCAGAGAAGCAGTGAAACCGACGCTTTTATTTCCTCCGTTGGATTCAAACACACGGAATTTAAATCTTCAAATCTGAGAACGGTTAGGAGAGAGTTTTGAAAAAAAGAAGGAAGCTGTTGGGGGAAAGTTGCAGGTGGAAAAGCTTGGAATTGTGAAAATGGAGGATTTGTCAATTAACACACAATGACAGGGAGATTAAAGATCATATTTTTAGGACCACTATGCAGCATTAATGCATGAATCCGACCATACTACGTAACTACATTTAAACCCAGAAACAAAAAACACAATTATTTTGACGTGATTATTTTTCTCATTTATATTCGAATTATTATGCCACTTTAAAAAGAGAAATTATTAAGCTGGGAAATCAAGAGTATTTTATAATAAAATTTGACATAAGGTGACGTTTACCTAATGTTGGAACCATAATAAAAGATAGAAATTCTGTCACATTTTTTTTGCGTACAAAATAAATCATGTGTTAGGATCTGAAGCAGTGCATTTTTATGAAGTTAATCCCATGCAAGAAAAAATAGATATCTTCATCTTCGAATCAACACTATCCAACAACTCTTTTTTTCCTAACAAAGAATGTTTATTACAAGACGCGAATCAACACGTTACTTTCTTCTCTTAAGGATTATTTAAAGAATAGTAATTTCTTTAATTTGATGTTAATGAAAAAAAAAACGATCTAATCATGTTAAACTCAAAATATTTAGATCTAATGCAGAATTAAGTGATCGAGCGTACCTCCGGCTATTATCGGTTAATGCTTAAATTTTGGTTCTTCTAAAACCAATTTAATCTCTCTCTAGATGGTGTATTTTGAAAAATAGAGATTCTGGCTTAGAGACCCAAAAATCGTTTTTACGCTCCATTTATTTCTCTAACCATCATTGAGAAAATTTACACGTAATATGGGTAAAAGCAGTTAATACACATGTCATTTTTCTATAATTAATGTATTTATTAAACCACATAATATGATTAATATTATTAATCCACGTGAAGATAATTAATTCCAACATTCTCCCACTTGGTTAATAAATCCAAACATGTACTACAATGAGAAATAGGGGTGTTCGTGGTCCGGTCCGATCCGGTTTTAAGGAAGATTGGGACCGGACCAATAAAATTCGGTTTTCAATTTTCAGGACCGGAACCGTTAAAATTTTCTTGAGAATCGGACCAGAATTTCGGTTTCGGTTCTGGTCCGGTTCTGGTTTTCCCATTATAAATTTTTTTTTATCAACCCAATTAGCTAAATCCAACAATGTACCAAAAATCTAATAACCACAGCAAAAATGACACCAAAAACACAGCAAACAAGTTGGCAAACTACTAGAAAAAAAATTGAATTATCAAACAAACAGAAAAATTAAACTTATGAAACACTAATCAGATAACAGAACTAATAATTTATACAGGTTCGGCTGGAGTGCCCCAATTCCAAAGTCCAAAATTGAATCAATAATAACAGAAAGAGCATAACCAACTTGTGGTTTGAATTGTGATGATGCTCAGATGAAACAAAATCCAGAAAATCGAACGCGAAGGAAGAAACTAAACAGCGAACTCATCTGGGTGGAATAACTGCAAAAATCACAACATTAGTTAAAGAGATAAACAAATCCAAATCAGAGACAAAAAAGCCTACCTTCGTCGGGCGAGTTGTCGAGCGGCTAGTTTTCGGCAAGGGCGACTGATCGAGGGCGAGAGACAGTGAGCTTTCGGCAAGGGCTACGGTGAGAGATGACCAGCTTTCGGCGATGGCGAGGGCGAAGGCGAGAGACTTGGTCGGCGATGGCGATTTGCGAAGATGAGAAGAGAGAAGACTCGAGATCGAGAGAAGTGAAGAACTGAGAAGCCTCGATGTGTTGTTAGGGCACAACACAATGGTCCGGGTCGGTTCCAAACGATCTGACTATTTAGAACCGAAAACAGGACCAAAAATTTCGGTTCTGGTCAATACAGAACCGAAATTCCCTTTTTTTATTCACAGAACCGACCAAAACCGGACCAAAATTTCAGTTCTGGTTCGGTTCTTCGGTTCTCAGTTTTTTTGTTCACCCCTAATGAGAAATATGATACATGAATCATAGCGATAAATTCTCTAATAAAATTAATATTATCTTCCATGTATCACAATGCATTATATTTCTCAACAATAACCCGTAAAACTTAATGAATAAACTCTATGTTTATTCTAGGTCCAAACTTTAACGATATTTCTCAAAATAATCAATATAAGAAAATCAAATATAAGAAATCATTAGAGTTTCACTAAAACATTTGTTTCTTTCAACAAAATAAAATCATAAAACGGAAATAAGTTTCATTCGTTCCACATGATCCTTGAAATTCTTTGGTGGCATGCCTTTAGTCAAAGGATCTGCAATCATCAACCCAGTGCTAATGTCACGACCCAAAACCCAACGAATCGTGTTCTTATTCTTGACTCGTATTTTTTTTTAAATCATAAAGAGAAAACTATTCGAAGAAAACTCTACTAAAACGATTGAGAGCCATGTTTAATACTCGTTTGAAATCCCTTGAAACTAAATTAAAACATTGATGGAATTGAAAAAGGAATAAGAGAAGGATGCTTTCGGTTTTAGAGGAAAAGAAGAGGGGCGGAGACGGAAAATAAAAAGGGGCGATCGATTGGCCAAAACAGCCGATCGTTCGCCTTATGAAAATTTTGCACAGCCGATTGATCGGCAAAATCAGCAAATCGTTCGGCTGGCCTTCTGTCTTTGAGATTTAGAGACACGAGTTGCCGATCGATCGCTTCTCTTTGCCGATCGATCGGCAACCTCTTGGCTTTTTCATTTCGCCAAAACAACATTAGCCGATCGATCGCCCCTCTGGCCGATCGATTGGCTACCCCTCTGGAAACATGCTCCTGCAAATTCCTTCCTAACAACTTAAACATACAACAATTAAATCACAACTTCTCCTAAATCCTTCAACCAAAACTCAATCAAACCATTCAAACGAGAAGCTTTAAATCCCCAAACCATCCATCCTATAGAAGAACAAAACGTTTAGACCGTAGCGGAAGACAAAACGGGTGAAAATTCCTTAATCAGAAATTCATCTTAAAATCATAAAAATGAAAACCGTCAACCATCCTAGTACTTGTCATCATATGAAAATCTTATGAAAATCTCTTTCTACCTATTTTCCATAATGTAAACTTTTACCAAAACTTGCTAGGAGCACTACCCTCAAGTCAAATCGCCGTCCAGCCACAAAACCCTGCCATGAGCACCATCCAACAACCCGACTTAGACTTCATCGTTAGGTTTGAGGTCTTCACTTTTAAATTCGTCACCTACATCAAAAGATTTAAACTATAAGTCTAATGCTTAGTAAGGAATGTAAACATATACGTGAATGATCATGTATGCATGTATCGTAAAATCATGTTCATAATCTTATTTCATATTCCACTTGTCTTGGGTTAAAGGGGGGCACGAGGAAGTGGCAAGGAAATCGTGATCGTGGTCTTCTCGGACAATAACCGTAATGACCAGTCCGACCCACACAGTAGTAGGATTCGCGAACTGACCGTGCAGTGTCGACCCGGCCCCCACCAGCGGGAGGATCTACGAACCGTACACATAATCTCAAGAACAAAAAAAATCATGGCCAATTAACCCCGTCCCACGCCTAACCATTTACATATATTTCATAGTCTTATCTTATTAACTCAAATCATATGCATAAAACGTTTTCGTGTTCTTTTAGAGAAAACCATGATGCATAAACGTGAATGTACATAGAGACGTAAGGACACTATACAATAAGAAACAAGTCATCCAACATTCGTCATATCATAATCCCGACAAGCCATATTCATCAAACAGTCATAAATACTAAACTCTTAGTACCCTCGTGATGTAGGGCCCTAACGACCGACATCCTAACACACTCACTTACTTGAGCTCTTTTAGCAACGTCGTGCCTTCACTTTATGCCCTTTTCACCTAGAACATTTCATATTTTGACATTAAAATCAATTCTAAATAATCTAAATTCGAAACTAACAAAATCCTAGTTAAGGAAGTTTCCTAAAACTCCAACTTATCTCGTTCGGGCATTTTATCGAACACTTAGTGTATATAGCTTAACTCCACTCACAACAATGACATTTAAACCTTCCAGCCACCAACATTAATCCTATTTATCAAGTAATCACCATCAATTCATCCTAACTACTTCAATAGCAATAAATGAATCATCAATGGGCATTAAAACACAACACCATCGATTTCTAACTAAAATCTAATAAATCTCAACCCTAAATCAATAACTCTAATGAAATATAACCCTAAATCAACAACTAAATGTGTCAAAAGCTTGGGGAATTACCTAAAATGTCGATTGGGGAAGTAAAAATTGGAAAGAGACTCGCCGGAAACGAACATTGATAGGCCGATGAGGAAGGCGGCGTGGAGGAGAAATGGAGAATTGCCCAGGGGAGGGAAATCGTGGGAATGAGAGGAAATGAAGAGGATTTTAGGTTTTAATTAAAATTTCATTATAAAAATTACCATATCGCCCTTCTTAATAACCCTTTACTTAATTCCATTAATTGATCTATGATTTGATTTTCTCCAAAATAATCTCAAACCACTAAAATCACTCATAAATCCATGGGGTTCCAATAAAACTTCATATTCACGAAATGAGCCTAAATTACTAATTTACGGAATAAAACACTATACGGCGAAAAACTGGAGGTCAAGAAACAAAATCCATAACCCAAAAATCTGGGTGTTACAGCTAATGTGCTAAATGACCACTTTTTTTTTTCCTTAACAGGTTCTCTAATGGCTAAGTACTCAATGTCGATGTGTTTACTTCGACTACCACTCTTATTATTCTTAGCCATAAAGATCGCAGCTGAGTTGTCACAAAACAACCTTAATGGCTTGGAGATGGAATCCACAATCCTAAGCCCAGCAATGAAACTCTTCAACCATACACCATACGAAGTAGCCTCAAAACACGATACAAACTCGACCTCCATGGTGGAAGCTCAAAACACGATATAAACTTGGCCTCCATGGTGGAAGTAGCAGTCAATGTCTGCTTCGCACTCCTCCACGATACAGCTTCATCAGCGAGCATGAAAACATAACCAGATGTCAATTTCTGTGAATCAACACATCTGGCAAAGTATGCATTGGACTAGCTCACCACCTCTAGAGTATCAGTCTGTTTGAACATAAGCATGTAATCCTTCGTTCCTTGAAGGTATCTCATTGCTTTCTTTGTAGCCTTTCAGTAGTCCAAACCTGGAATTCTCTGATATCTTCTCAATACCTCAACAACAAATGCAATGTCAGGTCTTGTACAGACCTGAGCATACATCAGGCTTCCAACAGCAGAAGCATATGAAATATTTTTCATTTGTTCCCTTTCGAGATCATTCCTTGGGCATTGGTCCAAACCAAACTTATCACCTTTAACAACAAGAGCTACATTTAGTGAACAATCTTTCATCCGAAATCTCTCTAAAATCTTATTGATATAGGTTTTTGAGATAGACCCAAAACTCGTCTATCTCTGTCTCTATGTATCTTAATGCCAATGACATAAGACACATTACCCATATCCTTCATGTCGAAATTCTTAGGGAGAAATTGTTTCACCTCATATAACAAACCTTTGTCGTTAGCTGCAAGTAAAATATCATCCGCATACAGAACAAGAAAACAAAGTTTACTCTCATTGATCTTTTGGTATATACAATGATCCATAACGTTCTTTACAAAACCAAATGAAGAGACAACATCATGAAATTTCAAATACCATTGACGAGAAGCTTGTTTGAATTCATATATGGATTTCTTAAACTTGCACACCAAATACTCACAATTACTAGAGGAAAATCCTTCGGGTCGTTGCATGTATACCTCTTCCTCTAGTTCTTCATTGAAAAATTTCGTTTTCACATCCATTTTTGCAACTCTAAATTAAAATGTGCAATTAATGCCATGATTATGCAAAGAGAATCTTTCTTAGATACATGAGAGAATGTCTCCTTGTAGTTGATTCATTCCCTCTGAGTGAATCCTTTAACAACGAATCTTACTTTATATCTTTCAATGTTGCCCATTGAGTCTTTCTTTGTCTTAAAGACCCATTTGCATCCATTTGTTTTTACACCATTAGGCAACGTGACAATATCCCAAACTTCATTGACAGCCATAGAATTCATCTCATCCTTCATGGCATCATACCAGAATCTTGACTCTGCACAACTTATGACTTGCGAAAACATTTTAGGATAATTTTCGGCTCCGACATTAAAATCTGATTCTTGCAGATACACAACATAATCATTAGATATCTTTGACTTCTTTACTCTAGTAGATCTCCTTAATGTTGGATCAACATCAACTTGTAGAATTTGTCGATCAACCGGTTGCACAACTATTTCAGGTAACTCCTGAGCAATCTGATCTCCTGGCTCATTATTAATAACTTGTGGAATTTGAGTGATTGTTCTCATAACAGTCGGTTGGAATCGAAGGTTGTTGTGAATAACAATCAATCTATCACTTGATCACGATGGTTGCGCTTCAGAATGATCCTTATTTGGAACGGTGTTCCAAGATCGGTCGCTCCCACTGATAAAGCCATTCTCAAGAAATTTTGTATTTCTTGATTCCACAATTCTAGTGTTGTGAGAAGAACAATAGAATCTGTACCCATTAGATATTTCGACATATCCAATGAAATACCCACTAATAGTTCTTGGGTCCAGTTTCTTTACTTGTGGATTATAGGCTCTTGCTTCACACGGACATCCCCAAACGCGTATATGTTGCAAAATCAGTTTCCAACATTTCCATAACTCAAATGGCGTCTTTGGGGCAGCCTTGGTTGGAATTCGGTTTAATATATACATAGTTGTCTTAAGAGCATCAGTCCACAATAACTTTGGACGGTTGGAGTTACTCTGCATACTCCGCACCATGTCCATCAATGTTTAGTTTCTTCTTTCTGCAACACCATTCTGGTCTAGAGAACAAGACATAGTGTATTGGGGCACAATCTCATACTTTTGAAGAAACTTTGCAAATGGACTAACCGCTTGTCCTTTCTCAGTATATTACATATATTCTCCACCTCTATCTGTTCTCACAATCTTAATTTGCTTATCGCACCGTGTCTCTACTTCTGCCTTGAAAATCTTAAAAGCGTCTGAAGTTTCATCCTTAAAATGAAGAAAGTAGGTGTACATATATCGCGAATTATTATCAATGAAAGAGATGAAATATTTCGGACCATGCATATCTATATCAGGACAACAAATATCTGAATGGACGATCTCTAAAATGGTTGTACTCCTCGTAGTACCTTTCTTGGATTTATTGGGCTGCTTTCCCTTAATGCAGTCTACACACGTATCGAAATCAGTAAAATCTAAAGTACTAAGTACTCCATCTTTTACTAATCTTTTAATCCTTTCAATAGAGATATGTCACAATCTCCAGTGCCACAAAGTAAAGGAATCCTCATTTATAACACAACGTTTTACTCTAGATTGAACATGACAATATTATAAGCAGTGTCATTTTGTAAATTAATAGAGAAAAGACCATTCAACAATGTACCACTCCCAACATTACTAGATTTATAAAATAAATCAAACGATGTTCCATAAAAGTTGAAAGAGTATCCCAATGGTACAAGTTTCGAAACAGAAATTAAATTCCTAGAAAAGTTAGAAACATAAAAGGTCTTTTCTAAATACAAATTAAAACCACTACTTAAAACTAAACAACATGTCACAATTGCTTCCGCACGTGATTGCATCCCATTTCCAGAATAGATGTCTTATTTATTTGGCGTTGGCTTCCTTAGGTTTCGCATACCCTGTAAGGTATTAGAAACATAGATTGTAGAACCAGAATCAATCTACCATGTGTTATAATTAATATCAACCATATTAGATCCATAACAGACAAAAGAGATCAAATTACTTTTTTTCCCAAGCCATATCGGAAATTTCGGGCATTTTTTCTTAATGTGTCCCTTCTTGTTACAAAAGAAGCACCTTATATCCTTCGGATCATTCTTAATCCCTCTGGTTGCTAGTATTTTCTCTTTCCCCCTTTGGCTTACGAGCTTTCTAATCCTTCTCATATGTAACTATAAGTGCACTCTCACCCAAATCCATCGCCAGCCTATTCTCTTCCTGACACGCATGGTCATAAGCTCATTAATTGATCATTTCTCCTTATGTGTGTTATAGGAGATCTTAAAGGCTCCATATGCTCATGGAAGGGTCGCCAGTATGTAATGCACCAAGAAAGACTCTGACATCTCAACCTCGAGCCTTTTAAGCTGAGCCGCAATGTCTTGTAGCTGTATGATGTGCTCACGCACACCTTTCACTGTAGTAAGCCTCGTAGATGTGAACTTGATTATAAGGGTACTAGCAAGAGCTTTATCAGAAGTCGCGGACTGCTCATCAATCACCTTCAGTAATGCTTTGACATTCTTATGCTCCTCAATCGAACCACAAATACTCTCAGATATTTTAGTCTTTATGAACATCATACTGAGACGGTTAGACCGATCCCATCATTCATGAAGAGTTAAATCATCCAAAGTACTCTCATCATCAATTATTGGCTCATCATTTCTTATAGCATCATCAATATCCAAGCATCCCAAATGAAGAAGGATCCTCTCTTTCCAGACTTTATAATTATCACCCACAAGTTCGGGAATCTCACACTTAATATAAAAAACACTACCAGTTGTCCTAATTGTACAAAATTCAATTACATATGCTTAAATTTAAAATGGGACAAATAAACATAAGTCATGTTTCACCAACGTAAATCATGCTTAAAAAATATGCATCTAATGACATAAAACTTGTCTGTGGGCTAAAGATTAAATTCAATCATATACATTTATAACTTTATGATAAAACTATCAAATCATGTTCATTTTCCTAACTCCTATGGGTAAATTAAGAAATATGATATGATATTTCATCCTAATTAATCACACAAACATAATAGAAATTCATGTGGGATAAAATCTATCATATTAAATGAAATTAATTACAAATAATGTGATGCAGCGGAATTGCAGAATATTATCGGAACTCACAAAAGCTGTTGAACCACGCACGATTACCAGCAGTTGTCTTCTAAAATCTGTTAAATCGCGCACGATTACCAAATCAAATGCATCAATTTTGAAATCCTAAGAGAGATCGAAAACTGGTAAAAAGAGTCAAATCTTTATCAAATCAATCATTCATACCAAAGCAACTAAAGGGAATTAAATACCCATGAAATCCGACATCTAAGGAAACAAAATAAATTCCTAAAGAAAATCAAATAAACTAAAATAAAGAAACCAAATAAACTCTTAAATAAAATAAAATAAACTAAGGAAACCATAGATTTTAGAAAATATGGAAATTAATCTGTAAAAGGCATCATTTTGCATCATTCTCCCAAGCTGAAAAGAAATTTGTCCTCAAATTTGTTGGAGCGACATCGTCAGGGAGGCAAATCAATGAGGAGGTTCGCCTGGAAAGCATCGTCAAACTCATTGATAAAATATTGGACTGACGCTAGAACATCGGGGCCGTGAGACACCTGCTTGCCGAAGAAAATGAAGACAACTCCGGTTTGCACAATCTCTACATCGAACGCTCCAAACATAAAGCTGTAGTCGTTGGTGTGTCCATCATGGCTCGAGCGACAGTCGTATTGCCATGTTCGATAGAGGAATAATGAGCAAACGTCTATACCCACCACGTCACATATAACTTGGTCCCTGTAAATTGATCAAATGGAAAAACTTACCAATGCTCGTTGAGAAACCGTGACATTCAATCCAGTTTGTAGTAATGACAACTTGTATGGCTTCGGGTGCTTCTCATGTGTGAAACCCAATTTAGTGGTCACTTCTTCAGCAACGACGTTCTCACAACTTCTGGAGTCAATGATAAACTTGCACTCTTTGCCACCAATGGCACCGATCGACTAAAAAATATTATTCTGCAACCATGTTTCTTCGTGAAGTTGTGGAGTTAGCAGAGCGTGACCCACCACCAAACATTGACTTGTGTCGCCGTTAATAAATTCTAAGTCCACACCCTCAAGATCAGGATCTTCGGTGCTGTCGTAAATCGGGTTGCCCAAATCTTTAAACTCTAAGATTTCTTCCTCAGTGTTGTCGTAAATCAAGTCGCCCCAATCTTTAAACTCTAAGATTTCTTCAACTTGAAGACTTCCATGGAATTCAAGAATTTCAGTACGCATTCCCGATTCCTATCGCCTCCTATCATCCTCGACTGGAGTTCTCTGTCTCCTCTGACGGCCTTGGGGAAGATCATCCTCGCGTCCGAAACCGAAAAAATCGGCCTCTTCGAGCCTCGCCTCTCGGCCCCCTCCTCTGTTTCGCCGATTTCGGTTGACGAGTAATGCATCCATCCTGGTCGCTAATTGATCCATAATCAATTCAAATCGTTGCTCAATCATTTGTCCTAGTCGTTCTTCTAACGCAGCTTCATTGGTGCGGTCATAAATCTCTTCAACTCGCTGTTGTAGCTGATTTCGTCGGCCTGCCATGGAAGCAAGAATCGTTTGGCTCTGATACCAACTGATGCAGCAGAATTGCAAAATATTATCGGAACTCACAAAAGCTGTTGAACCGCGCACGATTACCAGCAGTTGTCTTCTAAAATCTGTTGAATCGCGCACGATTACCAGATCAAAGACATCAATTTTGAAATCCTAAGAGAGATCGGAAACTGCTAAAAAGAGTCAAATCTTTATCAAATCAATCATCCATACCAAAGCAACTAAAGAAAATTAAATACCCATGAAATCCGACATCTAAGGAAACAAAATAAATTCCTAAAGGAAATCAAATAAACTAAAATAAAGAAACCAAATAAACTCTTAAATAAAATAAAATAAAATAAAATAAACTAAGGAAACCATAGATCTTAGAAAATATGGAAATTAATTTGTAAAAAGCATCATTTTGCATCCAACTGATGCAGCGAAATTGCAGAATATTATCGGAACTCACAAAAGCTGTTGAACCGCGCACGATTACCAGCAGTTGTTTTCTAAAATCTGTTGAATCGCGCACGATTACTAGATCAAAGGCATCAATTTTGAAATCCTAAGAGAAATCGAAAACTGGTAAAAAGAGTCAAATCTTTATCAAATCAATCATCCATCCTAAAGCAACTAAAGAGAATTAAATACCCATGAAATCCAACATCTAAGGAAACAAAATAAATTTCTAAAGGAAATCAAATAAACTAAAATAAAGAAACCAAATAAACTCTTAAATAAAATAAAATAAACTAAGAAAACCATAGATTTTAGAAAATATGGAAATTAATCTGTAAAAGGCATCATTTTGCATCATAATGTCTTAATGTGATTCTAAATACTTATATTTCATTTAGCCTAATTAAAGATGATGTGGCTACTCTCTAATTAATTAAATCACATGAATCATTTGACATTAAATTTAATTCACAATAATATTCGTATAATATGCCCAAAAAATATAAACATTGTGAATTGTCAAAATTATTGTTTGTATGACATCACGTACTATACTAACTTTATTGTACGACTATGCCACTACAAAAACATTGTTATAAAGGAATAACAGCTTTCTATTGTGTGGCAGCAAAAAAACAAAATGATATACAGATATAAAACGACTATGGTACAACAACAGTAAATGGTGCACCAGTACAAAATTTCATCATCTTCAACCTCTAGCAGGCTCCAAACGACTCGATTTCAACCCGAATGAAAACCTGGCGGGTTTTCCATCAATATTACATTAAAATCATGCCAAATTAACCCAGAAATAATAGAAATCGAATTCCATAAAGATTTCTAACATCAAAATCTAAAACAAAACACAAAAAATTTATGTCCTAATTTCAAAATCTCCATTAATGAAAAGCCAGAGGTTACAACTCATGCTCTGATACCAAAATGAAAAAAAAAAAGACATAATCATGTTAAACTCAAAATATCTAGATCTAATGTAGAATTAAGTGATCGAGCGTACCTCCAGCTATTCTCGTTTAATGCTTAAGTTTTGGTTCTTCTAAGACCAATCTAATCTCCCTCTAGATGGTGTATTTTGAAAAATGGAGTTTTTAGCTTAGAGACCCAAAAATTATTTTTACGTTCAATTTATTTCTCTAACCATCATTGAAAAAATTTACATGTAATATGGGTAAAAACAGTTAATACACATGTCATTTTTCTATAATTAATGTATTTATTAAACTACATAATAGGATTAATATTATTAATCCACGTGGAGATAATTAATTCTAACAGTTAATGTTTATGTCACGACTCAAAAGTAGGCCTAATGTATGTGAAAATGAGTTTTATCATTTCATTTTAAAATCATGAGCCAGTGAGAAAATATGATGTATGAGTTTACATTTATCAAATCTTTTTTACCATTTGAAAACAGGCTCTACGAGCAATTGGTTAGACGATTTTAAAAACTTTACTGCAAGCATAGGTAAGTATAAATAAAACAGGCCACCACCGTTTGCCGTAGAAATCAATCCCAGTGAAATTAAGGTCATTAACAAACTTTTACACATCAAATTCTCATAAGGCACGTCAAATAATTACGATGATTCGTAGATCCAGTTTGTCATATGAAAGAGAAAGAATGATTGTTCGAAGACCAGTCAAACGTGTATCGATCGCAATAATAAACACTTAAGCCAGATTTAAGGATTAGAACCAAAGGGTACATCATCACTATCCCAACCCAATATCACACTTACAAACAAAACACTTAAACAAAATAAAAGGTGTACAACAACAACTTCATATTGTTTTGGCCCCAATGTTGCCCAAAACAACCAGAGTTCTATCTAGCATATACATATAAATTAAGAAATGAAATATTATGCATGCATAAAATAAAAGTATAAAACTGGTATATGTATAGTATAAAAACTAATATGTTGTTAAAGAGAACATGTTGGAGATTACGTGTGATAGTTCACAAAATTCGAGTTTTGTGTAATACCCGGTTCTATCAAACCGTTTCTCTATTCCTTTTAAACTAATGGCACAATTTATATGGCAATATTAAATGTAGGGTTAGTGGACGACTAGTGACATGCCTACAAGGCCTATTACTCGATCGCAAACAAAGTCCCTTGCCTTACTTAGCTATTTTACTGATGACTTTGTTTCTATTGCAGGTCTTAATCTCGAAGATGGATCCACTTGGGAGATTAGCCCATTGGATCGGGAGCATCCGTTGCATTTGTTGACGTGGGACACACGGATAAGTTGTGAGCTTCATCAGACGGGAATTTGTCTTCCCGGCATCCTAAACATGTAACCATTTCAATTATGCATTTTTTCTTTTCTTTATTTTTCATGAACACCTTTGATGTATTTTTCTTATTTTGAAACTTTGGCAAACATTTTGGCCCCATTTGTGAGAGTAAGGTGAGTTATAAGCCTTACTCAATTCATGCATTAGATTGTTGGTTAGGATTAGAATGGTGATAATTAGCTATGGGTTGAAGACCAAGAAGCAAGTCATCATCAAGCCCTAAAGGGAAGAAAGCCCAAAACCCAACCAAGGAGGCACTAAGGAGGGATTGTCTTTTTGAAATTCAAATTTAAGCGTCAAAGGATCAGCCACCGTTGGATCAACACTTCATATCAACGCTTCAGCGAGCACACCAAAAAAACCCTAGCTATTCATCACTTAGGTCTATAAATAGGCATTGATTAGAAGCATTGAAAAACTTTTTGCCACATTGCTAATACACGAGTCACCTTTGCCTCTCTTGAGAGCTTTGGAATTACCTTCGTCGGAAAGGTAAGCCACGGATTTCTAAATCCGTGATTGGAGTAGAGGACTCCCTTACTAACTAGCTCAAGGTTGCTAGAGTTAGTAAGTATTGCTTCCCACCTCCATTCTTCCTTGGAAGATCGAGCTAAGTGGGAGCCAAACCGGTGCCCTACGGTGGTAGTTATTCCTACGGGAAAACTTGCCCCCGGAAGCCTCACGTAAGATAGCTTTCCGGGCCGCCAAAGGGTTTACATCTTCTTTCTCTTCCATCTTCTTCATTTCACACACTTGATTCACTTCGTTTTCCTACATCTTTTGTTCGCTTATTCATTACATTGTCGGTCATATTCATTTTACACACACTGAGTACGTTGTTTGTATTTTGTGGGTTTAACACGGGTTCCCTTTTTAGGTAGCCCCGTGTCAAGTGGTATCAGAGAATAGGAGGCTTCCTCTGAGTGCTTTTGGTCGATTTGGAACACCCATTTAATTGGTTTTAATCGGGTGATAATAGTTTCATTTCATCGCACATTTTCTTCTCTAAAATATATTTTGTGTGTTGTTGTGTTCCTTGATTTCCATACGATTTTCAGCAAGATTTTATTTTATTTTTAGCTCTTTTTGTTTAGAATATTATCCCTTAATAACCTATTAAATATTGAATATTTGTTGAATCTGGTTTGAGAGTCGCCAAAGGTAAGAACGTTATTTCCCTTCCTTTTCTTTCCTTTTCGGTTTTTGTTTTTTTATTTTTTTTTTATTTTATTTTTGTTCTGTCATTTTTAAATTTCAGCACGTTATTCACCTTAAAATTCCAGCACGTTAAATTTCAGATTTTTAGCCGATTTGTTTGGATCTATTTTGGTAATATTTGGAATCTAATCTTTGGTAAATAATTGTTTCAGCTCTTATATTAATTTACCATTATTTCCAAATATGCAATAGATTTTGTTATTATTTTTCCTTGCAAAGTACTCACATGATTAATATGACTTGTCAAAGATTTTCTCCAACGTAGAAATTGTTGGTGCAAATTATTGATTGAATTAACAAGAATATCAAAACTGCTTTCTTGAAAATGTTTACTTTTTTTTTTTTTTGAAATTGCTTTGCCTTTGCCAATTTGTTGCATTTTGGTTCCTAACTTCCTAATACCTTAAAAAAAAAAATTAAAATTAAAAATTAAAAATAATAATAATTAAAATTAAAAATTCACCATCCCTAAAATAAAAATTAAAAAAAAAAATCCTAAAATTCAATTCCTAAGACTTAAAATTTCCATATTTCCTTAGGAATTCCTTAAAAAAAAAAAAAAAAAAAAAAAAAAAAACTCAATGGCAAAGACTAGGAGCATGGCAGAAATTACCCGAGAACCCCCCCAAAACATGGAGACAAACCAAGACAAAGAATTTCCATCAACCGAACCCTATACTATTCAAGAGGGTGAGTCAAGCATGCAAGGGCAAATCAATGGCTTGACTGGAATGGTTAGTGACCTAGGACAACAACTCAAAGACGTAAGCTTGGGATTAAAGCATGTTATGGATCAAATCGGACGGAACAACCGAAGAGACATATCACACGAGAGAAGAAGTTCTCAAGAGACACCTCCAAGGCGAAGGAATGAACGACCTCATGAACGTTACCAAGATCAGAGGCCTCGAGAGAATGTCGAATGGGTGGAACCACCACGAAGGAGATACCGAAGATATGACTACTCAGAAAATGACGAATGGACATTGGACGAGGAAGAGAACTATCGTCCAAATCGTCGTAAAGACAACGATGACCTTCGTAATGCCAAGATATCTATTCCTTCATTCAATGGGACGTGTGACGGAAACACCTTCCTCGATTGGATAGATAAAGTTGAAAAGGTCTTTGATTGCCACGATTACTCCGAGCGAGTAAAAATTCAACTTGTTGCTCTCGAATTAACGGGCCACGCGGCATTATGGTGGGCCAACCTAAAAGCCCAAAGGATGCGTGAAGTTGGATACCCCATACCGACATGGGTTGAGATGAAGAACCTTATGCAAAAGAGATTCGTACCAAAGCACTACAAGCATGAACTCTTCCAGCAAATTCATAACCTACGGCAGAACAGTCAGACTGTTGACGAATACCTCACGGAGTTTGAAACACTTAAAATGCGTGGAGGACTAGAAGAACCTGAGGAGCAGGTTGTCGCTAGATTCATACGTGGATTGAACCGTGATATTGGAGACGTAGTGGAGTTGCAACAAATAGAGACCATGGATATGGTCGTGCAGCTTGCCCTCATCGTGGAGAGGCAACTTAAACGAAAGAGAAAAGTAAACTACCCTACCAAATTCCCATCGAGACCCCAAGAGTTCAGTAAACCTACTACCACTACTATTACTTCATGGAACAAAGGAAAAGGGTCTGTTAACCGTAACTGGCCACCAAAAGAGTCAAGTAGTAAACCAATGATCAAAGATAAGCCCACTGGGAGCACTCCTCCCAATCAAAAAGCAAGAGACATCCAGTGCTTCAAATGCCTTGGTAGAGGTCATTACGCTAGCGATTGTCCTAACCAACGTGTCATGGTTATTAAAGAGGCCACTGGCGAATGGGATAGTGAAGATGACATCGGCCAGTATGACGACAAAGAAGATGAAGCAATTGCTGAAGAGAATGACACTGATGACGATGCATGTCCACCACAAGAAGGACCTCTGCTCATGGTTATACGTCGGGCCCTCATGTCCCAACACACCAAAGAAGACTGTCAAAGGGAAAATATTTTCCACAGTCGCTGTGCAGTAAAGGACAAGGTGTGTTCTTTAATCATTGACGGTGGAAGTTGTGTCAATGTTGCTTCCCTCGACATGGTTCAAAAGCTTGGATTACAAACCGTTACACATCCAAATCCATATAAACTTCGATGGCTTGATGATCGAGACGATATCAAGGTTACAAAGCAAGTCACTATTGACTTTACCATTGGGAAATATAAGGACTTCGGTCCTTTGTGATATCGTGCCTATGAAGGCTAGCCATTTATTATTAGGGAGGCCTTGGCAATTTGACCGCAAGGTAACTCATGATGGATTCCTTAACCAATATTCCTTAAAATTTGGAGGCAAACCAGTCAAGCTTTTACCTATGACCCCCGAACAAATCTCTAAGGATTATGCGGCAAGAAAAGAAGCCAAGAACAAAGAAGTACTTTTATTGTCCAAACAAGAATTAAGGTCTTGCGTGACTAAAAGAGATACGATTATCCTCATCTTATTTCGGGATAGAGTGATGGAGTGTGGAGACATCCCACCACCTATCAAACATCTGCTGATTAAATTTCAAGATATTTTTCCAGAAGAACTACCCCAAGGATTACCACCTTTGAGAGGCATTGAGCATCAAATCGACCTAACCCCTGGGCAGCCTTACCGAACCGCCAGCTTAACCGCGAATGAGACCGAGGAAGCCAAGAATTACAAGGCCCAAGTCAAGAATTAAGGACAAAGGAATATTCGAGAATCGATGAGCCCTTGTGCCGTGCACAGTATTAGTTACCTAATCAAGACGGCCACTGGCGATGGGGATAGTGAAGATGACATCGGCCAGTATGACGACAAAGAAGATGAAGCAATTGCTGAAGAGAATGACACTGATGACGATGCATGTCCACCACAAGAAGGACCTGACTCATGTTATACGTCGGGCCCTCATGTCCCAACCACCAATAAGACTGTCAAAGGGAAAATATTTTCCACATCGCTGTGCAGTAAGACAAGTTGTGTTCTTTCAATCATTGACGGTAGGAAGTTGTGTCAATGTTGCTTCCTCTACATGGGTTCAAAGCTTGGATTACAAACCGTTACACATCCAAATCCATATAAACTTCGATGGCTGATGATCGTACGATATCAAGGTTACAAGCCAAGTCACTATGACTTTACCATTGGGAAATATAAGGACTCGGTCCTTTGTGATATCGTGCCTATGAAGGCTAGCCATTATTATTAGGGAGGCCTTGGCAATTTGACCGCAAGGTAACTCATGATGGATTCCTTAACCAATATTCCTTAAAATTTGGAGGCAAACCAGTCAAGCTTTACCTATGACCCCCGAACAAATCTCTAAGGATTATGCGGCAAGAAAGAAGCCAAGAACAAAGAAGTACTTTTATTGTCCAAACAAGAATTAAGGTCTTGCGTGACTAAAAGAGATACGATTATCCTCATCTTATTTCGGGATAGAGTGATGGAGTGTGGAGACATCCCACCACCTATCAAACATCTGCTGATTAAATTTCAAGATATTTTTCCAGAAGAACTACCCCAAGGATTACCACCTTTGAGAGGCATTGAGCATCAATCGACCTAACCCCTGGGGCAGCCTTACCGAACCGCCCAGCTTACCGCAATGAGACCCGAGGAACGACCAAAGATTACAAGGCCAAGTCCTAAGAATTAAGGACAAGGATATATTCGAGAATCGATGGAAGCCCTTGTGCCTGCCTACATTATTAGTACCTATAGAAAGACGGCACCATGAGGATGTTATAGACAGTGAGCATTAATCAAATAACTACCAAGTATAGATATCCTATTCCAAGGCTCGAAGACATGTGGATGAGCTTTCGTGGAGCATCCATTTTCTCTAAAGTGACCTTAAAGTGGGTACCACCAAATTCGGATGAAGAAGGTGATGAGTGGAAGACCGCCTTCAAGACAAAGTATGGCTTATTGAATGGATGGTCATGCCATTCGGATTATCAAATGCCCAAGTACTTTCATGCGGTTAATGCACCATGTATTAAAGGCCCTTTTAGGTAAGTTTGTTGTCGTCTATTTTGATGACATACTGGTGTATAGCTTCGACCTTCCACAACATGTCAATCACCTTGGCATTTTGTTGAACACCCTTCGTGCTGCCAAAATTATTTGGAAATCTAAAGAAGTGTTCATTTGGACAAGAGAAAGTGTATTTTCTTGGTTTTGTGATATCGAAGAATGGAATGGAGGCTGATGAAGAAAAGATAAAGGCCATCAAGGATTGGCCTACACCAAATGGAATATCGGAATTGAGGAGCTTCCATGGACTAGCCTCATTCTATCGGAGATTCATACGAGACTTTAGTTCTCTGTAGCCCCGCTTACGGACTTGACTAAGAAAGGAGTAGAGTTTCTTTGGACTCCTAATTGTCAAAAGAGTTTCAACACCATTAAGGAGAATTGTGTAATTCGCCTGTGTTAGCACTACCCGATTTCAACAAGGTTTTTGAGATCAAGAGCGATGCATCGGGAGTTGGTATTGGTGCTGTGTTAACCCAAGAGGGAAAACCCTTGGCCTATTTCAGTGAGAAACTCAAAGGAGCTGCACTTAATTACTCCACTTATGATAAAGAATTTTATGCAGTTATTCGGGCACTTGAGCATTAGCAACATTACCTCTTATCAAAAGAATTTGTGATTCATTCTGACCACCAGTCACTTAAGCATATTAAGAGTCAACATAAATTGAATAAGAGGCATGCAAAATGGGTAGAATTTTTAGAAAGTTTTCCATACACATTGAAATACCTAAAGGGCAATGAAAATATTGTTGCGGATGCCCTTTCTAGAAAAAGAATCCTTTTCACGGAATTGAGGACTAGATTCTTTGGGTTTGAATGGATTAAGAATACTTATGAATCTGATGAAGATTTTGGTTCTCATTACGCAAAATGCTTGATCAAACCTGATGGAAAATTTTATATTTTGGATGGATTCCTCATGAAGGGAGGAAAGTTATGCATTCCCCGAGGTAGCCTATGACTTTGTCTAGTAAAGGAGGCTCATAGTGGAGGTTTAGCGGGTCACTTTGGAGAGAAAAAGACCCTTGAGATGCTTAAGGAGCATTTTTATTGGCCACACATGTTGTCAGACGTACACCATCTCTTGGAACAATGCGTTATGTAAGAAGGCAAAAAGTAAAGTCCTACCGCAAGGATTATACATGCCATTACCTGTCCCAACCCATCCTTGGATTGAAGTTAGCATGGACTTTATTTTGGGCTTACCACGGACTGCGAGGAGCAAAGATTCTATTTTAGTAGTCGTGGATAGATTTTCCAAGATGGCACACTTTGTAGCATGTAATAAAACTGATGATGCTGCTATCATTGCTGACCTCTTCTTTAAGGAGATTGTCCGACTCCACGGAGTACCACATTCAATAGTGTCCGATCGTGACACTAAATTTTTAAGTGCTTTTTGGAATACCTTATGGAGGAGATTGGGGACAAGACTATGTTTTAGCACTTCATTCCATCCCCAAACTGACGGACAAACTGAAGTTGTAAATCGAACCCTTGGAACATTATTAAGATGCGTTGTTGGTAAGAAGTTGGGGAATTGGGACACAGTACTCCCACATTTGGAGTTTTGCTATAATAGAAGCGTTCATTCTACTACCCACCGAACACCTTTTGAGGTTGCATATGGCTTTAACCCTTCTACACCATTGGACTTAATACCATTGCCAACTAAGGACCTTATCAATCCGTCTGGAGCAAATAAGGCTGAACAAATCAAAAAGTTACATGAAACGGTGCGCAAGGCAATTGAGAAGAGTAATACGGGTTATGCTAAACATGCAAACAAAGGACGAAAAGAAATCATCTTTAAAGAAGGAGATTTGGTGTGGTTACACTTGAGGAAAGAAAGGTTCCCTGATAAGAGGCACTCAAAGTTACTCCCTAGAGCTGAAGGACCTTTCAAAGTCTTGGAACGAATAAATAACAATGCTTACAAGATTGACCTACCTGGTGATTATGGCGTGTCGGCCACGTTTAATGTCCAGGATCTGTCACCATATGTTAGTGATGAGAACAATGAGGAAGAAGTGACTGAACCTTGGATTTGAGGTCAAATCCTCTCTCACCTGGAGAGAATGACATGCCTACAAGGCCTATTACTCGATCGCAAACAAAGTCCCTTGCCTTACTTAGCTATTTTACTGATGACTTTGTTTCTATTGCAGGTCTTAATCTCGAAGATGGATCCACTTGGGAGATTAGCCCATTGGATCGGGAGCATCCGTTGCATTTGTTGACGTGGGACACACGGATAAGTTGTGAGCTTCATCAGACGAGAATTTGTCTTCCCGGCATCCTAAACATGTAACCATTTCAATTATGCATTTTTTCTTTTCTTTATTTTTCATGAACACCTTTGATGTATTTTTCTTATTTTGAAACTTTGGCAAACATTTTGGCCCCATTTGTGAGAGTAAGGTGAGTTATAAGCCTTACTCAATTCATGCATTAGATTGTTGGTTAGGATTAGAATGGTGATAATTAGCTATGGGTTGAAGACCAAGAAGAAAGTCATCATCAAGCCCTAAAGGGAAGAAAGCCCAAAACCCAACCAAGGAGGCACTAAGGAGGGATTGTCTTTTTGAAATTCAAATTTAAGCGCCAAAGGATCAGCCACCGTTGGATCAACACTTCATATCAACGCTTCAGCGAGCACACCAAAAAAACCCTAGCTATTCATCACTTGGGTCTATAAATAGGCATTGATTAGAAGCATTGAAAAACTTTTTGCCACATTGCTAATACACGAGTCACCTTTGCCTCTCTTGAGAGCTTTGGAATTACCTTCGTCGGAAAGGTAAGCCACGGATTTCTAAATCCGTGATTGGAGTAGAGGACTCCCTTACTAACTAGCTCAAGGTTGCTAGAGTTAGTAAGTATTGCTTCCCACCTCCATTCTTCCTTGGAAGATCGAGCTAAGTGGGAGCCAAACCGGTGCCCTACGGTGGTAGTTATTCCTACGGGAAAACTTGCCCCCCGGAAGCCTCACGTAAGATAGCTTTCCGGGCCGCCAAAGGGTTTACATCTTCTTTCTCTTCCATCTTCTTCATTTCACACACTTGATTCACTTCGTTTTCCTACATCTTTTGTTCGCTTATTCATTACATTGTCGGTCATATTCATTTTACACACACCGAGTACGTTGTTTGTATTTGTGGGTTTAACACGGTTCCCTTTTTAGGTAGCCCCGGGTCCACAATCCCATATCTTGAAAATAAGACTACATATAACTTATAAATCACAAATGCAAAAACAGAATATACTAGCTTGGCAAAGTTTCGTCATGAAACGTAATTTACAGACAGAATATTGTGTATAGCATATGTCTACTATACAAAAAACAACAGAAAGCAAATAATTTTGACAGATATTTGCGTATTATGCACCTCTAATGGATTACAGGCATTTCCATCCACCCAATTTTGGCCCGCCTTAGCACTCGACCTCTTCTAAATTTCCTTTCTATCGTCTTTCTCTATCAATTTGCCATCTCACGCTCCTCTTCCTCCCCTCCATCATACTCCAACACGAAATGCAACCATATCCTTGTGTAAGATAAAATTTTTGTCAAAGAAAATAGATCAGTGATGGGAATACTTCGGTTAAAATAAGACACCATGAATTGTAACCTTTTCAAACGAAGGTGCACTGAACATATTTCCCTCCCGTGGCAAACTTTTTTTAACCATCTATTAAACATCTGATCAGCTAAAATTCTTCTAGATTTGAAATCCTCAAGCTTCAAATTTGGATCAACAACGAAGCCTTTGAACATGTGAAGGGCTACTGAGCCATTTATGAACAAAGGGCAAGTTTTGACACCCTATGTTGGGAATAAATTAAATGTAGTTGAATTATATGATGTGAGTAATATTAAATATAGTATGTTATTATATTATACTAAGTGAGGGATAAATGAGGATGACAAATTTGATGAATGACTTTTCTTAGTAGTTTTCTATGTCTTCCGAATCTTTGGTATTGTGGGTGAGCCTTTGTTGCTTAGATCTAGTAACAAAAAATTACCATAAAACGCTCGCATATAATCTCATACCAGGTGAAAATATCTTCAACCAATCTTGTGGGCAAAGCAACACTTTTCATGCTAATTAAGGAAAATGAAACATACTCCAATTGCGTCGAGTTTGGAAGAAAGTTTTGAAGATAATAAGTTGTTCTTGACCATGCTTTGACTCTCAAATTCACTATCCTATATTTTGTCGAAATCGAAGTAGAACATCTTTGAAAGCTCCTGACAAGTTTCAACGTGGTTTTTTTGAATCTATCTATGAAGGAACTCTTCATCAAATATGTCCTTAAATTTAACTGAAAACAGGAGAAACAAAAAATAAACAAATTGATTTTTATGGAGTTAAGCAAAAACACAGAAATTTGTTGTTTTCCTGTAGGAAACAATGTTTTGGCAAATAAAAATGCAAAACAATAAACAAAGATCATAAGGATGGCAAAAGACTTTTTAAGCATTAAAAAAATGCTGCGATGAAAAGAAACATCATAACTTTACCTATAAGATGTTTTGGCAATACAAATGCAAAACAATACAAAGATCATAAGAGTGGTAAATGCTTTTTTTTAAGCATTAAAACAAATGATGCGCTGCAAAGAAACATCAGAAAACTGACTAATATAAGATACAGCAGAACGTGGAACATAATCAAAATATCTTCTTGTTAGAAGACAAATTAAACACACAGTGTACACAGGCTGACTAATCCTAGTGAGACTAGTATAAAAACCCCAAATTTGCAGCCGCCACTTCGTTTGTATTTGATTCCTTGGAAATCATGCAAATGGTGTCTTTGTAATATTTTTTCATTGCCAGATCGAAAAATTAACAAACGACCTAACACTACAAATGACTACATCGAATAAATAGACAAAAGTCCTAGATTGATCCACTAGCATTACAATAACCATCTTAATTTTGCCAAACACTGTTCAAATAAATATTGGAATGGATGGATGAAGTATCAATATCCAATCAAAGTATAAAGGAATACATTTGTCAAGGTACTACAACCCCGAACTCACATAATGGGTACCATACATTCTCGATTTTTTAAAAACAAAAACAAAAAAAGATAAAACAAAATTAAAAAATAGTGGAATATGTATGAATTATTTCCAGTGATGCCCCTAATTTGCATATCTAACTGTGTGATTCCATTTCTAATTCCTGGAGGAACACAACTAGTAAAATCCCCAGTACTAGTACTGAATCTCCCATTATCAAATTTATAACAAATGAATAAAGATCAGAAATAGGCATAAACTTTTAGGCACTGAGTTTAACTGAAATCGATACGCTTGTAATGATGTAGTTACATTGGCAGTACATGACCTAGAATTATAGTCCTCTCACATAGGCGTAATAGTTTGATAAAAACAATTTTTTAAATAATATACGACAAAAGGAGAGAGAAATGAACATTTACTATAAAAAACAAAGCAAACAAATTTTACCACTACTTTCATAAAAAAAAAAAAAAAAAAAAAAAAAAAAAAAACGATGTGATATTGTGACGTCCTTTTTACAAGCCTGTCACCTTCCGGTTCCCCTTCGAACGTACCGCCTCGGGTTCTGTTCGTGCAACCATCGTACTATACCTTAGCAACATTCTGGGTCATCCAGTTACCTAGTAAGTTATTTGCTTTTAAGCGTGTCCTCGTGAACCACATATGACAAACAATACAAAAGCTCCAACCGCGACATAGAGCTGTGCGTTTGCCGTTATCTAAACTTATAGGTGTAGAGCTTTCACACGCATAAATTATGTTTTTGGTAACTCATATTATTGTTCGTCTTCTAAGGTGAGATTTAGTCCCTACATAATGTATGCCAAATTTGTGACATAAAACTTCCCTTTTGGGTTATAAATCAATAGTAGGTAAAATCCCAAGCACCGTACGCTTCAAACTCAACTCAAGAGTCTTGTACCAATATATATATAGGTATGAATTATTATTGGCAGATCATCATTTGTGTAGATGAACTAAGTCAGGAGCAAAGTCAAAAAGTTGGTAAATATGAAAAACTACCCTACTTGCACCTCATCTACCATCAGTTTAGGTGAGCCAAACTTGTAAGTTTTTACCTGTAACACCTATAGTTTACCATGCTGACGTCGCGACAATTATTGACGAAATA
>CM039513.1:11231351-11281385 GCA_022432975.1 Begonia masoniana
TTTTTCAATGAAACAGGCATCTTGGGGTTTCTTTGATTATTGATTCCTGCCTCCCATCCATTTGCATAAATGGAGGGGATGGAGTTCCCAAAATGCAACAGTGTTTTGTGGGTTTGGAACAAAGATTTCAGTCAATTACGAGTGCTTGGGTCGAACGACTGTGACAGAGATGTTGGAATCTGCAGATTTTCTGGATGTTGTTCAAAATTGCCAAATGCCATTATCCGAAGACAGTAAGTGCAAGAAGTGTATAAATGCGGGAATTGTATACCTTCATCATATTGTGGGAATTAATGATAATATAACGTTGAGTACATGCCGTGATGCTACTTTTGTCACACTTGCTAGTCAGGTAGATCCTAATTCGGCAGGTGATATTGCCAACTGTTTCTTTGGAGTTCAAGGGATTAACATGCATACAGGTATGTGCTGCTTGGTAAAAAAAAAAGTCAGCTTTTAACAACTATACGATCTCTGAAAAACCTAACCGATTGAACTTGTTAATTCTAGTTTCTAGTTTAGTTTTTTTTCTATTTTTTATGTATTTAATCTATTGCTTATGTTCGATGTTTTTATTTAGTTTAAAATTTGTATAACTACAGATGTCGTAATTTTCATGGTCATATTTTTCTGTTATTGTGTTGGGAATTGACTTCTGATGATTTGAAAAGAGTCCTTGCTAGAGCATTATTTTCTATTGTCATTTTGTTGCTATAAATAAATTCACATGATGTTGATGATGCAAAGAGATACAAGGGAACGGTTTTGCTTTATTTTTATGAATGATTTATGAGAAGAGTTAAATTCATTAGTGTCTACAGGGAGAATAGTAAAAGTAAATACCAAAGAACAATTTGATTAAAAGAAAAACGATGGAAACAACCAGCTCCCTTCAGTACTTTTTCAAATATATTTCCTGAATCATGCTATGATGGCATTTATTTTTAGTTAAAATTTTGCTATGGTGGTAATGCTACTTCCAGAGCCATCCCCAAATTTGTTGGCTCCAGGAGTTTCTCCCAGTTCTATGGATGCTGTAAGCCCAAGCCAACAACTGTTAGGCATACCCATCTCCAAAAAGCACCATTCCTATCAACTGACACTAGTTCCAGGCATTGGCATTGCTGTTACAGCATTTTCTGTTCTGCTGCTAGTGGTCTTGATAGTGCTGATTTGTCGTAAAAACAGACAACTGGATGATTCTGAGAATTTGGACTTCACATCTTCCAAAACCTTTTCTGTCCCTCGGACAGTCAAAAAAATTCAAGATGGTAAGTTTGATTTCTCTGGTAGTTTTGTGATTCTCTTATTCTATATGGAACAAAAATGTAAGTAACATTTTTTTTTTTTCTGTTTTCTTTTCTTCTGGGTTTTACTTGTTGGTACGATTGGACGCTGTTGCTGAATTAGACTTTACATGCAGGCAGTTTTATGTTTCAAAAAATCAGCTACAAGGATATAAAGAAGGGTACGGATAATTTCAACAATGAAATTGGATGTGGAGGTTTTGGAACAATTTACAAGGCCCAGTTTAGTGATGGTTTAGTGGCAGCAGTGAAGAGGACTAACAGAGTATCAGGACAGGCGGAAGATGACTTCTGTCAAGAGATAGAGCTTCTTGCTAGATTGCATCATCGACACCTCGTTGCTCTAAGAGGCTTTTCTATCGGAAAACATGAAAGGTAGGTAAAATCATACTTTTCTCTGGCCAAATACTGATACTGGAGACTTAAATGACCTTTTTTCATGCCAGGTTTCTCGTATATGAGTACATGGCGAATGGAAGCTTAGCTGATCATCTTCACTGTATGCTTCAAAATTATTTAGTTAATATTTTTTTGTGAGTTGCATGATATATGTGAGGGATAATAGTTAGAGATAGAGTTGGAGTGATAAATTACCAACAATAAAAAAATTAAAATTATGGGATGATAATAATATAATCATTTATATATTTCTTAATATTATCTCTCAAATTAAAGCAAACTTTTTTTATTGGTACTTACAAGTGGATTTTTGTAAAAAAGAAATTAGGTTAATCTTGACTGTGCCGAGTTTCAAACTTGGGACTTATTGTTTCGATACCATGATAAATTGCCAACAATATCAAAAACTAAGGTCATGAGTTTAATAATTTATATATTGCTTAATATGGTGATTACACCGGAATGTTTACTTAGCATTTGTAAATTTTGATCCTCTATAAGAATTGACTGAGATCTATCATCCTGCCTTCATCAGTTGTGGCAAAGTTTCCACATTTAAGCTGGACATGGCAAAGATTTATGATTCCCAAATGATTAATTATTAACATTTCTTGTGGAATTCAAGTGCCCCTAGTTTCGTGTAATAAGTGGATTTTCTGAACAATTAATTTTGATGTCATCATCTGCAGTACCCAATAAAACTCCGTTAAGTTGGCGGACAAGGATGCAAATTGCCATAGACGTGGCCAATGCTCTGGTAAATTTGCAGAATTGTTCTTTGGCATTTCTGGCAGATACTAATGCTATCATATTCAGTTTTATCATGGCTTTACTTCTCTTAAAGTAGATTCCGACACTTGCAGGAGTACCTCCATTTTTATTGTAATCCTCCGCTGTGCCATAGAGACATCAAATCCAGCAACATATTACTGGATGAATATTTAGTTGCCAAGGTAGTTACTAGTTCTTAAGACAGCTTTGTATGCTGGCTCCCAGTGGATTCTTTTGTCCTAAGTTACGTGGTAGAGCATTTTTGGTCGAAAAATGGGGGTTTGCCCGGAAAAAAAAAAAAAAAAACTGTTCAATTGGAAATGGCACACGACTTAAACTACCAAATCACTTGATATAGTGCTCTGAAAAAGTTGCCTAATATGCCTTCTCTATTTCATTTCATTCTTCAGGTTGCAGATTTTGGCCTTGCTCACGCTTTAAAAGATGGTTCTGTATGCTTGGAGCCGGTAAATACTGATGTTCAGGGAACACCAGGTTAGGAAACAACTTAAACCGTAAGTATTCTTATATTTATCGACCGAAACGATATAAACTCGATATCACTTTCAGGTTACATTGATCCTGAGTATGTCGTCACTCAAGAACTTACCGAGAAAAGTGATGTATACAGCTATGGCGTGCTACTCTTGGAAATAGTTACTGGAAGATTAGCGATACAAGACAGCAAGAATTTGGTAGAATGGTCACAATCTTACATGCAATCGGAGTCGACAATACAAGATTTAGTCGATCCGAGAATTAAGGATGCCTTCGACTTGGAACAGCTTCATGGAGTTGTTTCAATAGTAAGATGGTGTACACAGAGAGAAGGAAGGGATAGGCCGTCGATTAAGCAGGTTCTTCGGCTTCTATACGAAAGTTCAGACCCAATGCATAGCGGTTTTATAGAAGCAATTGGGGATGAAGACTGTGAGGGGACTGAAGGAAGAGGAAGAACAAATAAAGGTAAAACGCACGGAAATGATGGGATTTTTCACAGTGGAGATGGAAGATTCCTAGCTTCTTCTTCGAGTACATCGAGATCTCATTGTAGCAGAAGCTTTTTGCTTGAAACCAGCTCTCCTCAGTCGCCTTGTTGATTTTATTGATCGGATTCGGCTCAGTTGAGTGCTTGCTTCGTGTGTAAATATCACGACCTTCTTCGAGTCTGCAGGTACATTAGTCCCGTCTTTCAAGTTTGATAAAAGATTGAACCGATATAGGAAGAGGGTCGGTATCAGATGGTTGAATAATGTCGGAGCCGAGATTTTGGGAGGAAAGCGAGATTCGATGACTGTGATTTAAGTTATTCCTTTATTGAATTTAAATATTTCATGTTTTTTGTGGCAACACATGTTATTTGTTGGCAATTCGATGTTATGTCTTCGTTTGCACGAATGAGAATCTCGTGTTTCTGTCTTTATTTCTTTTGCAATGATAATTCTATGAATCGAAATGTAACATCATAGTGCAAGAATTTCTTGTCATATCAAGCTAAAGCTCTCAGCCAGCAAATCAATGCTCAATGTCTAAGTTAAGAGTCTAAACAAAGATGACTTCAAGCTTTGGACAAGGATTGCTTTCCACATGGTTTCTGAGATCAGAATCCAGTTCAAATCTAAAGGTATACAAAGCCTGTCTTTGAGTCAAACCCACAGGATATATTCTATGCACTTTCAGCTCATCCCCACCCCTTATGCTTTCTGGCCTTTCCTCCTTCCATACCGGAGTATGCTTTCGAGAACTGAACTTCTCGACCACTGCTGACCGTAGAGCCTCTAAACTCAAATTTCCGGACCTACCCAAACAAATTCTGAATTTGAGTCTTTATATCAAAGTTAAAAGAAAAGTTCAGACCAAAGAGAAGTAAGATTCCTCAATGGGTTCAGTCGGATGGAAAGAAATCCTACTTGAATGAAATGACATGTAAATTTGACATAAAAGAGAGTAAATATTACCTCAAGAAAATGGACTCCAAATCAAACCTCCCCCTTTCTCTGACAAATAAATGGTAAACCGTTTCCGAGCCTCTGTGACACTTGCAAGGGCGTTTCTTAAAGGCGGGGCTCTTTTCTTCTTTGTCACGAATTAAAGTCGCCAGGTGAATGCAAAGGCGGCATGATGAGTGAACAGCTGCCATGTCCACTAGAGCCTTGAAAGAATCAGATGGACCTTCATATTTCCACCTATGGATTAAAGCAATATATTCTGAGAAAACAGAGAAAAGAACACAAACAAGCAAAAATAGTAGAAAATGCCTTCACTTACCTCATCGACTGGTTATACGCATCTGGATTTTCCGAAAGATACTTCATGGATTTCGCAACTGCCTCGACATCTGACAGTTCCTTAATATGTAAAATCGAACCAGGAGAAGGAGCAAAATCTTCTATATTAGGCGCTCCAACCACAACCGGAATCGTTCCTACAGAAAGTGAAGAACAATTCACTTTTTTACAAGGATTGTCATATTTATTCATACATGTTGGGAAGGCATATTCTGATATTTTTTTCGAAGTTATTCTTGCTAGAACTCAAGATTATTTCAGCAAGACTATGTACTTCTTTTGGGCAAGACCATATCAAACTGAATTATCCATCCCTGCAAAAACACACGGTACTGACTGATATGCTTATGTTTAAAACATTATCATAAAAAATATGAGTATTTGGAGTATAAAATGAAGCAATGATAGCCAGGAAGTGTTTACTTTCCTACCTGCTACAAGAGATTGGAAAAATTTCTCAGTGACATAATCCTCCTCGTTGGAGTTTTCAAATGCCAGGCTAAATTTATATCGCCTAAGAGTCTCCACCTTATCCACTGCACACACACGATGAAAGAAATTCCTTCAGACAACCATGAGAATAAGAGATGTGCTGATAATAAGCCAAGACTAACAAACATAATCCAATCCCACTTCAAATATATGCAAAAGAATATCTGAAACAATCTTATGGATTTAATCTCTTTGCAGTTTTACATTTCGTTCTGCATGAAGATATTTCTCAAAGACATTTCTCCAAGTCATGGTGGTCTTCAACCAAAGTGAATAGAACCTGGGAAAAGCTAATGTTGTCTGCACATGCTTCAGTTTCAACAGAGAATCATGTTCTTATAAGAAATTTATGATAGATTTTACCTTCTAACTAATTGCACATGTGACATTAGAGTTTCTCTAAACGTCCAGAACATTTACATGGGAACATAAAAAACAAGACCCATGAGTTACTTAGGTATCCAACAATTCCAACAAACATACAAATTTCTACAGAAAATTGCACACCAGCACTATTCTATCCCCCTTCCCTTCTGCACTTTATTTAATCACACTCACATAAACTCACATAATAGCTAATTTTAATCACAAATTAAAAACAACCTATCAATTAGTGAAAAATGGCCTACTGGAGCAATTACATCGGTCATTGTCGCAGTGCTGACCTTTCAGCCTTCTGGTGGATCCCCTTGCCTTTGAGTCTCATGTCGTTTCTTCCTCCTAGCATAGACCCAGATATATTGTGGCTTATCAATACTCCTTATGTGAAGAATACTTTATCCTCAAGATGTAAGTCACAAAAATGTTCTTTGCTGCTCTCCTCTTCCAAATCTTTTTCGCCTTGAAAATTTTCATCTCGTTCCTTGTCCTCTACAATCATAACCTTCAAATCTTTCTTACATTGATGGCCAATAGGACATCATTCGTTGCATAAAAAACATAACCCTTTCCCTCTTTTTTTTTTTTTTTTAGGTTTGTAATTCAACCACTGTCAATCTTTTAGTAAGAAACTCATGGGATGTATACTGAGTTCTTGCAGTCAACAACACTATCTGTTCGAAAATGATTTCCCAAATTTGTTTCCTCCTTATTTACAGAAATTTGATTACTATAACTACATGGCTTAATGAAAATTGAACTTACTTTCAGCATGTGATTTTGATCATTCAAGGATTTGAGTGACATCCATCATTTGACCCAACCCTCGCGGACAAAGCATTCTCAATTCTGCACGAATTTCTGGTTGCAGACCATTGATAAACATGCTCCAAGAACCTCCTCTGAAATTACTTTCAAGAATACAGCTAGAATTTCTGGTTTCTCAAATGTCAACCTAAATTCAGCTAGAACTTGTTTTACTGCTAGAAATCACTCCTATAAATCTGTCTTACGCTGCACTGAACGAAGTAACAATGGTCTCTTGAAATCTTGTCTGCATTCAAACTTAGTGACAGAACCTTCTCCTTCCAAAAGGCGATTCACTTCGAAATATCTATCTGCTCTGTTGCGCTAGATGCTCCGCACTGCAAAGCTGGCTCTCTGGCACCACAGCACCAAGAGCGAAGGGCGTTGGTGGTGGCGGCGCCAGACTCCTATGCCTTCATCTCATCTTCTTTCTTTCTCCTAGCATAAACCCAACTATTTTGTGGCTTATCGTTAAGCCTTTTTAGGATTAAGTCATATTCTAAGACGTTTCCGTGAGGAACAAGGCCTCAAATAACTATCACTATTTGAGTAAAAAAATGGATTGCATAAAAAAGTATAATTCAATCGAGTAAATAAACATTATATTAGTTGATGTGTCTAATAGTAAAAATCACACACCTTGTCCATCATGAGTTCTGTGGCAACGTCCATAAGAATCGATCTTGACTTTCAGCTTTTCAAGAGCCTCAAGAGCTTGCAACCGAAAGTTAAGAGCACCACAATTTGAAATAAAAGCAACTGCAAGGGACTTCTCAGTCTTTGGCCACACTGGTGCCATGATATCATACTCAGCCCATGAAAAATATCCAACAGGAACATCTGACGAGAGACTAGTGGTCATTATAACACTATAACCTTTCCTACATGAGAGTTCCATCAAAAGATAAGTTTTTCTCAAGTCTCATTTGAAAAAAAAGAGCTCTTCAAGAGTAATAAATGGAATTCAAAGGTATCTCTATATTAAAAGTAGATGAAGTAATGTAACTATGGCACTGACATATTTCATCAGGGAACAATTTTTTTTTTATACGAAACAATTTATGCTAAACAAGGAAAGTCACAGGAAGTCCGGGGGACAAAGTTCCACCCGACCAAGAACAATTAATGAAAAACAATTTTCCAATAGTTGGAAAGAACCAAAATAAAAAGATAGCTTTTAAAGGAGTTAGAATTATGAGCGAGCTTAGCAATAAAAAAATTAACATAACATGGAACTAGAAAGGCCTCCAATTAAATTAACATATGGAAGAGTTCAAGTGATGGCAGAAGATGGAGGGAATGAAAACCACACAGAATCACAGCGTTGTAGCGCTGGTTTTCTGCGGAACAACAATGTGACAGTTTATTATGGGTTGTTACTGTTTTTTATTGGTCAACTTTACATTATGCAGTGGTGTTGTGGAAGTTAAAAGGCTGATGGGAGGATTGTACAAGGGAGAGGCATAGAACAGAGTGTTTCTATGTAAAAAACTATGCTGGTATGGAAAATTCTCTAGAGGTAATTGGTGTTTCAATGAAAAGTGTTTGGCAAACTATCACAACAATATTATTTAAATGACAAAAAAGCACTAAAGACCATTACGACTTATAAGATTTGACAAACTTTACTAAGTTTTCGGACATGGCTTGTGCACTTTTACTCGTCTTACGCATGGTCAAACATTTAAACACCAAATTTTTATTCCCACCAAATGCAATATGAATTCATAACACAAGGAATTTTTTTTTATAAGAAGCGATGTGTATTAAGTAGAGGTGAGAACCACTATCAGAAGAGCACAAGGAAACACTGAGTTTATAGATATTTTCCTCCAGTTAGAGAACCAAACTAAATGGATAAACATAACATTAGAAAATTATTATTTTTTTAATCGATAACTAGAATATTATTAATCGTTATAAAGCATTAACTTTTGTCTTTTGAAATGAATCAACAATTATACAATGTCGTGCTTACCCACCGTCGTGCAAATGCAATATCATTCACTGGATAGTACTTGGCCGATTCCATAGATAGGATTACACTATATGTTCCCCCTTCAAAACCAAATGCAGCATCAAGATTCTTATCAGGATTAAATCCAAATTTACACCCCACAGCACAAGATTTCCACTCCTATACAGCCAAAAAAAAAAGTGAAATTGGGATTATCAACTGAATTTAAAACTTAGAGTTAACGTCCATATAATGTAAAGGTGTTATTACAACCAGGAAAGTACTATGCAGAAAAAACAAGAATGTAAGGAGAATCGATTTAAGATAGAATTCAAGTCTAAATGTCATGATTGGCCTAGACGATGAGTAAAAAAGATATATAGATACAAATGTACTATCTTTGGATTGGAAGAACCAAATTATTTATAAGAACTATTAGAATATGAAGTTGACATAAACTAAGAAAAAAACTTCCTCTCAAATAATTGCTCTTTCCTCATGTTGTACAAAAACAAATCCTTAGAATACCAATCGTAACAATAAAATTGGGTAGAACTCAGGCAAGAAACCGTGATTATAAACTCATGTCCAGTATCTGAACATACAATGATCATATTTTAGCAAACCACATCTACTTGGCAAAAATACAAAAAAAAAAAATGATTTATTATTTTTTTTGCAATTGAAGTGATGGTGTATTTCAAAAGAGAGAAATCGAAACCGAAAGTACCTTCTCAGCACCAGAAACTAAGATGGGTTCTTTCCCGAAGTCTCTAGAATACACAACAGCGTCTTCTTTCTCTAACCACTCCTCGCAGCTTTCCAATTCAACATTCTCATCGCCGAGAGTAGATCCAGAATTGAAATCACCAACACCCTGCAACATCTCCCGCGAAGGTGGCGACTGATAGAATAGGTCGGCCAAGGAATCGACCAACGCAGCATTTTTTACAATGTCGAGGCGACCCAGAAAGGCAATTTCTGCAATAACAACAAGGGCTACAACCAAAGGCATCAGATTGGTCCATTTTTTCTGCGCCGTCGTCTGAACGCCATTTTGTACGAGCAAGCTGTCCTGGTTCGTCATAGTTCTCGAGCCCCTACGATTGGCAGCAATTCCCATCAAGGAAACCTTTGCAGGTTTTGATTTTGATTTTGTTTTTCCCCCTTTCAGACGAAAAAAATGCGAGAAAAACTCCAGCAGCTCCAACAAAGTCAACTTACTCGATTGTAAAACATGTAAGCTTGAATCAGACGTTAATGAGGTCCGAAAGCAACCGCAGGGTAGTGGGTGCCTCGATGAGAAAGAAAGAAAAGATTTTACTCGTCCCAAAGTCTTGATTGAACACTGAACAAACCACCCACTGATTGGTTTGCAGAGAAGGGAGAGAGGTGGATCAGATGAAAAGGAAAGACTTGTTAGTTTGTCACGGTCAACCTAATTCAATTGGGAGTGGTTGGTCCATTGCATTGATTTATTCCAAAAATAAGAAAAAATAATGCCAAAAACCATAGAAAACAATACAAAGTCGTTGCATAAATTATTTAAAATATAGAAAATATGTTTAAAAATAATTTTATCTACATCACCTATTTAAAATTTTCTTTTAATATAATTTATTTGAGAGAAAAATGCACCATAGACATTAATGTTTAGGAAATAGGAAAAAAAAACATTGGTTTCAGGCAAAAAAAAAAAAAACATGTTTGAAAAATAGGCAAAAAAAAAAAAAAAGAAAATGGCCGGTTTTTTGTTTTAGGCACGGCGAGAGGCCGACTGGTCCGATCGAACAGGCCGACCTCTAGTTTTTTTTTAAAAAACAAAGGGGAGGTCGGTCGGCCTCTCCTTTGTTTTTTAATAAAAACAAAGTGAGAGGCCGGCTGGTCTCGGATTTTTTTAATAAAAAAAAAAAACAGGAGAGGCCGGCCGATCCAATCCCCCCTATAAAAATCCCCCTCCTCCCAATTCAAATTCACACCTCCAAACATCTCTCGAATATTTTCCTACTCCGGTGATATTTTTCCTCGATCCGAATAAATGGTAAAAAATTTTGTTTTAATTATATATTTTAATTTTTCTATATTTTTCTTTGAATGCAAGTATAAATGTATTTTTTATTTTATTTTATTTACGATATTTCTAAATTTTAATTTTTGGTTATTAATTACTTATAAATATGTCAACTATTTAACCTTTTTTTCAGGTAATTTATTTTCGTAGTGGTGTAATTGTGCTGTATAAGTAAGAAACTGGAATTAAGTTGGTCTGTTTGTGACTCATCCAGCCTTTCCTGGAAACTTACTTGGAAAAGTAATTCTGTCTAAGGAGATTGTCCAGTACAATCTTTCTTGGGAATTATATCATTCCAACACTAAAAATCAATCATTTGGTATCTTTGGCTTTAGATCATCGGGTAGAGGAGATTGATTTTGCAATATCGAATGTTATATTTCGAAATACTGTATTTCGATATTGCAGAAATCTATTTCTTGATGTTTACTAAATAGTTGATTTTAGCGTTTGATAAAATACTCGGATGGTCACCGCTACCAAAAGTAAGATGTATTTTATGAATTTCATTAAAAGAATATGAACAATACTAAGAGATATTTAATTTTTATTTTTATTTTATTATTTATTTTATCTAATTTACTTATTATTTATTGTGACATTATAATTATTTAACTTTTTTTTTTTTGTATATAAATTTTCTAATCAATAACTTTTATTTTCTTCAATCCAAATAAAAGATAAATTTTTTTTATATTTATGATAATTATTTATTTTAATTTTTTGTTATTGTATAATTATAAATATTTCAACTATTTAATTTTTTTTTTGCAGGTAGATTATTTATTTTTGCAATACAACTTTTTTTGAGAATTATCCTGTTTAGTACTATCCACGAAATAAAGTTGTTTTTTATATGTATCTTATATTTTCTTCGATCCAAATGAAAGATAAAATTCGTAGATTGCAAAATCTTAGAAATTAATATCGTTATTTAACATTTTTTTATTGTTCTGACAGTATCTTACCATGAAATTATTTTTTAATGAAGATTGCAAAAGTAAATTTGACAAAGATTTGGTGACACGTAAAATTATTCATTGCATGACTGTCGACTTCAGTGGTTGGGAGTCTATAGGAATAAAAGAAATGTTTGACAACATCAGCTTACACTGAGTGCATGCGTTGGAAGGCTATGTATACGAAAGTTTAGTTCGTTTTTTCTACACAAACTTGATACCAATAGAGAGAGATGGAGTTTTTATTGGGTTGAATACGCGCGTTCTTGGTAATGACCTAATGTTATTCCTAGAGACAGTGAATGAATTGCTGAGATTTGTCATTGAAGAGGTGGAAAAATATTATCATACTTCAAAGAACTGTCCTTTTTTCACTTTGCCCGAGGGAGTCGAATTCTTACGTCAAATTCACATCAATCCAATTATTGGTGTGTTCCCGAAGACACTGTAGGATCGAGATTGCCTAAGAGGGGGGGTGAATTAGCCTTTTTAAAACTTAATTTACTAAACTAATTAATTTCTCTCTTATGTTCAAACAATATGAAAACAGCAAATAATCAAACAAAGCAAGGGAGAGAGAGAGAGATTGACACCACAGTTTTTAACGTGGTTCGGCTAAGCTTGCCTACGTCTACGCTTCAAGGCTACCCCTTAAAGATTCTTAACCTTCTCCTCACGAGAAAACCAGATCGAACTTCCGGGCGTCGATCTACTGCCTTTACACTTTAATTGAACTTCACAGGCGTCAATTACAGCCTTTACAGAATTGTGAGTTTGTAAAAAATCAACACAATCTAAACTCCCTCAAAGATTAAATCTCAAGTTTAGGTTCGAGAGGAGTAGATGAGATTTTTTAAAGTATGATAAAAATTTCGCAGGTTAAGGCTCAAGAATAAAAAATTCGCAGAAGAAGTTCCTTCGTGCTCTAACCTCGGCTTAAATACTTTGTCTTCTTTTTGCCTTCACAGACTTGAATGCTTCTTTCTTCAAATGGAAAAATATTACCATTGGGAAGCATCCGTACTTAAGCAGATATCTGTTGCATCTGAAATTGATGCTCGTCATCGCCATTAATGATCTGGAGTTAAAGCTGAAAACGACGTCACTGTAGCTTCGCGCTAACTTTGAATTCTGGCGGAAGACAATGTTGTTTTAGACTTGAACCGCCATCGGAAGATGCAACTTTAAAATGTTGAACCGGCATAGGATGATCAATCTTTATGTGACAGCCCGAAACCCGATCAGGGTCGAAGGCCATCACTCGGGACCTTTAACAGAAAACGGGACTACTTTTTTTTTCGCGGAACGGAACAGACAGAGTTACAGAAAACGCAGAGGCAGAAAAACTGTTACCAAATGCTTGGACAACTTATGAAAAGCTGTCTGAACTTTTAAGACTTTAACAGAAAGCAGAATCGAATGACAGAAGACATGCACCGTCAATGCAAACCCTAGACATATAATTTACAGAGAGGGCAAAACTACAGTGAGTAACAAATTTCAAAATCACAGAATAGTACAGGAGCTAATTTAGAACTAAGTTACAAGAGTCAGTGACAAAATTAGCTAGGGAAGATCAGATACAGAAATGGTTGACTGAAATGAAGAAACAGGATAAAACAGGAAAACAGAAAGAATTACAATAAAATGGGGCGGAAGGAGTAATTTAACACTGAGCGGAAGTCGTGGATACCGGCGGAAGTTGTAGGCAGAAAACTGGCAGAAAATTTAGTTGGATGACGTCAGGCAGATGATAAAATTTCAAAGGCAAAAGCGGAGATGACGTCAGACGGTAGAAGTTAATAAAACTTGGCGGTAGAAGTGTGCTGACGTCAGGCGGAAGGTGCAGCTGACGTCAGACGGTAGAAGTAATTTAAAAGGGGCAGCGGGCAGCGGTGGATTTGGAATTTTACACTTAGCGATAGATGTAATTTTCAAATACGGGCAACGGGCAACGGTAGAAGCGAAACATAAGGAAAAACACTACTTGGCGGTAGATAAAGACAGAATACTCCGCGGTAGATGTAAGCAAAATTCCTACCGGTAGATGTAATCGGAAGACATAGTTTTAAAGGCAGAAATTTACAACTATTAACAGAATCACACACAGACAGAGGGCATAAAAACAGAAGACCTAAACATCCTCACTACAACTGACAGATTTCAAGAAAACAAACTGCATGGATAGCTCTAAAATTCGAGACCATCCATGCATGACCTGAAAAGAGAGAACTCAAGCAGTTCCAGAATGTTTTCAAAACATTACAAGGCAGTAATACAGAATATTTCAGGAGACAATTATTAACTGTCAACAGAGATTTAAAACTTAGACATCAAAACTGTTACTTAGGGTTCAGGTAAACAGTCTGCAAAATCTACCAAAAGAGAAGTTTTTAAAATATAAATACGATACAGAGTTTAAAACTTTACTCTCTCAGTCAAGAATATGCCTGGCTGCCACAACCATCCCCGAGAGCTCGAGCCACCAGCCATCTACTCGTCAGATTGAGGCACAAAGTCCTCATGTTTGAGTTCAGTACCTACATCAGGGAGTTCACCTATGAGTCTAAAACTCAGTAAGATCATAATAAAATGCAGTGATGCAAATGCTATGCATGCGGTTTTTCAGAATACAGTGACAGTACAGAGCATTAAGTTACAGTGGCAGTAGAATTAAGTGGAGCTTATAGGGGAACTGGCAAACAGTGGGGGAGGGGGAGGGTGCACTATCAGGCACATTCAGGGATACAGTACAGTAAACGGTAAATAGTAACAGTTCAGTGGCCAGTCCCCGTCTCGCACTTAACCTGGTACATTTCAGTCAGATTTTATCTTATTAGTTTCAAACGGTGTACAGAAATCGATTTTGCATGAATTTTCAGGAAAACAGTGTATGCATGACATTCTCAGTGCCTGAACCTATAACAGCAGACATCAGAAATAGCAGGGCATATTGTGAGATAGAAAACAGACAACTCAGAACGTGGACTGAGCAGACAACACAGAACACAAACTGAACAGAAGCTATAACATTTCTACCCAAAACTACTCGACAGAACAGGAACCCTAGTACCTCTGTGATGTAGGGCCTTAAGGGCCAACCTACGGTTATGAACTTACCTGTTGCTGCAGAGTTGAAAGTCTTGAACGTGTTGCCTCAGTGATGCACGAACTTATACATGCATGTAACATTACTTACCTGACGTCCTTGGTAAATTTATCTCAACTTGTACAAAATTGTATTCTTGTCAGCAGAACGTGGAAACCTAAACATCATAACATCATTCATAAGAACATAGCCAATTTACGTCCTCAGATTTTCGGCTAACATTAAGCTAAACTCCAAAATCAACAATAGACACCAGTAGTGCTTAACATCCAAAGTCCAATAATAATAGAACTTGAATTCAAATCCAAAATAAGTGCATGAAATCTCCTAATTTCCAACAACCATCAAAATAATGCTCCTACCAGTCATCACACTTCAATGGAGGCCAAATCATATCACATGTCATAATCCTCAAGTCAAACACACTAAACAATTAGCATTTAAACAAATTTCCAACAAGCAGACCAATGTCATAACCAAACCCGGATTTTGACCTAGAAATTGAGCCAACTTCAAAAATTCATAACTTTTACGATACACATCGAAACGACTTGATTCCAAAGGTCATGGTTTCCTTAAAGTGTCTAGTTTAACACACCAAAATAGTTTTTAAAATGGAAGTCGATAGGTTTGCCAACAATGGATAAACCCGAAACTGCCCTGGTCTTAATTCAAAATTTCAGACTTTCATCAAAATTTAACCAAGCTCAAACCTTTTCTAATTCAACATTCAGCATAATTATTTAACATGTTTGAGGAAGCATAAAGAGAGAACATTCAGTAAGGGACCTCCCATTTTCGTGCATTCATAACAAATGCCAACATCCACCAACATACTTCACCACAATATACTAAATGTATTTCCCTTCCCAATCTATGGTCAATACCTTTATTTAAATTAGTCAAACGTCCAAATGGAGATAAAACCCAGCAAAACAACCAACATTACATGCAATTATTTAGGGTTTACAACTCTCTAAAGAAAATCTTCCACAAAATGCTTCCAAATGCACACCACTCCATCAACACAAATAACCCTAAGCTAACATCCACTCTTACCTTATTTTTCTTCAAAGATTGAAGCTCTGAGAAATGAGAAGTCGTCGACTATGGAGGAAGGGCTGGAGAAATCGTGAAGAATAGAGAGAGGATGGGTGAGTGTGTGAACCGCTGGAGGAGAAGAAAGGAAATAGGGGGGGGGGGGGGGGGGGGGAGATTGTTTGCTGCAGAAGACAAACTTAGAGGAAGAGAAAAATGTGTTCTGGAGATTAAGAAAACTAAAGGAGTAAAGGGAGGGTGTTTGGCTGCTACGTAGAGAGAGAGAGAGAGAGAGAGAGAGAGAGAGAGAGAGAGAGATTAGAAATGTTTGGTTACATGGATTGTAGTGGCTTCATGAAGAAGCTTTGCATTTAATTCAACCTTAATTTAATTTATTAAGTTAATCCAATAAACCATATATCATATACATTTTAAATCCCTCTTTTAATTAATCCCTCTAAAAATCTAAAGTTTAGTTTCTCCATCCATTTATCTTTCGTTTGGGTAACTCCCTAAAATTTTGTGCGAAACTCTAAACACATAGCTAAAATATAGGGTAAAGTTTTCGGGTGTTACATTCTACCCCCCTTAAAATAAATTTTGTCCTCAAAATTTGTTTAGTCTTGATGGTCTCTCAATTTATTAATCCATTTAAGTACTATCTAATTTCTACACTTCCATATTCATTCATTCTAAACTGTAGATTCTAGTACCTGGTTATTAAACTCTGTTCACTAATGAGCTCTCTCATTATCTCCTCAAATGAAATTTTTATAACTACACTTGTTGTGCTCGATTGGTCCAACTTAAATTTCTATTAACTCTAAATACAGTCAAATCCCAAAGTTTCACCATTGATTCGCTCTAAACTATTTACTCTAACCTTAAATCATTCATGTATTCATCGGCTACAACTTCGTTAAGTACGAGTCGAACCTTTGAGATCTCCTGACTTAGCTTCACATCCAAATTTACTTGAAAAATTTTCGTGCCAATCCTTGCTCTCCCTATTCGATATCATCAATTCATGTAACACTAAATATTTAACCCTCTATTAATCTAATTAATCCTTTCACTTATCCTTGACACTTCATATCATTCCTTCCAATCGTTCTCCAAACTTCAGCACTTAACATAAAAATCATATCACCCAAGGATTTCTTCAAAGTTTACTAACTAGTCTACCATCTTTTGTTCCACCTAGTTGAACTCTGAATGTTCTTTTTGACTTCCCTGCAATGATCATCTAACCATTCTCTTGTTTGCAAAATTGTTGTAGATAATTTACACCCTTAATCCAATTCTCTTCACATCTCTAAGTCCCCAAGTCTGCTTTATTCCACTACTAGGTAACATCCTTGAACTCCTAAACTAATTCACATAACATCTCCTAAAATTTTATATTTTTAATCCACACAACACACACCGTTATTCATTACTTATTATATTATGTACCTGTAACTACGTTGTGCTGCACTGCATCTTCTGCATCTGTGAGGGTGGAGACTCTTGGTGCTACTCACACAGGTCCCTTATTCAACATTGGGCAGTCCTTGACTAGGTGACCTTTCTCATTACAGTTAAAACAGCGGCCCAAATCCGCTTTACACTCACCAACATGAAATTTATTACACTTTGGGCATTGGGGAAACTGAACATATCCTTGTGCACGTTCCTCATTCCCTTGGTTAATCCTATCGTCACTCGTCCTTTTAACACCTTGCGATTGTTGCTCTTCAATATTCTGCTAAGGTGAATTTTCCTTGAAGAATTCCCTTGGAGGTTCTTCCGGTCCATGGAACCTCATCTCCATTGCTTCTAACTGTAAAGCCTTTGCTACTACCTTCGTATATGGTGCTTCGTCTAATCCTCTGATCGCAATCCCTCATAAAAGGTCCATCTTCAGACCCTAGATGAACTGATGTACTTTGTTTCTCGTCGGTGTCCACCGAATGTGTTGCATAGCGGGATAATAACTCAAACTTCTGAACATACTCAGCCACTGATCCATATTGCCGCAGTCGAGAGAATTCGATCATCTTTTTCTTCCTCACACTGCGGTCGAAGTACTTCTCGTAGAAAATCCTCTCGAATCCGTCCCAGCTTAATGCCATTGTAGTTAACTTTCTTGTTCTCCTCCACTTCCGCAAAGTTGAAGATACGCTTAATCTGCCAGATCCATTCCCCAGCTTGAGTTGAGTCCGTCGATAATCCATCAAATGTAGGTGGTTAGAGTTGCCTGAATCAATCCCCACTGGTGTCACGTGGAGCATTCCCATGATTATTGTTTCCGTTATCTTCCCTGGCTATCATGTGTTCCATCATGCGTGACTGAACGCTGACTAACTCAGTTAAATGGTCCAGGGCGTCGCCTCTGTCGTTTGCATCACCTTGATTCCCTTTCACCATTTCTAAAAAAAAAAAAAAAAAAAAAAAAAAAAAAAAAAAAAAAAAAAAAAAAAAAAACCTAATTTAATAACAGAACTTTTACTGGAACTTTAAAAACTTACAGTTGGTGGAGCGGTCTCACGTGGCGGGTTGCGCAGTCAGACATTTCACATAATCGGTTTTAAAACCTTGTCTCTCTGATACCACAACTGTGACAGCCTGAAACCCGATCAGGGTCGAAGGCCATCAATCGGGACCTTTAACAGAAAACGGAACTACTTTTTTTTTTCGCGGAACGGAACAGACAGAGTTACAGAAAACGCAGAGGTAGAAAAACTGTTACCAAATGCTTGGACAACTTATGAAAAGCTGTCTGAACTTTTAAGACTTTAACAGAAAGCAGAATCGAATGACAGAAGACATGCACCGTCAATGCAAACCCTAGACATATAATTTACCGAGAGGGAAAAACTACAGTGAGTAACAAATTTCAAAATCACAGAAAGATAGTACAGGAGCTAATTTAGAACTAAGTTACAAGAGTCAGTGACAAAATTAGCTAGGGAAGATCAGATACAGAAATGGTTGACTGAAATGAAGAAACAGGATAAAACAGGAAAACAGAAAGAATTACAATAAAATGGGGCGGAAGGAGTAATTTAACACTGAGCGAAAGTCGTGGATACCGGCGGAAGTTGTAGGCAGAAAACTGACGGAAGATTTAGTTGGATGACGTCAGGCAGATGATAAAATTTCAAAGGCAAAAGCGGAGATGACGTCAGACGGTAGAAGTCAATAAAACTTGGCAGTAGAAGTGTGCTGACGTCAGGCGGAAGGTGCAACTGACGTCAGACGGTAGAAGTAATTTAAAAGGGGCAGCGGGCAGCGGTGGATTTGGAATTTTACACTTAGCGATAGATGTAATTTTCAAATACGGGCAACGGGCAGCGGTAGAAGCGAAACATAAGGAAAATTCCTACCGGTAGATGTAATCGGAAGACATAGTTTTAAAGGCAGAAATTTACAACTATTAACAGAATCACACACAGACAGAGGGCATAAAAACAGAAGACCTAAACATCCTCACTACAACTGACAGATTTCAAGAAAACAAACTGCATGGATAGCTCTAAAATTCGAGACCATCCATGCATGACCTGAAAAGGGAGAACTCAAGCAGTTCCAGAATATTTTCAAAACATTACAAGGCAGTAATACAGAATATTTCAGGAGACAATTATTAACTGTCAACAGAGATTTAAAACTTAGACATCAAAACTGTTACTTAGGGTTCAGGTAAACAGTCTGCAAAATCTACCAAAAGAGAAGTTTTTAAAATATAAATACGACACAGAGTTTAAAACTTTACTCTCTCAGTCAAGAATATGCCTGGCTGCCACAACCATCCCCGAGAGCTCGAGCCACCAGCCATCCACTCGTCAGATTGAGGCACAAAGTCCTCATGTTCGGGTTCAATACCTACAGCAGGGAGTTCACCTATGAGTCTAAAACTCAGTAAGATCATAATAAAATACAGTGATGCAAATGCTATGCATGCGGTTTTTCAGAATACAGTGACAGTACAGAGCATTAAGTTATAGTGGCAGTAGAATTAAGTGGAGCTTTTAGGGGAACTGGCAAACAGTGGTGGAGGGGGAGGGTGCACTATCAGGCACATTCAGGGATACAGTACAGTAAACGGTAAATAGTAACAGTTCAGTGGCCAGTCTCCGTCTCGCACTTAACCTGGTACATTTCAGTCAGATTTTATCTTATTAGTTTCAAACGGTGTACAGAAATCGGTTTTGCATGAATTTTCAAGAAAACAGTGTATGCATGACATTCTCAGTGTCTGAACCTATAACAGCAGACATCAGAAATAGCAGGGCATATTGTGAGATAGAAAACAGACAACTCAGAACGTGGACTGAGCAGACAACACAGAACACAAACTGAACAGAAGCTATAACATTTCTACCCAAAACTACCCGACAGAACAGGAACCCTAGTACCTCTGTGATGTAGGGCCTTAAGGGCCAACCTACGGTTATGAACTTACCTGTTGCTGCAGAGTTGAAAGTCTTGAACGTGTTGCCTCAGTGATGCACGAACTTATACATGCATGTAACATTACTTACCTGACGTCCTTGGTAAATTTATCTCAACTTGTACAAAATTGTATTCTTGTCAGCAGAACGTGGAAACCTAAACATCATAACATCATTCATAAGAACATAACCAATTTACGTCCTCAGATTTTCGGCTAACATTAAGCTAAACTCCAAAATCAACAGGAGACACCAGTAGTGCTTAACATCCAAAGTCCAATAATAATAGAACTTGAATTCAAACCCAAAATAAGTGCATGAAATCTCCTAATTTCCAACAACCATCAAAATAATGCTCCTACCAGTCATCACACTTCAATGGAGGCCAAATCATATCACATGTCATAATCCTCAAGTCAAACACACTAAACAATTAGCATTTAAACAAATTTCCAACAAGCAGACCAATGTCATAACCAAACCCGGATTTTGACCTAGAAATTGAGCCAACTTCAAAAATTCATAACTTTTACGATACACATCGAAACGACTTGATTCCAAAGGCCATGGTTTCCTTAAAGTGTCTAGTTTAACACACCAAAATAGTTTTTAAAATGGAAGTCGATAGGTTTGCCAACAATGGATAAACCCGAAACTGCCCTGCTCCTAATTCAAAATTTCAGACTTTCATCAAAATTTAACCAAGCTCAAACCTTTTCTAATTCAACATTCAGCATAATTATTTAACATGTTTGAGGAAGCATAAAGAGAGAACATTCAGCAAGGGACCTCCCATTTTCGTGCATTCATAACAAATGCCAACATCCACCAACATACTTCACCACAATATACTAAATGTATTTCCCTTCCCAATCTATGGTCAATACCTTTATTTAAATTAGTCAAACGTCCAAATGGAGATAAAACCCAACAAAACAACCAACATTACATGCAATTATTTAGGGTTTACAACTCTCTAAAGAAAATCTTCCACAAAATGCTTCCAAATGCACACCACTCTATCAACACAAATAACCCTAAGCTAACATCCACTCTTACCTTATTTTTCTTCAAAGATTGAAGCTCTGAGAAATGAGAAGTCGTCGACTATGGAGGAAGGGCTGGAGAAATCGTGAAGAATAGAGAGAGGATGGGTGAGTGTGTGAACCGCTGGAGGAGAAGAAAGGAAATAAGGGGGGGAGGGAAGATTGTTTGCTGCAGAAGACAAACTTAGAGGGAGAGAAAAATGTGTTCTGGAGATTAAGAAAACTAAAGGAGTAAAGGGAGGGTGTTTGGCTGCTACGTAGAGAGAGAGAGAGAGAGATTAGAAATGTTTGGTTACATGGATTGTAGTGGCTTCATGAAGAAGCTTTGCATTTAATTCAACCTTAATTTAATTTATTAAGTTAATCCAATAAACCATATATCATATACATTTTAAATCCCTCTTTTAATTAATCCCTCTAAAAATCTAAAGTTTTGTTTCTCCATCCATTTATCTTTCGTTTGGGTAACTCCCTAAGATTTTGTGCGAAACTCTAAACACATAGCTAAGTGGTGCTTGGAGAAGTGGTGCTTGATAGATCACTATATCCTGGCATGGAGAAGGCTCTGGCTGAGGAGCAGCAGATGGAGAGGGTCCTTGATAGACCACCAAATCCAAGCAGGGAGCAGAAATGGCAGAGATTTCTGGAAACATTATCATGTCCAGACAAGAAGGATGTGCTACAGATGGAGAAGCAGGAAGAGATGCATCCATAGGACTTGAGGACTCAAAAGAGGGCTCTCGGACAGACAGAGCAGTAGAAGGAGAGAATGTCAGCGTAGCTTCTTGAAGATCTAAGGGTAGTAGCCGAGCATCTTCACCTGCCTCTGGACAGATGATCGAAGGGAGGAAGTCTTCAGAACAAGCCTCTGTGGCACAGACTAAATTGGATGGTTCAGGTTCGGGTTTGGGATTTAGATTGTCAATAGAGGATCTGAGCAACTCAAGTTCTTTGGCAACAATGCGGCGGTGACCATCCATTTTCGTTGCCAGCAACCCAAGACCAGTATCCATAGCAATGCTCATGTTCTTTTGGGTCTGGTCAAGCTTGGCGTCAAGAGATTTCTCAAGCTGACAAAGGGCTGACCCTAGACTATCAATAGAGGCCTTTAAATCATTATACTGAGCCTCACTCAATGAAAATCTCCGCTGATAAGTCAGAGGAGTGACAGGAGTAGCAGATGGAATTGGTGAGAAGACGTGGACAAGTGGAGCTGGTAGGACTAGTGGAGCAGGTTGGACAGGAGGAGGTGTTAGTATTGGAGGAAGTGGTTGGACTGGTGGAGAAAGTGGGACTGGAGGAGATGTTTGGACTGGAGGTGGAAGTGGGACTGGAGGAGATGTTTGGACTGGAGGAGGAAGTGGGACTGGAGGAGGCAGAGAAGGTATCAAAAGAGTAGGTAGAGGAGATGGCTGAGAAACTGAGATAGCCTCAAAAAGATGGGCGATAGAGGATGAAGCAGGGGGTCTTGGCACTGGTGGAGGAAGGTGGGGGCGTGAGACCAGAGAATGAGGAGGGGAAATATCAAAAGCAGGGATCTCTGAGTCACCACCTCCTTCTTGCATTGAGGACTCTTCATCCAAAATCAGTTTCCTTTTACCTTTTCTGATGGCTGCAACCTTAGCAGCCCTTTGCTTGGACTGATCCATAACATAATTCCCTTGACGGGTTCTCTTAATTCCCATCCTTGACAAAGTGAATTTAGAGTAGTAACTGGATGGTTTGAGACAGGTCGGATCCTCATCCTTGGGAAATTCAACCTCGGATTTTTTAAAAATCTTCATGAGAAGGAGGTTATAGGGAAAAGATGTAGGCCCTGAAGAAACACACTGAATCATCCTTCTCAGAATAATGTATCATATATCAACCGGGGTCTTTTGATAGATGGCAAAAAGAACAATAAATTTCATGCTACTAATATCATCATAATGCCCACCCTTAGGAATAACATTGTAACTGATCATCTGATGGAGCAGTCAAGCTCTAATTGTTAAATGTTTGCTCTTTAAGGAATTGGGAATGTTGTGCGGGTCGAGGGCAATTTCTTTCAAAAATTGTTTGCCATCGGGAGTTCCAAGAAATGGAGGTTCTAGCCCTGTTGAATAGATTTTGGGATGTTGATCTAGATGAGAACTCCCCAGAAGCTCATTTAGGGAATGGGAGGTAAGAACTATGTGTTTTCCATACACATAGCTCGAAATGGTAGATTGGTCAGAAGGATAACTAAGATTGGCATAGAACATTCTAATGGCTGTGGGGTAAAAGAAAGATTCAACTTCGAACAATCTTATTAAACCAATGTCTGTCAAGGGTGCTACTAAATTTAAACCTTCCAACTCGTCTGGAACAATACCACGACTAGGAATCAACTTCTTATCTTTAGAGTCGTCGTGATACCTGGCTTCAGCAGATTGATTGAGGAAATAGATCGACGGCCAACTATTTGCACGAGGAATCACAGGAGGTGGACGAGCAGAGACTTTGGCCTTCTTCTTGGCCGGTTCGGAAACTTCACGAGATGATGAAACCAGAGGATCCATTGGAAAGAAATGATCGAGAGAGAGGATTGGTAGGGCAGGGATTTTCAGAAAGAGCGCGAAAGATGAAGCGTCTCGGTGAAGAAATAAGAATTTAAAAGAAATAAAGCACCGCCCGACGTGATGAAGTCACACGTGTAACACCGATATCGTCTGATAGATGACACGTGTCAGCAGATTAGAAAATACATCATCCGATGCATAGACATCATCCGGTCAGTCGATGCATAGACATCATCCGGTCAGTGGAGGATATATATCATCCGGTTAACTATATCCACCGATGCCATCAATAAAACAGATCACTCTTTCACAGGAAGAATTCCAACAGAAGAGACTTAGCAATTCTCAAACCGAATGAGACCTAACCATATTCTTATATTATTGAAGGTCTTTTCATCCAACGGTTTTGTAAATATGTCGGCCAATTAATCTATAGAATTTACAAACTCTAAGGAGATATCACCTCTTAGAACATGCTCTCTTATGAAGTGATATCTGACATCGATATGTTTTGTTCTAGAATGCTGAATAGGATTTTTAAAAATGTTGATAGCACTGGTGTTATCACACCGGATAGGAATCCTATTATAAAATAGATTATAGTCCTCCAATGTCTGTTTCATCCACAACATTTGTGCACAACAACTGCCAGCAGCAATATATTCACTTTCAGCAGTTGATAATGCAACAGAATTTTGTTTCTTAGAAAACCAGGAAACTAAAGATTCACCAAGGAATTGACATGTTCCACTGGTGCTTTTCCTATCAACTAGACTACCAGTATAGTCAGAATCTGAGTATCCAATCAGATCAAAAGAGGTGCCTTTAGGATACCATAAACCAAGATCATAAATTCCACTCAAATATTTAAATATTCTCTTGACTGCATTTAAGTGGGATTCTTTAGGGGCAGCTTGGAATCTTACACATAGACAAACACTAAAGAGTATATCTAGCCTACTTGTAGTCAGATATAACAGTGAACCAATCATACCACGATATTTCTTAATATCAACACTAATTCATTTTTCATCTTTATCCAATTTAGTTGTGGTACTCATGGGAGTCTTGGAAGACTTAGATAATTCTAATCCAAATTTCTTTAGAAGTTTCTTGATGTATTTTTTTTTACAGAAAAAAATTTCATCAGGAGATTGACTAATCTGGAAACCTAAGAAGAATTTTAACTCCCCCATCATACTCATCTCAAATTCACTTTGCATGAGGGAGGAAAATTCATTACACATGTTGATATTAGTTGATCCAAAAATAATGTCATCGACATAAATTTGAACTAACAGAATGTCATTCTCCTTTTGCATGGTAAATAGAGTTGAATCTGTATTTCCCTTTTTGAAATTTCTTTCCTCAAGGAAATTCTTCAATCTATCATACCAAGCTCTAGGAGCCTGCTTAAGACCATAGAGAGTTTTCCTTAATTTGTAAACATGATCGGGTTTATCAAAAACTTCAAAACCTAAGGGTTGCTCAACAAAAACTTCTTCATTAATGTAACCATTTAAGAATGCACTCTTTGCATCCATTTGAAAGAGTGTGAAGTTCTTGTAGCAGGCAAAAGCTAGGAGCATCCTAATTGACTCTAATCTAGCTACATGAGCAAAGGATTCCTCAAAATCAATACCCTTTTCTTGAGAGTATCCCTTAGCAACTAGTCTAGCCTTGTTTCTAACCACAATCCCATTTTCATCCAACTTATTCTTGAAAACCCATTTAATTCCAATGATGGGATGATCCTTAGGCCATGGAACAAGTTCACATACTTTGCTCCTTTCAAATTGATTTAGCTCCTCTTGCATAGCTAAAATCCAATTTTCATCACACTCGGCCTCTTCAAACTTCTTAGTCTCTACTTGAGAGATAAATGCTACATTGGCACAGAGATTCCTAAGAGAGGATCTAGTCTTAACTCCTAATGTAGGATCACCTAAGACTTCATCTATTGGATCGTTTCTAACGTATTTTCAATCTCTAGGAAGAGCTGTGGATTGATCTTTTATAGGAACGATTTCTAGAAAAGTAGAAGAGAGTTCTAAAGATTTTTCTACTTGAAGGGGATCTGTAGACTTGTCTAAGGAGAGGGAATCCAGTTGTTTATCCAAAATATCATCCTCATCCACATTGATTGTGGGGTGAGGGGTTTCATCAAAGTTGACATGAACTGATTCCTCCACAACAAGAGTTCTCTTATTGAATACCCTATATGCTTTACTGGTAAGAGAATAACCAATAAAAATTCCAAGATCAGATTTGGAATCGGATTTTCCTAAGTTATCCTTAGTGTTGAGAATGAAAAACTTACTACCAAAGGCTCTAAAGTATTTAACAGATGGAGTTTTTCCACTCCAGAGCTCATATGGAGTTTTCTCAAAAATAGGTCTTATGGAGACCCGATTAAGTACATAACAGGCTGTTGCAACAGCTTCAGCCCAGAAATACTTAGGAAGAGAGTTTTCATTAAGCATAGTCCTAGCAAGCTCTTGGAGAGATCTATTCTTCCTCTCAACAACACCATTTTGCTGAGGGGTTCTAGGGGAAGAGAAATTGTGCTCAATTCCATTTTTGAGGCACAAAAGTTCAAATTTCTCATTTTCAAACTCTCCACCATGATCACTACGAATAGCAACTATGGTGAGCTCCTTTTCATTTTGAACTCTTTTCCTAAAACTAGAGAATGTATCAAAAGTTTCATCCTTTGACTTCAGAAAGAATACCCAAGTGAATCTAGAGAAGTCATCGACAGTGACATGAGCATAGAATTTTCCTCCTAAGCTGGCTATATTAGAAGGACCGAAAAGGTCCATGTGAAGGAGTTGGAGAGGCTTAGAAGTAGAGATTGCATTCTTTGATGCAAAAGAACTTTTGATCTGTTTACCCATTTGACAGGCATCACAGACCTTATCATTCTCAAAAGATATCTTAGGGATCCCTCTAACTAAATTCTCCTTAGTAATCTTAGCTAAGGTATCCATCCCTACGTGTCCTAATCTCCTATGCCAAGTCCAGCAGTCATTAGAAGAATTCACATCATTCTCAAAAGATATCACCTCATAACCTTTGTCACATAATTGACTTATGCTTAGCAGATTGTGTTTTAACCCATCAACTAATAAAATATTTTCTATAATAGGATTGATAGGGTTACCTATGTTGCCAATGCCAACAATTTTGCCCTTTTGGTTTCCACCAAAAGTAACACTTCCTTTCTTCTTGTTGACAACAGCAAACTTAGATGCATCTCCAGTCATGTGCCTTGAACAGCCACTGTCCAGGTACCATTGATTCTTTAATGGAGACGCATCATCCTGCAAAACAGAAATCAGGTTTTCTTCTTAGGTACCCAAATCTTTTGGGTCCTAGCGTTAGGTCTGGTCCCCTTAGGAACCCATTGAAGTTTACTACTAGTTTTGATATTGTTTAATTTTAAAGGACATACAAAAAATTTATGTCCTACTTCATTACACACATGACAGGTAGTGGATCTCACAAAATAATTCTTGTAAACTTTCTTTCTACTAGATTTATCATAACCTATTCCTGCTCTGTCAAAATTTACTCTCTGTTTACCTAATAACATCTTATATAACTTGTTGCCATTAGTAAATTTCAGAATAATATTATTTAAATCCTCATTTCTCTTTTTCAGTTCAGTGATCTTCTTTTCATGCAAGTCCACTTCTTTAGCATGCTTTTCTAATAGGCCTGCATTTTCTCTTTTCAACAAGTTATATTTATTCTTAAGCATACCAAATTGCTTAACCAGGTCGTTAAAAGCATCAATTAGATCACCATCATCATTATCACTCTCACTATCACTCAAAGTACTAGAGGATAAAGAACTAACCTTATCTTCATGTGCCATGAAGCACAGGTTGGCTACTTCCTCATCTTCTGAAGAAGAGATGTCGCCTTCACTGTCATCCCAAGTCGCCTTCATAGCCTTCTTCTTAAACTTCTTGGGATATTTCTTGGCCTGTGGACAATCTGCCTTCATGTGACCAGGCTTGCCGCACCCAAAACAGGTAATCTCCTTGTCTTTAGGAAGTTTTTCATTCCTTGGAAAACTTCTCCCTTGCAGCTTCTTCCTACGGAGAAACTTGCTGAATCTTCTAGTGATGAGAGCAATGTCCTCGTCATCTTCTTCTACTTCTTCCTCAGATGCTTTATTTTTGCTTGAAGAGACTTTCAGAGCAATATCCTTCCTTTTATTTATCTCATTTTCTTTGAGATCTTCCTTATCATTGGCCTTCATGGTTATCTCATGAGTCATCAGAGAGCCAATGAGCTCTTCAAGCTTGAGCACCTTTAGATCCCGAGCCTCTTGTATTGTTGTCACCTTTGTTTGCCAGGCTCTAGGTAGGCATCTCAAAATTTTTCTTACCTGTTCTTCACCTGAATAAATCTTACCAAGAGCTTTAAGACCATTAGTGATATTAGTAAATCGAGTGAACATAGAACTAATGGTTTCTTCTTTTTCCATAGAAAACAGTTCATATTCATGAACTAACATGCTCAATTTACTCTCCTTTACTTGATTAGTTCCCTCATGTGTGATTTCTAATAAGTGCCAAATTTCTTGAGCACTTTCACACTCTTGCACTCTATTAAATTCATCTCTATTTAGAGCACAATACAGTGTATTTATTGCCTTGGTATTAAGGCTCAAGTTCTTTTTGTCTATATCATTTAGTTCGTGTGAAGCTTTGGGGATCTTAACACCATTCTCTGTTTTAACAGCAACGTATGGACCATTTTCTATGTTATTCCATAATTCATAGTCCACAGCTTGAATGTATATTCTCATTCTAGACTTCCAGTATACATAATCATTACCATCAAAGAACGGAGGTCTAGTGGTAGACTGGCGTTCTACTTGTGTAGAGTTGGTGTTAAATGCCATGGTAAATATATAACACAGAGTATATAAACACAACTTAGACAATGATAAACCTTGCTCTAATACCAATTATAGGATCGAGATTGCCTAAGAGGGGGGGGGGGGGTGAATTAGCCTTTTTAAAACTTAATTTACTAAACTAATTAATTTCTCTCTTATGTTCAAACAATATGAAAACAGCAAATAATCAAACAAAGCAAGGGAGAGAGAGAGAGATTGACACCACAGTTTTTAACGTGGTTCGGCTAAGCTTGCCTACATCCACGCTTCAAGGCTCCCCCTTAAAGATTCTTAACCTTCTCCTCACGAGAAAACCAAATCGAACTTCCGGGCGTCGATCTAGTGCCTTTACACTTTAATTGAACTTCACAGGCGTCAATTACAGCCTTTACAGAATTGTGAGTTTGTAAAAAATCAACACAATCTAAACTCCCTCAAAGATTAAATCTCAAGTTTAGGTTCGAGAGGAGTAGATGAGATTTTTTAAAGTATGATAAAAATTTCGCAGGTTAAGGCTCAAGAATAAAAAATTCGCAGAAGAAGTTCCTTCGTGCTCTAACCTCGGCTTAAATACTTTGTCTCCTTTTTGCCTTCACAGACTTGAATGCTTCTTTCTTCAAATGGAAAAATGTTACCGTTGGGAAGCATCCGTACTTAAGCAGATATCTGTTGCATCTGAAATTGATGTTCGTCGTCGCCATTAATGATCTGGAGTTAAAGCTGAAAACGACGTCACTGTAGCTTCGCGCTAACTTTGAATTCTGGCGGAAGACAATGTTGTTTTAGACTTGAACTGCCATCGGAAGATGCAACTTCAAAATATTGAACCGGCATAGGATGATCAATCTTTAAATGCTGAACCGGTGTCGGATAATGAAGTTGTAGACGTCTTCCGCCTTTGTTGTTTAGTGAGCGTAGGATGTCTTCTTGAAGTCTTCCGTCCTTGTCGTCTAGCGAGCGTAGGATATCTTCTTGAAGTCATCCTCCTTTGTCATCTAGCGAGCGTAGGATATCTTCATGAAGTCTTCCGCCCTTGTCGTCTAGCGAGCGTAGGCTGTCTTCTTGAAGTCATCTGCCTTTGTCGTCTAGCGAGCGTAGGATATCTTCATGAAGTCTTCCGCCCTTGTCGTCTAGCGAGCGTAGGCTGTCTTCTTGAAGTCATCCGCCTTTGTCGTCTAGCGAGCGGTGGAGTTCTTCATTTCTCATCCGCCTTTGTTTAACGATTTTTCAGCCCTGTTAAATAACTATATAGCTCTGTATACTTAACCACATTCATTAGATAACTAAAATACCTTTTTCAAGGGTATTTCCAACAGATTAAAATCCTTGCATAATTCATTATTCTCATTTAATAAGCATAATCAAATTACATATTTAACATTTAAATACATCATCAAAAACTTAGTTAGACTTAAACACTAATTAAGTCAACAGCCACAAACACGACATTTGAATGTGAGAGGTCGGATTCTTCGCAGCATGTCTGCCCACTTCCTTCTACCACATACTGGACATCGAAATCTTGTGAGCTGCATGGACTTATATGTCATGGAGAAGTTGTGCAACAAAAAGTCTTTTAACTCTGGCTTTTTGATTTTAAATCACACGATTAAGATGAGTCGGTTATCCCAAACGGGTTTCCCGTACGGAAGATTGATTACGAAGATCATCGAAAGAGATAGAATTCAGCTTCCGAGAGGTGAGCAGAGTATAGTTACCAAATCCACTGACCGACTTGACACCACTCATTTGACTCGAATGGGTCTCGTGGAAGACAATGGCGTTTGAATTATAAAGAGCGTTCAGAGGGCATCTACCTCACAAGCAGTGCCGATGGAGGAGACTACATCGGCACCATTGTCCCCACACGAGGAGGACGGTAAGCCCTGGAATATGAGATAGTACATGTAGCAGATGCATGAGACGGAGCAGGCGAACCACCAGCAAATGTTTAAGGCGCAGCAGGCGAATCACCATCGTCGTCGCTAATGTCTAGAAATATCACGAGAGCAATAAAACATTGTACTGGAACATATGACGATAAAATATGCTAAAACATGTATCATTAATATTAAAAAATTATATTAATATGATGATAAAATATGTTAAATTAATATAAATATTAAAAAATTCTATGGCAATATATATTCTAATACCACTTGTCGGGAAAGAATCAAACGGTGAGAAGGATAATTACGTGGAGAGTACTAATTAGTGTAATTCTCAGAAAAGATTGTACTGGACAATCTCCTTAAACAAAATTATTTTTCCAAGTAAGTTTCCAGGAAAGGCTCGATGAGTCACAAACTATTCCACTTAATTCCAGTCTCCTTAAACATAACTTACTTACACAGCACAATTACACTACTACGAAAATAAATTACCTAAAAAAAGGTTAAATAGTTGACCTATTTATAAGTAATCAATAACCAAAAATTAAAATTTAGAAATATCGTAAATAAAAAAAAATAAAAAATGCATTTATACCTTACATTCAAAGAAAAATATCGAAAAATTAAAATATATAATTAAAACAAAAAATTTTATCATTCATTCGGAACGAGGAAAAATATCACCGGAGTAGAAAAATATTTGAGAGAGAATATTAGAGAGATGTTTGGAGGTGTGAATTTAAATTGGGGGGAGGGGGATTTTTATAGGGGGGAGTGGCCGGCCGGTCCGAATCCGAGAGGCCGGCTGTTCCGATCAAACTGGTCGGCCTCTCCTTTATTTTTTTTTTTTTTAAAACTAGAGGCCGGCCGGTCCGATTGGACCAGCTGGCCTCTCGCCGTGCCTAAAACAAAAAACCAGCTATTTTCCTTTTTTTTTTACCTATTTTTCAAACTTTTTTTTTTTTTTTTTGTCTAAAACCAAAGTTTTTTCCTATTTTTTAAACATTAATGTCTATTGTGCATTTTTTCCTTTATTTTATTTACACGACATAATTCAGCGTCAATAATATTGACTCAATATGTACTAAAATCTGGACATTTCATTTTTTGTAATGTTTACCAGATTTTTATATTATTTTTTACAGTCAATATTCTTCATCTTCTACTATTGATTATAATGACACGTGTTTATATGTTAAACCGTGTATTTTCTTTCTTTTAATACAGTTTTTTTTTTCAATTTTTAATTAAGTTTTTTTTTACAAGTAATACAAATGACTGTTCATCTCCTTGAATCTATCATGACATGCGTAAAAGACATAGTTCACCATTAATAACAACTAAAGACTGGACACATATTCTGTTTTTTTCATAAATTTAAAATGAGACATTTAATGTGTAGATTTTGTTTTTTTTTTTTTTTTACAGTGAGCATGTAGTGCAATATGTTTGACATATTCTTTGTCACTTTTGCAGAGTCACGATTCTTAATTTTCTTTAGTGTGTTGTGATTGCGTGTGTTGTAGCTAAAGATGAAAAACGAACCAGTCGAGTCGAGCCAAAAGTAGTCTGGCTCACCGAATCTAACGAGTTGAACCTAACGAGCTTAAACGACTCGTTTAATGAGCTTACATGTGTGATTTGTATTTATTTTAAAAATTTCGGCCGAAAACTCAACATTGGGCTAGGTGATTGAGTTTCTTTTTTAGAAATCAGGTCGCTCGATTCGGTGTTTCTACAACGGTCCATCTCCAGCTCGTGATAATAAGTGTTTCTACGTGACTCTAAGCTATTGGGTATTTATAAAATGAGGAACAACAAAATTACATGCATTTCGTATGTCTCCAGCAAACAACAGAGACTAAGGGGAAGAAGAGAGAAGCTATTCAGAGAAAAGTTTTTTAACTCTATATTTCTGCACTTTTAGAGACTGATTTTATACAACGATGAGCATAAAAAATGTGTTTACTACAAGTTTCTGCGACCCTGAGGATTTTAGAGCTACAAGTAGTATAAGAAATTGGAAAAGAAAGTAATTGCACTCCAACATTTCAAGATCTACTCCACCTAAGGAAAAACAAAAGAGTTAAAACTATAGACAATCTTGTTCTTCACTCAGTTATGTATCATCTGCATATATAACACCTTAAATCATGTTTCAATAAATAACACTAACACGTATCTTGGGCGACAGCTACGAATGACAAAAAAAAAGGGGAGATTTCGATATCAAATTAGGTATAAAAGTAGACGGAAAAATGGATTCACCAAAACTATTTTTGAAATTACACCCCGGCTGTCGTCGAATAATTGCCTCAAGACAATGCATCAAAACTAGACTAAGAATCAGAAATTTGCTAATCAAGAACTGTGAAAGCCATAAAGTGAGAGGGAATGAGGGAAGATTAGTGTAAAGATGTTAAGATCTTGGCTTATATCTTAAATTCATTCGTCCATACATTTCTAGTGGATATGAAAGATTGTAACTCACTACTAGTAATAGAAAAAAGGGAACATCAACAGTCATTATCAATGATATCAGCTACTCTACTGCTTCTCAATTCCCCACATTGCAGAAAATGTTTAGTAGGGTTACGGCTTTTTTTTTTTTTTGCATCAAATCCCACAATGATTCCGTCGAAACCGCCAGTTTCCCAGAGAATTTCTTCAGTAAAACCAAATCTACTCCCTTTTCTTTCGGCCTAAACATATTAAACCATTCCTGTCAAATATCAACTCTAGTATCAGCACAGCCTTGTATCGAAAATTATGTACATCATTCTTACAAGCTGAAAAGCATTCAATTTAAGTTGGATAACTATTTTTAATAAACAGTACATCCTCATTGTGAGCAGTGGTCAAAATCCCCAACACTTGTTCGTAGATCCATAATCGATAAGAGCAATAATAGACAATCAATGAATTCCATATTTTACCTATTCGTGGATGCTTGAAGAATCAGCTGCCGCTCTTCGTTACCTGTTCAGCATATAACATCCCAATAGGCCGCCATCGCGTGTCACTTTCTACATCCTCGAAGTTCTGATCTGAGACTTCTGCAAATTATAAGAAAACTCAGAGAAATGAGAGACCTGGAGTTTTCTTTTTCAATGAAAGATTAGGCATACTTTATAGTACAATTAGTTAGTTTATTTCTGTACGTGATCGTATCAATCTCTTGCTTTATAAAGGTGACAAGAAGCAAGAAAATAGTAAATAGGAGTAAAGGGAGTTGTGGAGTTTTGATGTATTGTTCCGCACGTGAATGTATCATTCAGCAAAGAAAAACTGTACTTGTTATGTTGCCAATGGCATTTGTGCAACTTGGCTAAAATTTTTGGAAAAACAACAAAATCCAAATCAAAAGCTGCTCATAAAAAGGACAAACTATTACATACATATATATATATATATATAGACACACACGTACACACTAATATATATATTGGTACAGCAGAAGTTTTATTTCGTAATTGAAACAGTAAAATAAAATAAGACCAGAAAAATAAATCTAAAAATAGGAAAAAAAATGAATCAATTGTCAAAAGTGTAATGTTTAATGTCTATCTCAACCCTTTAAATAAAAAACAGAAATTAAAATGATTAAAATTAAAATAAAGATAAAATATTAAAATAAAACTAAAACACGATTCATGGGTTTTTTAGACTTGTTTGGGTCTGCTTGTCCTACATCATGTATATATTACGTATGTGTGTGTGTGTTCGTTCATATAAGATGACTTCATTTAGTTCAATTGTATCTAACATGTAAAAACTAAACTATTATTCCATAACTCCACAAAATTCAAGAAATTATTTAAGTGAGGGAGAGAGAGCGATAGAATAGCATATCCAATCAGGAGAAGTGGAGAACTCCAAAGATTGATAATAAAGAATTTTTAAATGGGAAGTCGTCCATGGTTACCTTCAGGGCTGGAAACGTAATCGTGGGAGCTGAGCTTAGCTGAAGGGAGGTGTTGTGAATTTCTTGCAGATGCATAGGACGTAGTAAGATTTCCTGTCATACATCTTTCCTCTCTGCATTCTCTTAGGAGACCGGTTGTGGCCATGATTGGAAGTGTGGCTGAAGAGAGAGAATGATGAACCCGCGTATTATTTAGAATAAATGGTGAATCAGCAGTGCTTTCGGTCAAAGCCTCATTCCCTTTAAATTTAATATTCTGCCATTGACCATCTCGTACAAACTTAGTCTGCAACATACAACAAAAATAAGAAAGCATTAAAGCAGTGAGAGCCGAGAGGGATAAGATGAGACATTCCACAATGCTACTGTTCATTAACCTGTCGAGGACAATTATGACAGTCCAATGCCGTCCCGTAATTTTTCTCTCGCAGAAACCAATTATATGAGTAGACAGAATGTCTCAGTTCATTAACAAATGACATTTCCAAAGAATCAAGGTATAAATTGTGTTTTTCATTTGTCCACGGAATCCACTCTGCTTGTTGCTCCTGTTTTCAAATCAAAACAAGAAGTTCAATAAACTGTAAACTGACATTCAAAGAAACTGATAGAGACAATAGAAGAACAAAACAAGAGAAGTGGGATGCACTTGCAATGCCCATGGACCCCAGTTGAATATTCTTAGGTTGCTTGGTATATGTCTTTAGAATTGGCGCCTATTAGCAACTTCGTAAGTAGGGAAAATAGAGAAAGATAAGAATATCCCTAGAGGAATCAGATAGTGAATGAATTACCAACTTCAGTCCTAAGCTTCAGAGATTATAAGTACTAATCACTTCTCTTGTGTTATCCCATGAATCAATAACTCAATCATTGACTAATAAATCATAAAAGAGTGTAGTGATGACAAGACTATAATAACATAAGAAAATTCTTATATAAAAACTGAAATCACTTGCAAAAGAAGAGTAAATGCAGTTCGAAAAGTGACGGTCTGCATTATATCACCCATGTTCTTTTTGTTACACGTGTAAGGTGACTGTACAAAGTTCACGTTGATATTTCTCTTTAGAGTTTTTTTCTATTTTCTTTTTGTTTTCCGTACATAAGCACGTCTGTTATTTTCTAGAGATTCCATGAATCGCAGTAATTTCAAATTTTGGAACTTCTTTGGGCTTTATTAAAGGAAGATTACGCCCGTCCTTTTTTCTTACACAATGGAGATCATCCATGACTCATATTGGTATCTAACCGTCAAATGATTCAAATTTCAATATATGGAGGAAAACGATGATCTTGATCCCAAAGGCAAGAACAAATTGTCCTTTGTTGTCGATACAATTTCACGACCTCTTTCAACTGATTCCTATATAGCAATTGGTCTAGGGTTAATAGTATAGTAACATCATGAATATTAAACTCTGCTTCTAGAATGTTGCAATTGGACGCTGTCTTGTTGTGTGGAATGAATTATATGAACAATTCCACTATCTCAAAAATCCATGAAAGGAAGCACATATTTCATTAGTTTAAAAACCTTATAGGCTAATGCGAATCTCATACGACAGACTGATGACTTCTTGAATGGTCTAATCTTGCATCGTTCTTGCTTCCTTGATCTCTATCAAGAGTCAGCAATGAATTTCTTTCTAAGCTTTCAACTTCAGGAATCTGCATCTACTCTAAATGAGAATCAAATCAGTCACCCTTTGGCCTCAAATTTCACTGATGATCCCTATGTTCTTGCTCCTTTAAGTTTAAACAATATTCCTTCACAATCCTGGATGTTAGATATTGGAGCTACGCATCATGTATGCTCAAATATCAAAGATTTCTCAGAATCATATGCTGTTTCAAATAGTTGTCACCCTTTCGAATAATTTTCTTGTGCCCATCAAAAGAGTTGTCATAGTTAGATTAACTGAAAATCTTTCAATCGAAAAGGTCTTGCACAACTTGATATTAACGCAACTTTATTACATTGTGGTTTAAATGAGGACGTTTATACGTCCTTACCTCAAGGATACGAAAGAAAGAGGGAGAACCTTCCAAACTCTATAGGTGGATCAAATAAAATATTAAATGGTTTTAAACATGCTTCAAGACAATGGTTTTCCAACTTTTCAACAAGATTAATTGCAAATGGATTTCATCATTCACAGTTTTACAATTCACTTTTTACTAGACATAAAGAAAGTTCTTTCTGGCCATATTAGTGTACTTTGATGATATAATATTGGTAGGAAATTCTAAAATTGATCTCTATCCGTTCAAGAGAGACCTAGACAGAAAGTTCAAACTTAAAGATCTAGGGGAACATTTCTTTCTCGGGGAAGATATGGCTTGATGAAGTAAAGGAATAGCTCTTAATCAGAGCCATTCCTCGAATTATGGACTGACGTTGGACATTTGAGATGCAAACCAATCTACACCTATGGATTGAGCTACTAAATTTTCAAATGAAAGGGAACATTACTTGCAGATGCAACACTCTATAGAAGATTAATAGGCAAACTGTTGTATCTAGCAATAACCAGGCCAAATATCTTATATGATGTGAACTGCTTGACCAAAAAAAAATTATTTAAAGGCAGTTTAAAGATTTTTGAGATATTTAAAATAAAGGATGCATCAAGGTTTGGTTTCTTCATTCAATTGAACGGATTTAGTGCCTTGGACTGGGCAGCAGTCTGTCAAGACACAAGAACTGTATTTAACATATTTTTGAATTTTCCTTGGAGATTCATAAATATCCTGTAAGTCTAGAAAGGCAATAAACAGTGTCAAGATCCATGACAGAAGCTGAGTATAGAGCAATGGTTGATATAAGCAAGCAAGAATTTTTGTTGCAGTCACTTCTTCTGACTTGCAAATCAAAACATCATTCCCAGCTCTTCTGTTTTGTTATGATCAGTTAGCACTCCACAAAACTACAAATCCAGTTTTCCATGAACACACAAAGAACATTGACATTGACATTGACTGCCACATTGTCGGACAAGAACTCCAACTGGGCTGAATAAAGACTTTCCATGTTGCTTCACAATATAAGTTAGCTGATATATTGACCAAGGCACTACAACCTCGAAATTTTCATTCTTTACTCAGCAAGATGGGAAATCTCAATATTCAACTTACCATCTTGAGGAGGGAGAGTATTACACTGTATGCTTACTCTACATAGTCACCATATTTATCTTTTTTCCTAATAGAAAGAACTACTATTCAGATATGAATAATTGCACATAGAACCGCCAATCACATGCACATGTACTCGTACATACATAAATTATTAACTACACAGGATGAATATAAATCGCATACAAGACAACGAAAATTAAGGGTCTGATCTTCCTTTTTTCTTGCTCGGCATCTTTTTCCAGCATCAGAAAAAATAAACAAAAAAAAAAAAAAGAGGGTAAAAGAATTAGAGCTGGAGAGCTAGGATTCTCACCTGGTTGGCAATCTGAGAATGAAGAGAAGAGACGACGTTTGAGTTGTCAAAGCAAATGGAAGAGTGGGAGAGCGAATTGGAGATGGAGTCGTCCGTCCCAGTCAATTCATTCGGACAATCTCTCATTGCTACAAGATCCGACATCGTCCCCGTAATATACAGATAGAGATTGTCTAGCCTACCACTCCTCCGAATCGGGAATCGGACAGAAACCAAGCTGAATCAACAACAAAAAAAAAAATTGTCGCGAAAATGGAGCAAGAAAAACCTTCCACCCAGCCTCCCATATATACTAGGGAGAGAGATGGAAGGGTGGGCTCCACCTGTACGCTTTTACACGTGTAATTTCCATTGGTTATGGCCACGTCATCAACGAAATAATATCTGGAGGAAATGTCAGCCAGATATTTTTCTAAGCCGGGTACGGAGGGACCAGTAATTTGACTGAAAGTTTGATCTTAAAAACCGTAATTAATTATTAATTAATATAAAATAGGGTAATTATCGATTTGAACCCTGTATTATACACGTTTTTTCAATTCGGACCCTGTACTAAAAAAAGGGCAAACCGAACCCTGTACTTTGATACTGTTATCAATTTTGATCTTCTATCAATAATTTCATTAAATTCTCATTGAAAAAACTAACAAATGATATTGGATTCAGTTGAAAATTTTATCACATATTCACTACTTAATGAGAAGATAATCTGAAAATTTTCGTGATTTTTTAATATATATACAATTTATTGGAATTTTATATTAGTATTTTATAAAAATATTATAATAAATCATACAAATTTTAGAAAATCTCGAATCTTTTTCTATTATCTACCCATGATAAGTTGAACATGTAAAAATGTTTTCAAATAAATCAAATATTGTTTGTATTTTTTTAAAAATTAATTTATAAAGTAAATAAGGAACTGAAATTAATTTTAAAAAATACCAAAAGATATTAGATTTATTTGAAACTTTTTTCAGATGTTCACCATATAATAGGTAGATAATAGAAAAATTTGCGTAATTTGTTAAAACTTGTATGATTTATTATAATATTTTTAAAAACTACTAAAATAAAATTATAATAAATCGTAGATGTGTTAAAAAATCACGAAAATTTCCAGATTATCTTATCATTAAGTAATGAACATGTGGTAAAACTTTCAACTGAATCTATAATCGTTTGGTAGTTTTTTCAATGAAGGTTTAATGAAATTGTTGATAGAAGGTCAAAACTGATAACAGAATTAAAGTACAGGGTTCGGTTTGTCGGTTTTTTTAGTACAGGGGCCGAATTGAAAAAACGTGTATAATACAGGGTTCAAATCAATAATTTTCTTATAAAAATATATTTTTAGAGTAGCGTTATTTTTACTATTTAATCCAAAAAATATTAATTAATATAATTAATAATTTATTACATTAATGACATTCATCAATAATTATATAGTAGAATTAAAGAAATAATCAAGATATTAATTTAAGATTAAAAACTGTCGGATGAAACGTGTGAAATCATCGAGTTGAGAGAACACACGACTTCATCAACAATGGTTTGCTCAATAAACACTCTTGTTTTTAGGTGGGAGATATTTTGATCGTTCGGCCCCACCTCACTAATTATTATTGATGTTTGGAAAAGGGTTGAGGAGATGCTTATTCCTTGCAAAACCCACCACGAAAAGAAGAGAATTATTCTATGGTCGAGTTTTAAGTATCCAACGCCCATGCACGCGTTTTACTCGCACGTTATTCATGTTTTAGCGTTACCCATTTCTGTCGCTCCAACATCCCCAATCACAACTTGATTCTCTTGTCATACTTTGCTAATTTACCTACTTCTAAAAGAATCTTAGACATTATTGTACCAAAAACAAATGGGAATACATGTGCACATGTGTGGATAGAACTAATATGAACTGCCGTTTGAACAGCAACCGACCACCAATTCGGTTCGGTTCTTATCATTGTACAAACCTGACCGGTTTTTAATGTAAAAGAATCGTGGAAAATGTGTTTGGTTCACAGTGTTGAGTGTGAAAAATCATTAGATCTGAATCGAACCGTGGATCACCTAAAATATAATTCAAACCCGACCCAAACCCAATAATCCAATATTTAGGTGGAAACTATTGTATCTCATAGTTCCAATTATAATTCCAAAACTTAAGACTGTTAGCTCATGATTCAGTTAAATTCTTTTCGAGACTTGATTGAAACGGATTGTGCCCACTAAATGTGATAGGAACTGCGATAAAAATATGAACAGTGATATTATTCTCAACTCACGAATTCATATTTTTAAAATTGTAGATCCGTTATCCTATAGAGTCCACCGTAACAATGACTACTTTTAATTTGCTATTCTAATACCTCACAATAATCAAAATTCAATTAATCAATTGATATCATAACATTCATCGACGACTCTTTGATACATCGAGTTTAAGTTTTTAGACCACGCTCAAGACAGTCGGATCAATCATAATTCAATCATATTTCATAAGTGCAATTAATTATTGCTAAAAGGATTTATCGTACTGCAATTAACAATGAGATCGCATTAACATCTCCGGACAACAAGAAGTGAAATCAATGAATCCATAGCATAACATTCGATTAGAAAATCAGAGATGACTTTTTGATGTATCTAATTTAGTTTGTAGGCGGTGATGTTAGAGACAATTGGATCAATCAAATTAAATATTACTAAAAGGATCAATCATACAAAAAATTTAGGTAAATAAATTGCATTGATTAAAACTAAATTAGGGCTACAATCTAAAGTTAATTTCAAGTTAATAATGAAAATTAATGACATGTAGCGTATGAACATGCCGCCAATTTTTTTTTTTTTTTGGTCTATTCTATAAAAATTTGTCGCTAAAACTGAATTCTGGAATCGTCACGTCAAAGATTGACGCACCGAGCAAGAAACGATCTTAGCCCACTGCTTTAATTTCGTTTTCACCGTCTGAGAATCTTCACCTTCACGGAAATTTGAGAAAAGATGTGAGGAGAGAAGCTTCGGATTTGCAATCAGAGATGAAGAAAAAGAAGTAAATCGTCGATTTTTTGTATTTACCTGAATCGAATATGGTGCTAGGGTTTCCGTCGTCGCTCTCGGAGACAATCGAAGAAAACGACGACGATCTGGACAAGCTGTTGGCGTACTGCTTATTAACGGCGTAGTAGAGCCCTAGGGCAGGAAAGGTATCCGATAGTTTCGGATCAACATCGACTGAATCGAATCCGAAACCGAGGTCGATGCAAGCTTTAAGCTCATCCAAATCGTCGTCGGAGAGACTCCCGCCACGGCTATGGTTCGGCCTCTGGCTTTGCCGTCTGCGCCAAATCTCTTCCCGGAGCATGTCGGGGGACCACGAGTGGTGCTTAAAGAGAGGGCGGTGAGGCGGCGGCGGAGGTAGTTCACGAGTTTTAGACATCAGGCTGAGGACCGGCGAACGCGGCGTCGATCGGAGGCTTAGAGGAGGGTGGGAAAATATGGGGTTTCCGGTTTTGTGGCCTATTGGTTGCCACCTGGAGCTTTATAAAAAAGGAGGAGACTTTGAAGCGGCGCCAGTGGAAGTGGGACCCACATTCAACGATTCGACAAATCAGAGTTCGCTAATAACACCTGTTGCCACGTCAGAGATTCTGATGATCTGGCAATGGGATCTATGCGGTGGTTAGTGGTTACAAAACAAAAAACAAAGGGCTTTTTTTAGGTATTAATTAATTTTATTTTTAGATAATTCCATATTCTATTTTTCTCATTAAAAATATTTAATATTTAATATTCACTTTCTTATTTCTTTATTTAAATAAAAAAATTAATTATAATTTAATTAAAAGCTAATTAAAAGCAACCCCAAATAAGATTTGATTTATTTAAGTTAGCTATTCTGGTGCAAAATAGGTTTGAAAATTATATGAAACCAAAAATATCGATGAAAAAAGTAAAACTGTAACGACTAAATCAAAATAGTTTCGAAGGTAGATCGACCCAAATCTTTAAACACTTTATTATCATCTTCCAAATCATCCTTAAAATATGGTTCATGGATTTTGTTTAAGATTTGATGAACTTAAATTACTTATTTGTTTTAAATTTAAAAAAAAAAAACTATTTTAAAAATAATTTGTTGTTGCAATTAATCAGCCAATGTGAGTTGACTGTGAGGAGGCTGCTAAGACTATGATTAAGACTAATTAAAGTAATTAACAGCAAGTCTTTCTTTTATTGTTTGCGATGAATACTTAGGTACGCCACACCATTGACTTTGAATTTGTTTCTCTCTCCTAAATTATTCTATTTAAATTAATCTAAACGATCAAGCTTAAACTAAACCAGATATATTGATCTAATAACAACAATAATTATATATATAAATACATAAATATAATCAGGTTTGTTGAGGACAGCCGTTTTGAAAGTTCGATGATTTGGACTCCGATCTGATTGGTTTGATCTTCAAAACATAACAAACTGATGAACTATTCGGTTCATGTGTGAGGATGGTTAGACGAGGAAGAATTTTAATTAGTTTGTAAAGGATAATATGATCATTTAGATTCTCAGAAAGTCATATTTTTTGTTTTTTGAATTCAAGATGGATAACCCTAATTTGAAATGTAAAGATGTTTTTGAAATCAAAACCGATTTTTAAATTCATGACTTTAAGTTTTTTTGAAAATCAATTTCAAGATTTCGCATAAAACAAAAATGGTTGCATGCTAGTGAAGTTCTGTGGCTTCGATCTTGAATTAATTCACTTATCCAATGCATAAATTCTGCGGTCTTACTCACTTTCGGAAATCGTTGCCAAATCAATGGCGTGATAAAAAGGAAGAATACGTCCAATCAAAAAGTTCGTTTTTTGGAGTGATAAACAATCTTAGTAACATGTTTTCACATTCTCGTGAAATCTTTTGATGTTTTTTCTCCATTTTCAAATAATGTATTCTTCAAAAATTATTTTTATTTTATTGTGAATTTAAAACTGTACCGACATGCGTATACAATATTTCTCTAAATTCAAACAAACGACAATTGCATTTTATTTTGATTTCATTTGATTTAAGAGTGAACCTTGAAAATGCGCAATCGACTTGAGCCATCTTCAAATATCATATAATTCCTTGAAGACTTGTCATCTTTTTCCTCGTAGCTTGTTTTGCAGTCCTTGAATTTTGATGTAGTGTAAACATTTACGTATTGTCTCTCTATTGTATGATAAGTTGTGCATGGCACCTTAGCATTAAAGGATTTAAAATCCATTTGATTTTTTTTTCCACCTTACTTCGTAGGTCATTTTCATATTATTCTACAAATTAGTTTGATGTTGTCTTTGAATTGAAAACATTCATACTCTCACTTTGTTGACCAGTAAATATTTCTACTTAGAATGTTTCTTTGACAAACGTTGGAATCCAACATTATCTTTCAATAAATCTTGCAAATGATGGAAAGTTATAAATCTTAATAAACATCTTTCACGTGTCTTCAAATTCAAAATCATAAAAAATATTTCATAATATAAACTTTATTGAATCATATTGTTTATAGTATGCCACAAACACCGCCCATGTCTCGCGTTAGGAAGCACAATATCAATTGATTTTTATTGGTTTGTAAACATTACTCGAGGACGAGCAAAAATATCGCTCCCAAGAAGATAAAATTTAATTAATTTTAAACTATTTATGGAACAGTAATTTAAATTCAGAGAAATTAATATTCAAATATAAAAATAATGAAAACCAAACCAAATTATATAATTAATTAATTAGAAACGACTTCAATTTGATTTTTTTCACCAATTGATTTTTTACTACAAATGTTATCGGGAATGCTATAATTTTATATTAAATTACTAGATTTCTCATGAATGAAGGCCTGGTCTATGCTCTTGATTAATTATTTTTTTATATTATTCTTCATACTTATGAAAAATCAATACAATTTAGAATTTCACTTAAGCGTTATTCTATATCACATGAATTTAAGCAACCATTATGATAATACTTATAATTGATACTTGTCACATGCATCAATCATCCATGCAATTCAATACACGTCTCAATAACTATTCCATGGCGTCTAAAATAGTATCTTAATATTTATTCATATGGCGTGTATAAAATAAATTAATCAATAAAAACATATTGAATTGTTTAACATAAAGCAATAGCATTTCACAAAAAATCAATGGTTCAGTACTCTCTCATCTAGCTAAAAGAGAATTAATTCATAAGAAAGAAAAAAATTAAACAATCCATAAAATAATAAAAAAGAAAAAAAAACATGTTTTTTTTAGAAGAAGATAAATTGGTGGAATTTCTCTATTGAAGACCGTGCCCTCTTGGTTGCTGAATGTTTTTTTTAGAAGAAGATAAATTGGTGGAATTTCTCTATTGAAGACCGTGCCCTCTTGGTTGCTGAATGTCTCTCTCTCTTAGTTTGTCTATTTAGCCAAAAATTAGTTACCCTTCAAAATTCAAATCATCTCCATATTTTTCACTTCCTCTTGAAAAATCTCCAACAACTTCCAAATCGTTTGTTAAGATCCTCCCTCTCTCTTTCAAAGTTCGGGAGCCGAATTGACCGAAATCATAGTTCGGGGGCCGACTTGACCAAAATCATAGTTTGGGGACCGAATTAAAAAATCTTTATAGTTCGGGGACTGAATTAACGAAAAAATTGTTCGGGGGCCGAATTGAAAAACCTTCAGAGTTCAAGGGCTGAATTGACGAAAAAAATTGTTCGGAGACCGAATTAAAAACTTCTCATAGTTCGGGGGCTGAATTGGAAAACCTTCATAGTTCAGGGGCCGAATTGACCAAAATCATAGTTCGGGGGTCGAATAAAAAAACTCTCATAGTTCAGGGGCTGAATTGACGAAAAAATTGTTCGGGCGCCGAATAGAAAAACCTTCATAGTTCGGGGGTTGAATTTACGAAAAAAATTGTTCGAGTGCCAAATTGGAAAACCTTCATAGTTCGGGGGCTGAATTGAAAAACCTTCATAGTTCAGGGGCTGTATTGAAAAACCCTCATAGTTCGAGGACGGAATTGACGAAAAAAATTGTTTGGGAACCGAATTAGAAAACCTTCATAGTTCGGAGGCCGAATTGGAAAACTTTCATAGTTTAGGGGCCGAATTGATAAAAGAAATTATTTGGGAGTTGTATTGAAAAACCTTCATAATTCGGAGGCCAAATCGACGAAAAAAAGTTGTTTGGGGGCCGAATTGAAAGACCCTTACAATTTGGGGGCTGAATTGATGAAAAAAATTGTTCAGGAATCGAAATGGAAAACCTTCATAGTTCGGGGGCCGAATTGAAAGACCCTTATAGTTCGGGAGCAGAATTGACGAAAAAAATTGTTTAGGAGCCGAACTGACGAAAAAAATTGTTCGGGAGCCGAATTGACGAAAAAAATTGTTCGGGGGTCGAATTGAAAACCCCTCATAGTTCGGGGGCTGAATTGACGAAAAAAATTGTTCGGGGACAGAATTGGAAAATCTTCATAATTTAGGGGCCGAATTGAAAAACATTCATAGTTCGGGGACTGAATTGACGAACAAAATTGTTCGGATGCCGAATTGACCAAAAAAAAATCGGGGGCCAAATTGAAAAACCTTCATAGTTCGGGTGCCGAATTGAAAAACCTTCATAGTTCGGGGGCCGAATTGAAAAACCCTTATAGTTCGGTGACTGAATTGGCGAAAAAAATTGTTCAGGGATCGAATTGAGAAACCTTCAGAATTCGGGGGCTTAATTGACGAAAAAAATTGTTCGGGGACCGAATTAAAAACCCTACATAGTTCGGGGGCTGAATTGACGAAAAAAATTGTTTTGGTACCGAATTGGAAAATCTTCATAGTTCAGGGGCCGAATTGACCAAAATGATAGTTCGGAGGCCGAATTGAAAAACCTTTATAGTTCGGGGGCTGAATTGATGAAAAAATTGTTAGGGGGCCGAATTGAAAAACCTTCATAGTTTGGGGGTTGAATTGACGAAAAAAATTGTTCGGGGGCTAAATTGACGAAAACAATTGTTTGGGGGCCGAATTGAAAAACTTTCATAGTTCGAGGGTTTAATTGACGAAAAAAATTGTTCGAATGCCGAATTGGAAAACCTTCATAGTTCTGGGGTTGAATTGACAAAAAAAATTATTTGGGGGTCGAATTGGAAAACCTTCATAGTTCGGGGGCCGAATTGAAAAACCCTCATTCTGGGATTGAATTGACGAAAAAAATTGTGCGGGGGCCGAATTGGAAAAACTTTATAGTTCAGGGGTCGAATTGAAAAACCATTATAGTTCGAGGACTGAATTGACGAAAAAAAATTTTCGTAGGCCGAATTGAAAAACCTTCATAGTTCGGGGGCCAAATTGAAAAACCCTCATACTTTGAAGGCTGAATTGACGAAAAAAATTGTTCAATTGAAAAACCTTCATAGTTCGAGGGCCGAATTAACGAAAAAAATTGTTTGGAGGCCGAATTGAAAAACTTTCATAGTTCTGGGGACGAATTGACGAAAAGAATAGTTCGGGGGACGAATTGAAAAACCCTCATAGTTTGGGGACTGAATTGACGAACAAAATTATTTCGGGGACCGAATTGGAAAACCTTCATAATTCGGGGGGCGAATTGACCAAAAAAAAGTCCAGAGCCCGAATTGAAAAACTTTCATAGTTCGGTTGCCGAATTGAAAAACCTTCATAGTTCGGGGGCCGAATTGAAAAACTTCATAGTTCGGGAGCTAAATTGACGAAAAAATTGTTTGGAGGCCGAATTGAAAAACCTTCATAGTTTTGGGGGCTAATGACAAAAAAATTGTTCGGAGGCCGAATTGACGAAAAAATTTTTTCGGGGACCGAATTGGAAAACCTTCATAGTTTTGGGGGCTAAATTGACGAAAAAATTTTTTCGGGGACCGAATTGGAAAACCTTCATAGTTTTGGGGGCCGAATTGAAAAACCTTCATAGTTCGGGTGCCGATTGAAAAACCCTCATAGTTCGGGAGCTTATTTTAAACGAAATATATTCGGATTGCCGAATTGAAAAACCTTTATAATTCGGAGGCCGAATTGAAAAACTCATATAATTCACGGACTGAATTGACAAAAAAATTGTTCAGGAGCCGAATTGAAAAACCTTCAAAGTTTGGGGGCTAAATTGACAAAAAAAAATTGTTCGGGGGCCGAATTGACGAAAAAAATTGTTCGAAGACTGAATTAAAAACCCTTTATAGTTTGGGGGCTAAATTGACGAAAAAATTTTTTCGGGGACCGAATTGGAAAACCTTTATAGTTTAGGGGCCGAATTGACGAAAAAATTTTTTCGGGGACCGAATTGGAAAACCTTCATAGTTCGGGAGCTTATTTTTGATAACGCAAAATAGTGTCGTTCGAGGTCGGAGTTTCGATTAGTTATTCTGGGCATATTCGTAGGTCTGGCGATTCGGCTGGGCCGCATTGAAAAACTTCATAGTTTTGGGGTTGATTTGACGAAAAAAATTATTTGAGGGCCGAATTGAAAAAACTTCATAGTTCGGGAGCTAAATTGACGAAAACAATTGTTCGCGAGCCGAATTGAAAAACCTTCATAGTTTGGGGGCCGAATTGACGAAAAAAATAGTTCGTGGGCCGAATTGAAAAATCCTCATAGTTCGAAGACTGAATTGACGAAAAAATTGTTTGAGGACTGAATTAAAAAACCTTCATAGTTTGGGGGCCGAATTAAAAAACTTTCATAGTTTGGGGGTCGAATTGACGAAAAAAATTATTCAAGGGCCATATTTAAAAACCTTGATAATTCGGGGGTCAAATCGACGAAAAAAATAATTTGGGGGCCGAATTGAAAAATTCTCATAGTTCGGGGGCATTTAAGTTTTCGATAAGCAGTTTACTTTAAAATCTCTCTAGATTTGATGTAATCTCAAAATAATGTAAAAGATGTTTATTAATGGGAGACTATTATCCTTTAAATTTAAAATATATTTTTTTTATTTAAAATCTTAAAGTATGAGTTCTTTTTAAAAAAAAAAAAAACCTTAAAAATTTACTATTTATCAAATCAAACCTCAAAATAGACAAATTAAACCTTTTGGACCGACCTCCACGTAGAGGATGGCCGGTCCAACTGTACCGGCCTGACCTATACAATAGTAGAGGTCATTCCAAAAAGTTTAATTTGAAGGAATAAAACAAGCCCCCAAAAATCTTGTGACAAGAACATGTTCATAAATAATATTCGACGTATTTCCTTAAACTTGCAAAATTCAATGTCACGATTTGTTACTCCTTAAATCAAATAAATAATGTTCTTTATCAGTAGTGTTCTTGCTTTAAAACCTTTCAGTGAGTGAAAACAGGCTGGGGGTATGGAAGTAGTGTAAAGCCTTCTACATCTTCCTCCGTTAAACCTTTCGTAAGAAAAAACTCAGAGCCATTCACTATGAAGGAACTCATCGCTAAACGAGAAGTGTTTAAGCATATTGTCATCTTATGTTGATTCCAACAAACTGGTAGGTGAAAAAAATAGCTTAAATTTGAGTATTAATTTATTTTTTTCATTCATCAACAATAAATTTACACAATTTTGATTCTATTAACAGTCTGGTTCTAGCTTGATCAGTATGCCCGTTTGTACGATGTTTGATAGATAAGAAGCCTGAGAAATTAACAATGGCATGGTTAAATACAATTCAAATAAACATAACTGAATTTTCAATTTGTAGCAAAAATAAAAATTATTTTTTAAGAAAAAACATTTGTGCAACATAAATATTTGTGGTGTTGCTGCTAAGTAATCCATTACCTTAGGTTACGTTTTCTTCCCTTATTTTTGGATTCTAACTTTGGACAGGTGGTGGAATCTGTGCTAAGCAAGATAGTGGAAGAGTTTGAGCATCGCATTGCTGGCAAATATGAAGTGGTATGTTGGGAAATCTCTTTTTTGCACTTATGTCTCTATCCATTTATGTATTCATCAACTAAATTACTCTCGTCCGAAAAAACACATCTTCTAAAGAAACGATTGCTTCTCAGGGCAACAAGCTACTACAGAAATCATGTGGTGATAAAGTAAAATGTGAATATTATGTGTTTGAAGATCATATATGCAACATAATTCACTCAGCATTCTAATTAATCTCTTTTTTTGTTATTAGATAGATGAAAAAAATTACAAAGTAACAAAGAAAGAAGATATTGTGTAGAAAAGCTATATCTTGAATGACAAAGAAAGAGTATTTTTAATTTGTGCTTCCTTGCTTGGTTTTTCCAACTCGCATTCAAGATATAGCTTTTCTGCACAATATCCTATTTCTTTGTCACTTTGTAATTTTTTTCATCCATCTAATAACAAAAAAGAGATTAATCAAAATGCTGAGTGAATTATATTGCATATATGATCTTCAAACACAAAAAATCCACATCTTACTTTATCACCATATGATTTCTGTAGTAGGTTGTTGCCCTGAGAAGCAATCGTTTCTTTAGAAAATGTGTTTTCTCGGACAAGAGTAATTTAGTAGATGAATACATAAATGGATAGAGACATAAGTGCAAAAAAGAGATTTCTCGACATACCACTTTGTATTTGCTAGCAATGCGAAACTCAAACTCCTTCACTACCTTGCTTAGCACAGATTCCACCACCTGTCCAAAGTCAGAATCCAAAAATAAGGGAAGAAAACGTAACCCAAGGTAATGGATTACTTAGCAGCAATACCACAATATCTATGTTGCACAAATGTTTTCTCTTAAAAACAATTTCTACCTTTGCTACAAATCGAAAATTCAATTTTGTTTATTTGAATTGTATTTAACTTTACCATTGTTACTTCCTCAGGCTTCTTATCTATCAACATTGCACGAACGGACATACTGATCGAGCTAGACCAAACAATTAATAGAATCAAAACAAAATTGTGTAAATTTATCGTTGATGATGCGAAAAATAATTGAACTCAAATTAAAAACCATTTTTTTCACTTGCCCTTTTGCTTGGCTCGTCCTCTTTCCCATTAATCCCACTCCAACATCGACCTCAAATGCACATCTCTGAAAGTTCCGGTTAAACTCCCCTCCTCCTCCGATCTCCCAATCCCCGTCTCCAAACTCTCGCCAACATTCGACTCAAAAATTCTTCCCAGGGCCACATCTCTCTCTCACTCCCTCGCAAATTGAGCTAGGAAGGGTCTCATTGTACCAGCAACGGAACCATCCTCCCAGA
>CM039513.1:11281485-11394310 GCA_022432975.1 Begonia masoniana
CTCTGGTTGCCTGTATGGCTGCTGAAGAAGATCGAGAGAAAGTTTCCTCTCTGTTTCTGATCGCTGTGATTGTAAAAGATGCTTCTTTTCCATGGGGCTTCCATACTCTTTGTGATTGGTCCTAAGCTTTGCCTCCCCCAAGAAAAGCCTCCAACTTCGGCGAGGAATGGAAACCCAACCTTCAACACAAACCAACCGATCGACATTTCAAAAAAAAAAAAAAGAACTATTTTTTCCCGTTTCAGAAATGCTAGTTTCTTTTCAGCTAACCCTTCGGGCTGTGATCTAGTGATAGGCTTCCATAATCGAAAAAGATCCTTTCGACTTGATGGGCATCACAGTCAAGGTGATGAAATCCCGCCATTTCCACCCACATCTCATAGCCGCACGTCGAGCCGTTGAATGAGGGTAAGAGTAATCAGCCGGTCGGAAAATGCATTCGAGACAGCGTTTAGAAGCAGTATCCTCCTATTTTCTGTATGGCGAACAGGAAAACCCAACCACTATTATTACTACTAGCCACCATTTTTACATCGTCCACATGGGCTTCATCTTTCTTCTCTTCTACTTCTCTCCGCTTCTCCTGCTTCCAACTCGAAAGAATTCTAATGGTTAACAGTATCTATGGCGCTGCCAATCATTCGAAGGAAAATAAGTATCATATCAACATATTCTTCCCTCCCTCTACAACATACCTCTCTCTGCTCGCTCTCTCGCTCTCTCTCTCTCCCTCCCTCCCTATGGTGAAAAAAACAAAACATGGGTCCCTTCAACTATGCAAAAAAGTGATATTTCAGCGAGCAAACGAGCCTTGCCGCGAACAACAACCAGCATTCCGTAGGGATCTGTGCAAAGGAGAAAGACCTTAAATTTTGCAATTCCTTTCAATTCCACCACTTTCTTTTTTTCATTTTGGAAAACCATGCAAATGTTTTATAGCACCAGATTTGAAGTTATGAAAGTTAAAACGTGAATGTAATGTATGGTTAAGTGTGGACGAGGTCTGGCATCCTGTCATGTTCTTTTGTTATGTCCTATTGTGGCATGTACTCTTGTTGCGCCAACTCCTCTTCCCACTTATACCTTCCCGTCCAGTGAAACGTAATGTAATGTAACGTTCATGTATTTGAAAATGTTCATACACAGCATATGCATCACTTTGCATTGTATGTTCTTACTGAGCTCTAGGCTCATAGTTTAACTCCTTGTTGTAGGTATGAATCCTCCATAAGAGAACATTGTACCTCAAGATGATGAGTTGATATAGTTGGCAGGATGAGCTCATAGGGTGGTTGCTGCAGTCAGACAAATGTATTTCCTGTGAGGATGTATTTTTCTAAAGTTATATCAAGTTCTGTACAGCTTTTGGGATTTTAAAACGATGTACAAACTTTTTGTTGATATATTTAAAACTTCGGTTTGACAGTTGATAGTTGTCTCTTGAAATGTTTTATAATCGTTTGGAAATCTCTATTTTGTTGTGCGTGGATCGGTTCGGGTTTAGAGCTTTCCTGTGACGACCCCAACCCGATCAGGGCCGCCACGGACTGACCGTGACATAATCATTTCGTAAGCCCTCGTATTATTCGCATAAACTTTTTCATTTTCACTTTAAACATTTCCCAAACCCTTAAACAAACTAACCATAACCTAACCTTAACTCTAAGCTCTCATACTACGTAAATTTTCTTTTATATCACTCATAACTTTTCGACTTCTAAACCATTAAATCAGAGTCTCGGATTGTTGAAATCCATTAAAATCAGTCATTCCTCAATCATCAAACAGTGACACTAATATAACCTACAATTTCAGACAAATTCAAGAAAACGAACTGCATGGATCGCTCTAAAAATCGAGCTTATCCTTACCTGTTAAAAATAACCCAAACAGTTCCAGTATGTTTCTAAAATTTAGACTCTACATTCTAAACAATCTACTACCACTACATATACATCGAAACTCGACTATTCATACATTTTCTATCAAAGCATCTAATCCATATACTTAAACATTTTCATACATATACATCAACACTCGACTTTTCATAAAATTTTCTATCAAAACCTCTAATCCATATACTTAAACATTTTATAAACAAACCGACACGTAGACCTACTAACCAACAAGACTAACTCACATCCATTCGACATACATCATTCAAGCCAAGCCAAAACACACCCCGTCGCCACGAGCACCATCCGTCGACCACCTATTCTTTGTCACCGAGTTCACACCTGTCACCTACATCATGCAACATAAACAGTAAGCCTAATGCTTAGTAAGGGGATGCACAATAGATAACATATACATGAATGCGTGACTTTTCATAAAACATGTTCATTTGTTCATTCTCATTCCTTTTCATACATGAATCGTGTTGGGAAGGTAGGCAGGTGCGTGTACATAACCTTTCGGCCGTATTCATGGTCCAAACATGGACTGTGATTCATGGTCCCTCGAGTCGGACAGTTTTGTTATTCATGGCCAAGCCTCCCCATCATACTTAAACATTTCATACATTTCATTTTTATACATGTAAAGCATTTCGTTAGGAAAACATGATGCAATGAGGGAATTCACTTAACATACCATCAACCAACTCATAACGTGCATGAACATACATTGCTCACAACGAAACTAACAAACAACAACTAACATTCTAGGCTACCCGACTCGTTAAACCCCACAATCAGAAAATCATCATCAAAACAACAAAATCTAACGTTGACACGATGTAGGGCCTTAAGGGCCGAAAACCTAACATCCACTTACCTGGCGTCCGTAGTAAGCCGAGCACCGTCCAAAAGTCGTCTCCACCTAAAGCATTTCATAAATAAGGTACATTAAAATCAATTCTAATTAAACTAATTTCAAACTTAAACTAATCTCCTAATTTAGGAAATTCTTTCCTAAAATTTCCATTTTCTCTTTCGGGCATAACTAAACTCTTATTTTCTTAAAAACATCTTAAACTACTATTTATAGTTTAATCTAACTAAAATCTAACTAAACGGGCCACTATTTTGGGTTTGGTAAAAACCGACCTAAAACTCAAACGCGCGTAACTTTTGCGTTGGTTATCGGAATCGAACGATTCCAGCGGCCACGTACTCCTCTAATAACCTATTTTAATCTGCCAAAAGGAATTTTAAAACAAATGACCGGAGCTAGGTCAATTTAGGCAAAACCCGAATCTGCCCTTTACCCGGAAAATCCCCCTTTTTGATTTTTCATCAAATTCCATCAATTTCTTCACCAATCTATCCTACTAACATCCAATTAACATAAACTAACCTAAAATCGAAGTTACATTAAGCAAAACCCGAGTGCCCTAAATCGACTTCACTGAATTTCGCTCACATTGAGCTCAACACGGCCAATCAACCAAAGCCGGCATTAAGCTCGGCCATTTGACGCTGAAAGCAACCAAAAACGGCCGGCGATCGGAGCTCAATCGAGCTCATCACGCACGGCCACCAACCGAACCAAAACAGAGGAGAAAAACGAGCATACCGGTCGGGTTTCGCGCGGAGATGGCCGGAGATCACGCGGCGCCGTCGTCTAGCCTGAAAACGGCGAGGAATCGCCGGCACTTCGTCGGAGGAGAGTCGCCGTCTCTGTAACACCCGACATTTCGGCCAGGTAATTTTCTGACCATTTTCATTGTCACCCTCTTATTTAACCCTTATGATTTAAAATTTAATGTTAAGACAAATTTATTACAAGTTGAGTAAAACTAGGTTGGGTGGCAGTTTTGTAATTAAAATCGATGGATTTAGTATAAATAGGAAATGGAAACCTTAAACCTCATTTATTACCACTGTAGCCGACATTCCCTCTCGGCGATTCCTTCTTTTCCAAGTTCTTGCTCTCGGCTACCAGAACTTCCCTTTACCGACGGCTGGTTCGAGCTTGCTCTTCTCTGCAAATCCACACCCGAGGTATGAAATGGACAATGTAGTCATTCATTAGTAAATAGAGCTCTGTTTTCAGCTAGGCACTGAGTTCGGATTTTTTTAGTAGTGGCCGAGTAGTTTATGACTTTTTAAAATCTGGGAGTAGAAATGTCATCCCGAATCGATTCTGAGCATTTTAAGTAACCAACTCGGATTTAATCAATGGTAAAACCTGTCCACCTAGTTTCGGATTTCAGACTGCAGTGTGTCAAACAGAGGAATCGGAATGACTTTAGCTATTAGATCCTAGGATGGTTTATGATTAGGACTATTAGGACTTTGTTTTAACTACTGTAATGTACATGTTTTAGGTGAAGAAGTTTAAAGGAAAGAAACTCGGATTGCTAAGGAATCCAGGTAAGTGAATGTGTTAAGATTTCCGGCCACTAGGGCCCTACACCGCAAGGGTATTAGGAAATCACTGAGATGTTAGCTTATTGACTATGATTTGTTATTTCCACGATATGAAGAAATTGTGTAAGTAATATAAAGTTACAGGATGTTTTACTTGTCCTCATGATATGACTTCTCTCTATGAACTTTATGTCTATGCACGGTGTCCCTGTTATGATTAAGTTGAGAACATGAAAAGCAAATGTAACCAAGATTAAGTGCAGAGCGGGGAAAGACTATGTTATGTATGACTCGCGAATTCTCCCACTGGTGGAGGCCGAGTTAATGATATGTATGACTCGCGAAATCTCCCACTGGTGGAGGCCGAGTTAATGATATGTATGACTCGCGAAATCTCCCACTGGTGGAGGCCGAGTTAATGATATGTATGGCTCGCGAATTCTCCCACTGGGGAGGCCGAGTGATGTATCATGATTGCCGCGATAGGCAAATGATTATGTATGTCTGCCGCGATAGGCAAATGACTATGTACCCCTGTCTTCCTCCCTCGTCTCCTGCCTTAATACATGTCATGTAAATGATAAAGATGAACACGAATGATGAATGGTTTATGACTTATGTCTCTTTAAATTGTGTACTCATGTATATCTGTCAGCATGCATTCCTTACTAAGCATTAGGCTTATAGTTAAACCTTATGGTGTAGGTGAAGAAGGTTCAGGTGAGGATGTTATGTGCAAGAGGATGCTTAAGGCTGGTTGCTGGAGGATGCTCAAGGTGACAGTGCGGGACTGGAGAGGCGATTTATGACCCTGGTTAAGACTCTTATGTTACAGTATGTTAAAGGACATGGTAGTTTAAGTAGGATGAGATTATTTTAAAACGTTGAGCTTTGAAACTGTCTATGGATCATTGAGTCAGGGAATGATTATATAGATTATAAATGATCTGTTGCTTAAGTCTTCCGCTATATGCATTTTGAATGAGTTGTGTGTTGTCGCTTAGCGACCGGAAGATGTAAAATGTGTGTTGTCGCTTAGCGACCGGAAGATGTAAAATGTGTGTTGTCGCTTAGCGACCGGAAGATGTAAAATGTGTGTTGTCGCTTAGCGACCGGAAGATGTAAAATGTGTGTTGTCGCTTAGCGACCGGAAGATGTAAAATGTGTGTTGTCGCTTAGCGACCGGAAGATGTAAAATGTGTGTTGTCGCTTAGCGACCGGAAGATGTAAAATGTGTGTTGTCGCTTAGCGACCGGAAGATGTAAAATGTGTGTTGTCGCTTAGCGACCGGAAGATGTAAAATGTGTGTTGTCGCTTAGCGACCGGAAGATGTAAAATGTGTGTTGTCGCTTAGCGACCGGAAGATGTAAAATGTGTGTTGTCGCTTAGCGACCGGAAGATGTAAAATGTGTGTTGTCGCTTAGCGACCGGAAGATGTAAAATGTGTGTTGTCGCTTAGCGACCGGAAGATGTAAAATGTGTGTTGTCAGTGCGGACTGGAGAGGCGGATTTATGACCCGGTTAAGACTCTTATGTTACAGTATGTTAAAGGACATGTAGTTTAAGTAGGATGAGATTATTTTTAAAACGTTGAGGCTTTGAAACTGTCTAGTGGATCATTGAGTCAGGGAATGATTATATAGATTATAAATGATCTGTTGCTTAAGTCTTCGCTATATGCATTTTGACTGAGTTGTGTTTTCTTCCGTGGGAGGAGTCATTTGATGATTTAGGTTCTCTACGTAAGACGGAAGCTGGATGAGGCAATCTTCGGCTGACGTAATCGGCAGATGCCGGTAGAGTTAATTGTTTGATGGTTTAGTCTTCGGCTGACGTCATCGGCAGATGCCGAAGGGTAGTTGTCTGTTGGTTAGTCTTCTCGCTTAGCGACCGGAAGATGTAAAATGTGTGGTGTCGCTTAGCGACCGGAAGATGTAAAATGTGTTTTGTCGCTTAGCGACCGGAAGATGTAACATGTGTTTGTCGCTTAGCGACCGGAGATGTAAATGTGTTTTGTCGCTTAGCGACCGAAGATTGTAAAATGTGTGTTTCCGCTTAGCGACCGGAAGATGTAAATGTGTTTTGGTCGATTAGCGACCGGATGATGTTTTAATTTAGCACCGAGACCCACGGGCCCATCGAAGATGTCTCCTTTTAGGCGATGTTAAGCGAGTCACGCGTATGCACGTGATGACCCGGACGACTAAATTTCTGAGGGTTGTCAACGCATGCAACCCATGCAAACCCGAGTGGTATTAAGTTAAGAGAATTGAGGGCACCTCCTCTTTTCCCGAAATTGTCAAGAAGCCAATGACCGAGTCTAGTCGCTCGACTCTGTGAAGGTTGAGCCGACGAGGCGTGGGAAGTCGGGCACGAGATGGTTCGTCTTCCTTAATGGTTCTGCGTTTCTATTACCAGTTTAAAAAAAAAAATATATATGTTAAATGTGAAAGTCTGTTGAGAGATAGTAAGTGAATGTAATAATAGTAAAAGTCAAGCAAACGATTAATGAAAGAATATGAACACGTGACGGCTCCTGGCCGGGGTCGTTACAGTCTCCCTCGTCTCTCTCGGCGTCGGGCTGGAGCTCGAACAACAACAGAATCGTTTCTGTTGTTGTTTGTTTTGTTATTATTATTATTAATAATAATAATAATAATAATAATAATAATAATAATAATAATAAAACAATAATAAAACTAATCATTAATTAATCCTCATTTATCGTTTTGCCTTCCGTAAATCCCGTTAAATCTCGTATATCCCCACAAATTCCAATTTAATCTTAGAGTTCTAACAAAACTCACCGTTCCCAAAACGGACTTATTTTGCTATTTTTACAAATTGATACATTAAAAGGTTAAAACGGGAACTCTAGTATTACTCTTCTCGATTTGGGTTTCTAAAATTTCACTTATTCTTCTACAAATCCCCATAAATTTCTAGGGTCCTAATAAAACTATCCGCTCGCAAAACGGACCTAATTTACTTATTTACGAAAATAGCCTTGGAGCGGAAACCCGAAAACTCGGGTGTTACATTTCCAGGCAGTCAATTTTTCTTGAAATTTCCGTCATGATCTCTAAAGTTCATGTCTGTAGACTCTGTTGGGATTCTGGTGTTTTTGTTTTAGAACTCTGTTGGGATTTTTATAATGTATAGGTTTTGGTGTTTAAGTTTTTAAACCTCTGTAATTGACAGTTGTATATATATTTTGAAGCATTCTGGAACTGTTTGGAGTTTTTCTCTTTTAGGTTGTGCATGGGTTATCTCTGGTTTTAGAGCTATCCATGCAGTTTGATTTCTTAAACTTCTGTCGTGTTCTCTAACACGTTTAAAATTATGTTTTGAATCGGGCTTTGGGATTTGAGGTTTTTATGCCGTCTGTTTTTATGCTCCCTGTTCATATGTCTTCCTGTTAAATGTAGTTCACTTCTGCCTGTGAACAGTTCACTTCTGCCTGTAGTTCACTTCTGCCTGTGAACAGTTCACTTCTGCCTGTAGTTTACTTCTGCCTGTGAACAGTTCACTTCTGCCTGTAGTTGTTCATCTTCCACACTACGTCTTCCACCTTACATCTTCTACCCTACATTTTCCACCCTACATCTTCCACCCTACATCTTCCACCCTACGTCTTCCACCTTATGTCTTGCACTATAAGTCATCCACTGTATAGTTTCCAGTTATGTTTTCCATTTCAAAGTATACTGTCATTTGTCTCCAGTCGTTCATTTCTGTCTGTTTATTTTCATCGTCCATTTCTGTCATCCTCCTCTCATCTAGAGAGGGTACTCGTCAAAATTTTTAGTGTTTCAGTCTTCCTGTTTTTCTGCCAGAACCCTGTTTAAGTCGAAGTCAAGTCCTAGTGAAAATCCCAGAACTGTTTTCATTTCTCCCTGCTTTCTGTCTTTCTGTTTTCTTCTGTTATTTGTTTATGAAGTCCGATTTTAATATGCCTTCCAGTTTCATTTCCAAAGAAAGTTTATACTATGTGTAAAGTTTTCAAAAGTTTTATAAATGTTCAAAAAAAAAATTAGTCCACGTTTTTGAAATGTCCAGAGTGATGGCTCATCGACCCCGATCGGGTCAAGGGTCGTTACAGTCTAAGTATTGAGGAGGCAGTGGGCAGGGACCGTCAAGAATGTGGTCGATTCTACTTGCTATAACAATGTTCAGAAGTTGGGATTTCCAGACAAGATAATTTGAGTTATCAAGTTTGATAGTGAGAGTTTGGTTCATAGAAGGGAAGAGAGGAAGAAAAACAGAGAGAGGAGTCGAAATAAAGGAGGGAATAGTTGAGCTAGAAGACGCCATAACCCACAAGTTCCAGGCTCTGATACAATGATAAGAATAGGATGACGTGCGTTGAGAAGAAGAGCAGTAAATGTTGGAGACAATGATGAACTAATAAGGAAGGAAGAAGCATAAGCAAAAAGAGAGAGAGAGATAGAGAGAGAGAGTAGATTTTTAAATTGATTTGATCGATTGTTATAATACAACCCTTACACCACAATTATATCATTTTTACCATCAAGAATGATTTGAACAAGCGCCACAGAAACCAACATGGAAACCGAAAAACAAACACATATTTTTAAAGGAAAACAGTTGAAGCAAGAAAATTTCGGTAATACAACTCCACGGTAGACTCAAAGTCACTGTTTTAACCGATTGACCGAAGAAATTACACATGGTGAAATAGCAGAAATTCGAGTCAAACTAAACTTGTTGACCTCAAAAAAATATGAAAAATTTATTCAAACAATTTTAAAACTCACGGATTTTACATTGTCCATCAAAACATTTGTTTGGAGAGATGAAGACACTACCAAAACTCATGAATCCAATGACTTTGGCTGCATTTATATTTTAGTTTAAATAATTTTTAAACTATTTAACATAATCATTCTATTTTAATTTTTTAAATATTTAATATATATATTTTGTGTTTTACTTTTTTTTTTCACAATTTAATATGATAATATTCCAATTTTCCACTACATTATGATTGTATGTTTTGGAAAATAGTGCACAAATTATTGGGAAGGTAACATCAACCAATTTGAATAAAATGCACGAGAGTTCAATAATTATGTTTGGCAACATGACGATGTATTATTAGATAGGACATTAATTTTAATACATTATGAGTTTTTGAAGGTTTAATTTATTTAATAATATTTTACAATATGAATATTTTAATAATTTAAATGAACTAGCTTAAAAATGTTAACTGGATATTATGCTTCAATAATACGTCACATGTTATTATTAACTTAAAAGCTAAATCTATTACATGGGAATTAGTTTTATTTATAATATAATGTATTATTACTTGAATAGGTTTTTGAAAACGACAAGTCGAGTTTGAAATAGCATGATGAATACCTTAGGCCAACTTTGGAGAAACGACGCCACCCAAAATGATTTCCTTGGATGATTCCTTATCGAAGAAGAAGAGCAAAACTGAATTCAATATTTCATTCTGGTTAGTGGGTACTGGACAGTTGTGTGTAGGGTCCACCTTACTCCATTAACGAAGCAATTTTGAAGGAAATGGTTTGAGAACTGAACGCAGATCTCTACTCGCGGTCGATCATTTCCGCAGATTAGTCAAAAACCGTCCAGTCTTCACGTTTGTTCCTCATTCTCTCTCTTTAATGCTATGGTAACAGACTGAGAAGCAACTCCCTCCCCAAACCTTGCTCCGACTTGACAATGGGGATCTCGGGAACTTCATTGCTGTTGGGTTTCGTTTTGTTTCTCGCGATGCAGCTGCCTCAGATAATGGCGGGTTGGTTTTGCCCGTTTCTATCAGTCTTCTTTTACTTTTGGTTTATGCCCTTTGTTTCAATGTTGGAAAAAAGCTGCTTCTTTTTGGTCCTTTTCTTTTACTGTAACCTATGCGATTTTCTTTGTAGCGATGACTTTGACTGTATTGAAGAGAAAATAAATGGTAATTTTGGACATAGGTTTAAGATCCTTACTTTCTCGCTTCAGGGTCTTTTTGTTTTTGTTTTTTTTTTCCCTATTGCTTTGCATGCTAAATGACTTATTTGTTGTATACCTTTCTCTGAGTCGGAGGATTATGATCCTCCATTGATGCAGCGGGCTTTTGGTAGTTTGGTTTTTATTTAAATTGATAGTCTACTCTTTTTTTTATAATATCATTAGACTCGTGCATTGCACCCGCATAAGTTATCCTGCACAAGTCTGGTATTGCCCCTTTCGGGCATGGCTCAATAGATATTTATGTCTTAGTGAATTTGAATCTTGGACCTCGAAGGATTGTCTAGTCCTTCACTGCTTGAGTTGAAGCCTTTTTTGAGGTGATAGTCTAGCTAAAGTGCCTACTATCCGTCAACTTATTCACTGATGTGTCGGCCATTTAATTAAATTTAGGATGCCAGAGAAAAAGTTGTTCATATACTATGTTTTTTCTTCTATTTTCGACGCTGGTTTGGTTTTCATTCTGCTATTTCTCCTAATTGTATATTATTTCTACTGACATTTGCAGGTTGTCCGTTAGATTTGAGTGGATCAAATTTTACTCTAGTGGCCTCTATGTGCAATATCAATGGCGACAGAGGAAAGTGCTGTCGTTATATTAACGCATTTATTGCCGTTTCGGTTGCCCGTTTTGCAAATGAAACAGGCAATCTTGGGGTTTCTTCTGATTTATCTGATTCCTGCCTCCAATCCATTTTGCATACAATGGAGTGGTATGGAGTTCCACAAAATGCAACAGTTTTTGTGGGTTTGGAACAAAGATTTCAGTCAATTACGAGTGCTTGGGTCGAACAACTGTGACAGAGATGTTGGAATCTGCAGATTTTCTGGATGTTGTTCAAAATTGCCAAATGCCATTATCCGAAGACAGTAAGTGCAAGAAGTGTATAAATGCGGGAATTGTATACCTTCATCATATTGTGGGAATTAATGATAATATAACGTTGAGTACATGCCGTGATGCTACTTTTGTCACACTTGCTAGTCAGGTAGATCCTAATTCGGCAGGTGATATTGCCGACTGTTTCTTTGGAGTTCAAGGGATTAACATGCATACAGGTATGTGCTGCTTGGTAAAAAAAAAAAGTCAGCTTTTAACAACTATACGATCTCTGAAAAACCTAACCGATTGAACTTGTTAATTCTAGTTTCTAGTTTAGTTTTTTTTTTCTATTTTTTATGTATTTAATCTATTGCTTATGTTTGATGTTTTTATTTAGTTTAAAATTTGTATAACTACAGATGTCGTAATTTTCATGGTCATATTTTTCTGTTATTGTGTTGGGAATTGGCTTCTGATGATTTGAAAAGAGTCCTTGCTAGAGCATTATTTTCTATTCTCATTTTGTTGCTATAAATAAATTCACATGATGTTGATGATGCAAAGAGATACAAGGGAACAGTTTTGCTTTATTTTTATGAATGGTTTATGAGAAGAGTTAAATTCATTAGTGTCTACAGGGAGAATAGTAAAAGTAAATACCAAAGAACAATTTGATTAAAAGAAAAACGATGGAAAACAACCAGCTCCCTTCAGTACTTTTCAAATATATTTCCTGAATCATGCTATGATGGCATTTATTTTTAGTTAAAATTTTGCTATGGTGGTAATGCTACTTCCAGAGCCATCCACAAATTTGTTGGCTCCAGGAGTTTCTCCCAGTTCTGTGGATGCTGTAAGCCCAAGCCAACAACTGTTAGGCATACCCATCTCCAAAAAGCACCATTCCTATCAACTGACACTAGTTCCAGGCATTGGCATTGCTGTTACAGCATTTTCTGTTCTGCTGCTAGTGGTCTTGATAGTGCTGATTTGTCGTAAAAACAGACAACTGGATGATTCTGAGAATTTGGACTTCACATCTTCCAAAACCTTCTCTGTCCCTCGGACAGTCAAAAAAATTCAAGATGGTAAGTTTGATTTCTCTGGTAGTTTTGTGATTCTCTTATTCTATATGAAACAAAAATGTAAGTAACATTTTTTTTTTTCTGTTTTCTTTTCTTCTGGGTTTTATTTGTTGGCACGATTGGACGCTATTGCTGAATTAGACTTTACATGCAGGCAGTTTTATGTTTCAAAAAATCAGCTACAAGGATATAAAGAAGGGTACGGATAATTTCAACAACGAAATTGGATGTGGAGGTTTTGGAACAATTTACAAGGCCCATTTTAGTGATGGTTTAGTGGCAGCAGTGAAGAGGACCAACAGAGTATCAGGACAGGCGGAAGATGACTTCTGTCAAGAGATAGAGCTTCTTGCTAGATTGCATCATCGACACCTCGTTGCTCTAAGAGGCTTTTCTATCGGAAAACATGAAAGGTAGGTAAAATCATACTTTTCTCTGGCTAGATACTGGCCAGATACTGATACTGGAGACTTAAATGACCTTTTTTCGTGCCAGGTTTCTCGTATATGAGTACATGGCGAATGGAAGTTTGGCTGATCATCTTCACTGTATGCTTCAAAATTATTTAGTTAATATTTTTTTGAGTTGCATCATATATGTGAGGGATAGTAGTTAGAGATAGAGTGCAGTGATAAATTACCAACAATAAAAAATAAAATAAAATTATGGGATAAGAATAATTTAATAATTTATATATTTTTAATATTATCCCTCAAATGGAAGCCAACTTTTTTTTTTATACTTATAAGTGGATTGTTTTAAAAAAGAAATGAGGTTAATCTTGACTATGCTGAGTTTCAAACTTAGGACTTATTGCTTTGATACCATGATAAATTGTCAACAATATCAAAAGCTTAAGGTCATGAGTTTAATAATTTATATATTGCTTAATACGGTGATTACACCGGAATGTTTACTTAGCATTTGTAAATTTTGATCCTCAATACGAATTGAATGAGATCTATCATCCTGCCTTCATCAGTTGTGGCAAAGTTTCCACATTTAAGCTGGACATGGCAAAGATTTATGATTCCCAAACGTTTAATTATTAACATTTCTTGTGGAATTCAAGTGCCCCTAGTTTCGTGTAATAAGTGGATATTCTGAACAATTAATTTTGATGTCATCATCTGCAGTACCCAATAAAACTCCGTTAAGTTGGCGGACAAGAATGCAAATTGCCATAGACGTGGCCAATGCTCTGGTAAATTTGCAGAATTGTTCTTTGGCATTTCTGGCAGATACTAATGCTATCATATTCAGTTTTATCATGGCTTTACTTCTCTTAAAGTAGATTCGGACACTTGCAGGAGTACCTCCATTTTTATTGTAATCCTCCGCTGTGCCATAGAGACATCAAATCCAGCAACATATTACTGGATGAATATTTAGTTGCCAAGGTAGTTACTAGTTCTTAAGACAGCTTTGTATGCTGGCTCCCAGTGGATTCTTTTGTCCTAAGTTCCGTGGTAGAGCATTTTTGGTCGAAAAATGGGGGTTTGTCCAGAAAAAAAAAAACTGTTCAATTGGAAATGGCACACGACTTAAACTACCAAATCACTTGATATAGTGCTCTGAAAAAGTTGCCTAATGCATTCTGTATTTCATTTCATTCTTCAGGTTGCAGACTTTGGCCTTGCTCACGCTTCAAAAGATGGTTCTGTATGCTTCGAGCCGGTAAATACTGATGTTCAGGGAACACCAGGTTAGGAAACAACTTAAACCGTAAGTATTCTTCTATTTATCGACCAAAACGATATAAACCCGATATCACTTTCAGGTTACATTGATCCTGAGTATGTCGTCACTCAAGAACTTACCGAGAAAAGTGATGTATACAGCTATGGTGTGCTACTCTTGGAAATAGTTACTGGAAGATTAGCTATACAAGACAGCAAGAATTTGGTAGAATGGTCACAACCTTACATGCAATCAGAGTCAACAATACAAGATTTAGTCGATCCGAGAATTAAGGATGCCTTCGACTTGGAACAACTTCATGGAGTTGTTTCAATAGTAAGATGGTGTACACAGAGAGAAGGGAGGGATAGGCCGTCGATTAAGCAGGTTCTTCGGCTTCTATACGAAAGTTCAGACCCAATGCATAGCGGTTTTATAGAAGCAATGGGGGATGAAGACTGTGAGGGGACTGAAGGAAGAGGAAGAACAAATAAAGGTAAAACGCACGGAAGTGATGGGATTTTTCTCAGTGGAGATGGAAGATTCCTAGCTTCTTCTTCGAGTACATCGAGATCTCATTGTAGCAGAAGCTTTTTGCTTGAAACCAGCTCACCTCAGTCGCCTTGTTGATTTTATTGATCGGATTCTGCTCAGTTGAGTGCATGCTTCGTGTGTAAATATCACGACCTTCTTCGAGTCTGCAGGTACACTAGTCCCGTCTTTCAAGTTTGATAAAAGATTGAACCAATATAGGAAGAGGGTCAGTATCAGATGGTTGAATAATGTCGGAGCCGAGATTTTGGGAGGAAAGCGAGATTCGATGACTGTGTGATTTAAGTTATTCCTTTATTGAATTTAAATATTTCATGTTTTTTGTGGCAACACATGTTATTTGTTGGCAATTCGATGTTATGTCTTTGTTTGCACGAATGAGAATCTCGTGTTTCTGTCTTTATTTCTTTTGCAATGATAATTCTATGAATCGAAATGTAACATCATAGTGCAAGAATTTCATTTCTTGTCATATCAAGCTAAGGCTCTCAGCCAGCAAATGAATGCTCAATGTCTAAGTTAAGAGTCTAAACAAAGATGACTTCAAGCTTTGCACAAGGATTGCTTTCCACATGGTTTCTGAGATCAGAATCCAGTTCAAATCTAAAGGTATACAAAGCCTGTCTTTGAGTCAAACCCACAGGATATATTCTATACACTTTCAGCTCATCCCCACCCCTTATGCTTTCTGGCCTTTCCTCCTTCCATACCGGAGTATGCTTTCGAGAACTGAACTTTTCGACCACTGTTGACCGTAGAGCCTCTAAACTCAAATTTCCGGACCTACCCAAACAAATTCTGAATTTGAGTCTTTATATCAAAGTTAAAAGAAAAGTTCAGACCAAAGAGAAGTAAGATTCCTCAATGGGTTCAGTCAGATGAAGGAATATTCACAAATCCTACTTGAATGAAATGACATGTAAATTTGACATAAAAGAGTGTAAATATTACCTCAAGAAAATGGACTCCAAATCAAACCTCCCCCTTTCTCTGACGAATAAATGGTAAACCGTTTCCGAGCCTCTGTGACACTTGCAAGGGCGTTTCTTAAAGGCGGGGCTCTTTTCTTCTTTGTCACGAATCAAAGTCGCCAAGTGAATGCAAAGGCGGCATGATGAGTGAACAGCTGCCATGTCCACTAGAGCCTTGAAAGAATCAGATGGACCTTCATATTTCCACCTATGGATTAAAGCCATATATTCTGAGAAAACAGAGAAAAGAACACAAACAAGCAAAAATAGTAGAAAATGCCTTTACTTACCTCATCGACTGGTTATACGCATCTGGATTTTCCGAAAGATACTTCATGGATTTCGCAACTGCCTCGACATCTGACAGTTCCTTAATATGTATAATCGAACCAGGAGAAGGAGCAAAATCTTCTATATTTGGCGCTCCAACCACAACCGGAATCGTTCCTACAGAAAGAAGAACAATTCACTTTTTTACAAGGATTGTCATATTTATTCATACATGTTAGGAATGCATATTCTGATATTTTTTTCGAAGTTATTCTTGCTAGAACTCAAGATTATTTCAGCAAGACTATGTACTTCTTTTGGGCAAGACCATATCAAATTGAATTATCCATCCCTGCAAAAACACAGTGCTGACTGATATGCTTATGTTTAAAACATTATCATAAAAATATCGAGTATTTGGAGTATAAAATGAAGCAATGATAACCAGGAAGTGCTTACTTTACTACCTGCTACAAGAGATTGGAAAAATTTCTCAGTGACATAATCCTCCTCGTTGGAGTTTTCAAATGCCAGGCTAAATTTATATCGCCTAAGAGTCTCCACCTTATCCACTGCTCACACACGATGAAAGAAATTCCTTCAGACAACCACGAGAACAAGAGATGTGCTGATAATAAGCCAAGATCTAACAAACATAATCCAATCCCACTTCAAATATATGCAAAAGAATATGAATATCTGAAACAATGTTATGGATTTAATCTCCTTGCAGTTTTACATTTCGTTCTGCATGAAGATAGTTCTCAAAGACATTTCTCCAAGTCATGGTGGTCTTCAACCAAAGTGAATAGAACCTGGGAAAAGCTAATGTTGTCTGCACATGCTTCAGTTTCAACAGAGAATCATGTTCTTATGCGCAATTTATGATAGATTTTACCTTCTAACTAATTGCACATGTGACATTAGAGTTTCTCTAAACGTCCAGAACATTTACATGGGAACATACAAATTCCAACAAACATACAAATTTCTACAGAAAATTGCACACCAGCACTATTCTATTCCCCCTTCCCTTCTCCACTTTATTTAATCACACTCACATAAACTCACATAATAGCTAATTTTAATCACAAATTAAAAACAACCTATCAATTAGTGAAAAATGGCCTACTGAAGAGCAATTACAACGGTCATTGTCGCAGTGCTGACCTTTCAGCCTTCTGGTGGATCCCCTTGCCTTTGAGTCTCGTGTCGTTTCTTCCTCCTAGCATAGACCCATATATATTGTGGCTTATCAATACTCCTTATGTGAAGAATAGTTTATCCTCAAGATGTAAGTTACAAAAATGTTCTTTGATACTCTCCTCTTCCAAATCTATTTCGCCTCGAAAATTTTCATCTCGTTCCTTGTCCTCTACAATTATAACCTTCAAATCTTTCTTACATTGATGGCCAATAGGACATCATTCGTTGCATAAAAAACATAACCCTTTCCCTCTTTTTTTTTTTTAGGTTTGTAATTCAACCACTGTCAATCTTTTAGTAAGAAACTCATGGGATGTATACTGAGTTCTTTCTGTCAACAACACTATCTGTTCGAAAATGATTTCCCAAATTTGTCTCCTTATTTACAGAAATTTGATTACTATAACTACGTGGCTTAATGAAAATCGAACTTACTTTCAGCATGTGATTTTGATCATTCACGCGTTGAGTGACATCCATTGTAACGACCCACCGGCTCACCCGGTCAAGCTGTGCGGTATCTGACCGCCACGTGGCACAGGATTACCCCACCTTCCACCCACGTGTACTCATGACCTTCCCCCCCTGGTTGAGAAGTTTTCGCCTTCTCCCGCACTCGAACCCAAGACCTCCAGGCTACTAGATCATTAGGGTACAAGTGTGAGTACCACTTGAGCTAGTTGCCGGTAGAGCCGTGCGGTATCTGACCGCCACGTGGTGCAGGATTACCCCGCCTTCCACCCACGTGTACTCATGACCTTCTCCCCCCTGGTTGAGGAGTTTTTGCCCTCCCCCACACTCGAATCTAAGACCTCCAGGCTACTAGATCATTGGGGTACAAGTGTGAGTACCACTTTACTAGCTCAAGTGGTACTCACACTTGTACTCCAATGATCTAGTAGTCTGGAAGTCTTGGGTATGAGTGTGGGGGAGGGCAAAAACTCCTCACCAAGGGGGGAGAAGTCATGAGTACACGTGGGTGAAAGGCGAGGTAATCCTGCGCCACGTGGCGGTCAGATACCGCACGGCTTGACCGGGTGAGTTGGTGGGTCGTTACATAAAAAGGGCGCCTTTTATGTAACGACCCACCGGCTCACCCGGTCAAGCCGTGCGATATCTAACCGCCATGTGGCGCAGGATTACCCCGCCTTCCACCTACGTGTACTCATGACCTTTTCCCTCCCTGGTTGAGGAGTTTTTGCCCTCCCCCACACTCGAACCCAAGACCTCCAGGCTACTAGATCATCGGGGTACAAGTGTGAGTACCACTTGAGCTAGTGCCCTTTTATGCAATGACCCACCGGCTCACCCGGTGGGTCGTTACATCCATCATTTGACCCAACCCTCGCGGACAAAGCATTCTCAATTCTGCACGAATTTCTAGTTGCAGACCATTGATAAACATGCTCCAAGAACTGCCTCTGAAATTACTTTCAAGAATACAGCTAGAATTTCTGGTTTCTCAAATGTCAACCTAAATTCAGCTAGAACTTGTTTTACTGCTAGAAATCACTACCATAAAAGTGTCTTACGCTGCACTGAAAGAAGTAACAATGGTCTCTTGAAATTTTGTCAGCATTCAAACTTAGTGACAGAACTTTCTCCGTCCAAAAGGCGATTCACTTCGAAATATCTTTCTGCTCTGTTGCGCTAGATGCTCCGCACTGCAAAGCTGGCTCTCTGGCACCACAGCACCAAGAGCGAAGGGCGTTGGTGGTGGCGGCGCCAGATTCCCCTGCCTTCATCTCATCTTTTTTCTTTCTCCTAGCATAAACCCAACTATTTTGTGGCTTATCGTTAAGCCTTTTTAGGATTAAGTCATATTCTAAGTCGTTTCCGTGAGGAACAAGGCCTCAAATAACTATCACTATTTGAGAAAAAAAATGGATTGCATAAAATAGTATAATTCAATCGACTAAATAAACATTATATTAGTTTATGTGTCTAATAGTAAAAATCACACACCTTGTCCATCATGAGTTCTGTGGCAACGTCCATAAGAATCGATCTTGACTTTCAGCTTTTCAAGAGCCTCAAGAGCTTGCAACCGAAAGTTAAGAGCACCACAATTTGAAATAAAAGCAACTGCAAGGGACTTCTCAGTCTTTGGCCGCACTGGTGCCATGATATCATACTCAGCCCATGAAAAATATCCAACAGGAACATCTGACGAGAGACTAGTGGTCATTATAACACTATAACCTTTCCTACACGAGAGTTGCATCAAAAGATAAGTTTTTCTCAAGTCTCATTTGAGAAAAAAGAGTTCTTTAAGAGTAATAAATGGAATTCAAAGGTATCTCTATATTAAAAGTAGATGAAGTAATGTAACTATGGCACTGACATATTTCATCAGGGAACATATTTTTTTTTATACAAAGCAATTTATGCTAAAAAAATTAAAAAGATAGCTTTTAAAGTTGGAAGTCCAGGAGACAAAGTTCCACCCGACCAAGAACAATTAATGAAAAACAATTTTCCGATAGTTGGAAAGAACCAAAATAAAAAGATAGCTTTTAAAGTAATTAGAATTATGAGCGAGCTTAGCAATAAAAAAATTAACATAACATGGAACTAGAAAGGCCTCCAATTAAATTAACATATGGAAGAGTTCAAGCGATGGCAGAAGATGGAGGGAATGAAAACCGCACAGAATCACAGCGTTGTAGCGCTGGTTTTCTGCGGAACAACAATGTGACAGTTTATTATGGGTTGTTACTGTTTTTTATTGGTCAACTTTACATTATGCAGTGGTGTAGTGGAAGTTAAAAGGCTGATGGGAGGATTGTATAAGGGAGAGGCGTAGAACAGAGCATTTCTATGTAAAAAACTATGCTGGTATGGAAAATTCTCTAGAGATAATTGGTGTTTCAATGAAAAGTGTTTGGCAAACTATCACAACAATATTATTTAAATGACAAAAAAGCACTAAAGACCATTACGACTTATAAGATTTGACAAACTTTACTAAGTTTTCGGACATGGCTTGTGCACTTTTACTCGTCTTACGCATGGTCAAACATTTAAACACCAAATTTTTATTCCCACCAAATTCAATATGAATTCATAACACAAGGAATTTTTTTTTATAAGAAGCGATGTGTATTAAGTAGAGGTGAGAACCACTATCAGAAAGAGCACAAGGAAACACTTAATAGTGTTTTTCTCTTATAGAGAACCAAACTAAATGGATAAACATAACATTAGAAAATTAATTAATTTTTTAATCGGTAACTAGAATATTATTAATCGTTATAAAGCATTAACTTTTGTCTTTTGAAATGAATCAACAATTATACAATGTCGTGCTTACCCACCGTCGTGCAAATGCAATATCATTCACTGGATAGTACTTGGCCGATTCCATAGATAGGATTACACTATATGTTCCCCCTTCAAAACCAAATGCAGCATCAAGATTCTTATCAGGATTAAATCCAAATTTACACCCCACAGCACAAGATTTCCACTCCTATACAGCCAAAAAAAAAAAGTGAAATTGGGATTATCAACTGAATTTAAAACTTAGAGTTAACGTCCATATAATGTAAAGGTGTTATTACAACCAGGAAAGTACTATGCAGAAAAAACAAGAATGTAAGGAGAATCGATTTAAGATAGAATTCAAGTCTAAATGTCATGATTGGCCTAGACGATGAGAAAAAAAGATATATAGATACAAATGTACTATCTTTGGATTGGAAGAACCAAATTATTTATAAGAACTATTAGAATATGAAGTTGACATAAACTAAGAAAAAAACTTCCTCTCAAATAATTGCTCTTTCCTCATGTTGTACAAAAACAAATCCTTAGAATACCAATTGTAACAATAAAATTGGGTAGAACTCAGGCAAGAAACCGTGATTATAAACTCATGTCCAGTATCTGAACATACAATGATCATATTTTAGCAAACCACATCTACTTGGCAAAAATACAAAAAAAAATAATAATTTATTATTTTTTTTGCAATTGAAGTGATGGTGTATCAAAAGAGAGAAATCGAAACCGAAAGTACCGTCTCAGCACCAGAAACTAAGATGGGTTCTTTCCCGAAGTCTCTAGAATACACAACAGCGTCTTCTTTCTCTAACCACTCCTCGCAGCTTTCCAATTCAACATTCTCATCGCCGAGAGTAGATCCAGAATTGAAATCACCAACACCCTGCAACATCTCCCGCGAAGGTGGCGACTGATAGAATAGGTCGGCCAAGGAATCGACCAACGCAGCATTTTTTACAATGTCGAGGCGACCCAGAAAGGCAATTTCTGCAATAACAACAAGGGCTACAACCAAAGGCATCAGATTGGTCCATTTTTTCTGCGCCGTCGTCTGAACGCCATTTTGTACTAGCAAGCTGTCCTGGTTCGTCATAGTTCTCGAGCCCCTACGATTGGCAGCAATACCCATCAAGGAAACCTTTGCAGGTTTTGATTTTGATTTTGATTTTCCCCCTTTCAGACGAAAAAAATGCGAGAAAAACTCCAGCAGCTCCAACAAAGTCAACTTACTCGATTGTAAAACATGTAAGCTTGAATCAGACGTTAATGAGGTCCGAAAGCAACCGCAGTATAGTGGGTGCCTCGATGAGAAAGAAAGAAAAGATTTACTCGTCCCAAAGTCTTGATTGAACACTGAACAAACCACCCACTGATTGGTTTGCAGAGGAGGGAGAGAGGTGGATCAGATGAGGAGGAAAGACTTGTTAGTTTGTCACGGTCAACCTAATTCAATTGGGAGTGGTTGGTCCATTGCATTGATTTATTCCAAAAATAAGGAAAAATAATGCCAAAAACCATAGAAAACAATACAAAGTCGTTGCATAAATTATTTAAAATATAGAAAATATGTTTAAAAATAATTTTATCTACATCACCTATTTAAAATTTTCTTTTAATATAATTTATTTGAGAGAAAAATGCACCATAGACATTAATGTTTAGGAAATAGGAAAAAAAAAAACATTGGTTTTAGGCAAAAAAAAAAAAAAAAAAAAAAAAAACATGTTTGAAAAATAGGCAAAAAAAAAAGGAAAATGGCCGGTTTTTTGTTTTAGACACGGCGAGAGGCCGGCTGGTCCGATCGGACAGGCCGACCTCTAGTTTTTTTTTAAAAAACAAAGGGGGGGTCGGTCGGCCTCTCCTTTGTTTTTTAATAAAAACAAAGTGAGAGGCCGACTGGTCTCGGATTTTTTTAATAAAAAAAGAAAACAGGAGAGGCCGGCCGGTCCAATCCCCCCTATAAAAATCCCCTTCCTCCCAATTCAAATTCACACCTCCAAACATCTCTCGAATATTTTCCTACTCCGGTGATATTTTTCCTCGATCCGAATGAATGGTAAAATTTTTTGTTTTAATTATATATTTTAATTTTTCGATATTTTTCTTTGAATGCAAGTATTAATGTATTTTTTATTTTATTTTATTTACGATATTTCTAAATTTTAATTTTTGGTTATTAATTACTTATAAATATGTCAACTATTTAACCTTTTTTTCAGGTAATTTATTTTCGTAGTGGTGTAATTGTGTTGTATAAGTAAGAAACTGGAATTAAGTTGGTCTGTTTGTGACTCATCCAGCCTTTCTTGGAAACTTACTTGGAAAAGTAATTCTGTCTAAGGAGATTGTCCAGTACAATCTTTCTTGGGAATTATATCATTCCAACACTAAAAATCAATCATTTGGTATCTTTGGCTTTAGATCATCGGGTAGAGGAGATTGTATTTGCAATATCGAATGTTATATTTCGAAATACTGTATTTCGATATTGCAGAAATCTATTTCTTGATGTGTACTAAATAGTTGATTTTAGCGTTTGATAAAATACTCGGATGGTTACCGCCACCAAAAGTAAGATGTATTTTATGAATTTCATTAAAAGAATATGAAAAATACTAGAGATATTTAATTTTTATTATTTATTTTATCTAATTTACTTATTATTTATTGTGACATTATAATTATTTAACTTTTTTTTGTATATAAATTTTCTAATCAATAACTTTTATTTTCTTCAATCCAAATAAAAGAAAAAAATTTTTATATTTATGATAATTATTTATTTTAATTTTTTGTTATTGTATAATTATAAATATTTCAACTATTTAATTTTTTTTTTGCAAGTAGATTATTTATTTTTGCAGTACAACTTTTTCTGAGAATTATCCTGCTTGGTACTATCCACGAAATAAAGTTGTTTTTTATATGTATCTTATATTTTCTTCGATCCAAATGAAAGATAAAATTCGTAGATTGCAAAATCTTATAAATTAATATCGTTATTTAACATTTTTTTATTGTTCTGACAGTATCTTACCATGAAATTATTTTTTAATGAAGATCGCAAAAGTAAATTTGACAAAGATTTGGTGACACGTAAAATTATTCATTGCATGATTGTCGACTTCAGTGGTTGGGAGTCTATAGGAATAAAAGAAATGTTTGACAACATCGGCTTACACTGAGTGCATGCGTTGGAAGGCTATGTATGCGAAAGTTTAGTTCGTTTTTTCTACACAAACTTGATACCAATAGAGAGAGATGAAGTTTTTATTGGGTTGAGTATGCGCGTTCTTGGTAATGACCTAATGTTATTCCTAGAGACAGTGAATGAATTGCTGAGATTTGCCATTGAACAGGCAGAAAAATATTATCATACTTCAAAGGACTGTCCTTTTTTCACTTTGCCTGAGGGAGTCGAATTCTTACGTCAAATTCACATCAATCCAATTATTGGTGTGTTCCCGAAGCCACTGTAGGATCGAGATTGCCTAAGAGAGGGGGGAGGGTGAATTAGCCTTTTTAAAACTTAATTTACTAAACTAATTAATTTCTCTCTTATGTTCAAACAATATGAAAACAGCAAATAATCAAACAAAGCAAGGGAGAGAGAGAGAGATTGACACCACAGTTTTTAACGTGGTTCGGCTAAGCTTGCCTACGTCCACGCTTCAAGGCTCCCCCTTAAAGATTCTTAACCTTCTCCTCACGAGAAAACCAGATCGAACTTTCGGGCGTCGATCTACTGCCTTTACACTTTAATTGAACTTCACGGGCGTCAATTACAGCCTTTACAGAATTGTGAGTTTGTAAGAAATCAACACAATCTAAACTCCCTCAAAGATTAAATCTCAAGTTTAGGTTCGAGAAGAGTAGATGAGATTTTTCAAAGTATGATAAAAATTTCGCAGGTTAGGGCTTAAGAATAAAAATTTCGCAGAAGAAGTTCCTTCGTGCTCTAACCTCGGCTTAAATACTCTGTCTCCTTTTTGCCTTCACAGATTTGAATGCTTCTTTCTTCAAATGAAAAAATGTTACCGTTGGGAAACATCCGTACTTAAGCAGATATCTGTTGCATCTGAAATTGATGTTCGTCATCGCCATTAATGATCTGGAGTTAAAGCTGAAAACGACGTCACTGTAGCTTCGCGCTAATTTTGAATTCTGGCGGAAGACAATGTTGTTTTAGACTTGAACCGCCATCGAAAGATGCAACTTCAAAATGTTGAACCGGCATAGGATGATCAATCTTTAAATGCTGAACCGGTGTCGGATGATGAAGCTGTAGACGTCTTCCGCCTGTGTCGTTTAGTGAGCGTAGGATGTCTTCTTGAAGTCTTCCGCCCTTGTCGTCTAGCGAGCGTAGGATGTCTTCTTGAAGTTATCTGTCTTTGTCGTCTAGCGAGCGTAGGATATCTTCATGAAGTCTTCCGCCCTTGTCGTCTAGCGAGCGTAGGCTGTCTTCTTGAAGTCATCCGCCTTTGTCGTCTAGCGAGCGTAGGATATCTTCATGAAGTCTTCCGCCCTTGTCGCCTAGCGAGCTTAGCTGTCTTCTTGAAGTCATCCGCCTTTGTCGTCTAGCGAGCGGTGGAGTTCTTCATTTCTCATCCGCCTTTGTTTAACGATTTTTCAGCCCTGTTAAATAACTATACAGCCCTGTATACTTAACCACATTCATTAGATAACTAAAATACAATTTTCAATGGTATTTCCAACAGATTAAAATCCTTGCATAATTCATTATTCTCATTTAATAAGCATAATCAAATTACATATTTAACATTTAAATACATCATCAAAAACTTAGTTAGACTTAAACACTAAATAAGTCAACAATCTCCCTTTTTTGATGATGACAACTTATAAATTTGATTAAATATAACTCTCCCCCATAATCCTAGCTCCCCCACAGCATATGCATACATTTCAATTTCATTCCAGTTTTTCAAAACATGCATACACAATTCATAGCATATCTGAGTTATTTCTCAAGCAGCATCAATCAATCAAATATGTTCTCCCCCATTGACATTAGCAAAAACAAACAAAGAGACAGCAGAAACAATGCATTCACCACAAGGGATAGAAACATCAGAGAAATATCATTAGAATATCAATAAAATTGTTTACCAACAAAATCCTCTACTTAAAGAAAGCTAAAAAATGAGTCTAGAAAGCTTGGCTAATCCAAGCGGGCACTTCAAGATCTGAACGAAAATACATATCCACAAGTGAGCGAAGTGAAGCAATAGTGGGGGGAAGTGGTGCTTGATAGATCACTATATCCTGGCATGGAGAAGGCTCTGGCTGAGAAGCAGCAGATGGAGAGGGTCCTTGATAGACCACCAAATCCAAGCAGGGAGCAGAAATGACAGAGATTTCTGGAAACATTATCATGTCCAGACAAGAAAGATGTGCTACAGATGGAGAAGCAGGAAGAGATGCATCCATAGGACTTGAGGACTCAAAAGAGGGCTCTCGGACAGACAGAGCAGTAGAAGGAGAGAATGTCAGCGTAGCTTCCTGAAGATCTAAGGGTAGTAGCCGAGCATCTTCACCTGCCTCTGGACGGATGATCGGAGGGAGGAAGTCTTCAGAACAAACCTCTGTGGCACAGACTAAATTGGATGGTTCAGGTTCGGGTTCGGGATTCAGATTGTCAACAGAGGATCTGAGCAACTCAAGTTCTTTGGCAACAATGCGGCGGTGACCATCCATTTTTGTTGCCAGCAACCCAAGACCAGTATTCATAGCAATGCTCATGTTCTTTTGGGTCTGGTCAAGCTTGGCGTCGAGAGATTTCTCAAGCTGACAAAGGGCTGACCCTAGACTGTCAATAGAGGCCTTTAAATCATTGTACTGAGCCTCACTCAATGAAAATCTCCGCTGATAAGTCAAAGGAGTGACAGGAGTAACAAATGGAATTGGTGAGGAGACGTGGACAAGTGGAGCTGGTAGGACTAGTGGAACAGGTTGGACAGGAGGAGGTGTTAGTATTGGAGGAGATGGTTGGATTGGTGGAGAAAGTGAAACTGGAGGAGATGTTTGGACTGGAGGAGGAAGTGGGACTGGAGGAGATGTTTGGACTGGAGGAGGAAGTGGGATTGGAGGAGGCAGAGAAGGTATCAAAAGAGTAGGTAGAGGAGATGGCTGAGGAACTGAGATGGCCTCAAAAAGATGGGCGATAGAGGATGAAGCAGGGGGTCTTGGCACTGGTGGAGGAAGGTGGGGGCGTGAGACCAGAGAATGAGGAGGGGAAATATCAAAAGTAGGGATCTCTGAGTCACCACCTCCTTCTTGCATTGAGGACTCTTCATCCAAAATCAGTTTCCTTTTACCTTTTCTGACGGCTGCAACCTTAGCAGCCCTTTGCTTGGACTGATCCATAACATAATTCCCTTGACGGGTTCTCTTAATTCTCATCCTTGACAAAGTGGATTTAGAGTAGTAACTGGATGGTTTGAGACAGGATGGATCCTCATCCTCGGGAAATTCAACCTCGGACATTTGAAAAATCTTCATGAGAATGAGGTTATAGGGAAAAGATGTAGGCCCTGAAGAAACACACTGAATCATCCTTCTCAGAATAATGTATCCTATATCAACTGGGGTCTTTTGATAGATGACAAAAAGAACAACAAATTCCATGCTACTAATATCATCATAATGCCCACCCTTAGGAATAACATTGTAACTGATCATCTGATGGAGCAGTCGAGCTCTAATTGTTAAATGTTTGCTCTTTAAGGAATTGGGAATGTTGTGCGGGTCGAGGGCAATTTCTTTCAAAAATTGTTTGCCATCGGGAGTTCCAAGAAATGGAGGTTCTAGCCTTGTTGAATAGATTTTGGGATGTTGATCTAGATGAGGACTCCCCATAAGCTCATTTAGGGAATGGGAGGTAAGAACTATGTGTTTTCCATATACATAGCTCGAAATGGTAGATTGGTTAGAAGGATAACTAAGATTGGCATAGAACATTCTAATGGCTGTGGGGTAAAAGAAAGATTCAACTTCGAGCAATCCTATTAAACCAATGTCTGTCAAGGGTGCTACTAAATTTAAACCTTCTAACTCGTCTGGAACAATACCACGACTAGGAATCAATTTCTTATCTTTAAAGTCGTCGTGATACCTGGCTTCAGCAAATTGATTGAGGAAATAGATCGACGACCAACTATTTGCACGAGGAATCACAGGAGGTGGACGAGCAGAGACTTTGGCCTTCTTCTTGGCCGGTTCGGAAACTTCACGAGATGATGAAACCAGAGGATCCATTGGAAAGAAAGGATTGAGAGAGAGGATTGGTAGGGCAGGGATTTTCAGAAAGAGCGCGAAAGATGAAGCGTCTCGGTGAAGAAATAAGAATTTAAAAGAAATAAAGCACCGCCCGACGTGATGAAGTCACACGTGTAACACCGATATCGTCTGATAGATGACACGTGTCAGCAGATTAGAAAATACATCATCCGATGCATAGACATCATCCGGTCAGTCGATGCATAGACATCATCCGGTCAGTGGAGGATATATATCATCCGGTTAACTATATCCACCGATGCCATCAATAAAACAGATCACTCTTTCACAGGAAGACATTCCAACAGAAGAGACTTAGCAATTCTCAAACCGAATGAGACCTAACCTTATTCTTATATTATTGAAGGTCTTTTCATCCAACGGTTTTGTAAATATGTAGGCCAATTAATCTACAGAATTTACAAACTCTAAGGAGATATCACCTCTTAGAACATGCTCTCTTATGAAGTGATATCTGACATCGATATGCTTTGTTCTAGAATGCTGAATAGAATTTTTAGAAATGTTGATAGCACTGGTGTTATCACACCGGATAGGAATCCTATTATAAAACAGATTATAGTCCTCCAATGTCTGTTTCATCCACAGCATTTGTGCACAACAACTGCCAGCAGCAATATATTCACTTTCAGCAGTTGACAATGCAACAAAATTTTGTTTCTTAGAAAACCAGGAAACTAAAGATTCACCAAGGAATTGACATGTTCCACTGGTGCTTTTCCTATCAACTAGACTACCAGCATAGTCAGAATCTGAGTATCCAATCAGATCAAAAGAGGTGCATTTAGGATACCATAAACCAAGATCATAAGTTCCACTCATATATTTAAATATTCTCTTGACTGCATTTAAGTGGGATTTTTTAAGGGCACCTTGGAATCTTACACATAGACAAACACTAAAGAGTATATCTGGCCTACTTGTAGTCAGATATAACAGTGAACCAATCATACCACGATATTTCTTAATATCAACACTAATTCCCTTTTCATCTTTATCCAATTTAGTTGTGGTACTCATGGGAGTCTTGGAAGACTTAGATGATTCTAATCCAAATTTCTTTAGAAGTTTCTTGATGTATTTTTCTTGACAGAAGAAAATTCCATCAGGAGATTGACTAATCTGGAAACCTAAGAAGAATTTTAACTCCCCCATCATACTCATCTCAAATTCACTTTGCATGAGGGAGGAAAATTCATTACACATGTTGACATTAGTTGATCCAAAAATAATGTCATCGACATAAATTTGAACTGACAGAATGTCATTCTCTTTTTGCATGGTAAATAGAGTTGAATCTGTATTTCCCTTTTTGAAATTCCTTTCCTCAAGGAAATTTTTCAATCTATCATATCAAGCTCTAGGAGCCTGCTTAAGAGCATAGAGAGATTTCCTTAATTTGTAGACATGATCAGGTTTATCAAAAGTTTCAAAACCTAAGGGTTGCTCAACAAAAACTTCTTCATTGAGGTAACCATTTAAGAATGCACTCTTTACATCCATTTGAAAGAGTGTGAAGTTCTTGTAGCAGGCAAAAGCTAGGAGCATCCTAATTGACTCTAATCTAGCTACAGGAGCAAAGGATTCCTCAAAATCAATATCCTCTTCTTGAGAATATCCCTTAGCAACTAGTCTAGCCTTGTTTCTAACCACAATCCCATTTTCATCCAACTTATTCTTGAAAACCCATTTAGTTCCAATGATGGGATGATCCTTAGGCCGTGGAACAAGTTCTCATACCTTGCTCCTTTCAAATTGATTTAGCTTCTCTTGCATAGCTAAAATCCAATTTTCATCACACTCGGCCTCTTCAAACTTCTTAGTCTCTACTTGAGAGATAAATGCTACATTGGCACAGAGATTCCTAAGAAAGGATCTAGTCTTAACTCCTAATGTAGGATCACCTAAGACTTCATCTATTGGATGGTTTCTAACGTATTTCCAATCTCTAGGAAGAGCTGTGGATTGATCTTTTATAGGAATGATTTCTAGAAAAGTAGAAGAGGGTTCTAAAGATTTTTCTACTTGAAGGGGATCTGTAGACTTGTCTAAGGAGAGGGAATCCAGTTGTTTATCCAAAATATCATCCTCATCCACATTGATTGTGGGGTGAGGGGTTTCATCAAAGTTGACATGAACTGATTCCTCCACAACAAGAGTTCTCTTATTGAATACCCTATACGCTTTACTGGTAAGAGAATAACCAATAAAAATTTCAAGATCAGATTTGGAATCGGATTTTTCTAAGTTATCCTTAGTGTTGAGAATGAAGCATTTACTACCAAAGGCTCTAAAGTATTTAACAGAAGGAGTTTTTCCACTCCATAGCTCATATGGAGTTTTCTCAAGAATAGGTCTTATGGAGACCCGATTAAGTACATAACAAATACTTAGGAAGAGAGTTTTCATTAAGCATAGTCCTAGCAAGCTCTTGGAGAGATCTATTCTTCCTCTCAACAACACCATTTTGCTGAGGGGTTCTAGGGGAAGAGAAATTGTGCTCAATTTCATTTTTGAGGCACAAAAGTTCAAATTTCTCATTTTCAAACTCTCCACCATGATCACTACGAATAGCAACTATGGTGAGCTCCTTTTCATTTTGAACACTTTTCCTAAAACTAGAGAATGTATCAAAAGTTTCATCCTTTGACTTCAGAAAGAATACCCAAGTGAATCTAGAGAAGTCATCGACAATGACATAAGCATAGAATTTTCCTCCTAAGCTGGCTATATTAGAAGGACCGAAAAGGTCCATGTGAAGGAGTCGGGGAGGCTTAGAAGTAGAGATTGCATTCTTTGATGCAAAAGAACTTTTGATCTGTGTACACATTTGGCAGGCATTACAGACCTTATCCTTCTCAAAAGATATCTTAGGGATCCCTCTAACTAAATTCTCCTTAGTAATCTTAGCTAAGGTATCCATCCCTACGTGTCCTAATCTCCTATGCCAAGTCCAGCAGTCATTAGAAGAATTCACAGCAAAACATTTTTCATCAGAAAATTCAATCTTATCTAAATCAATAATATACACATTTTCTTTTCTATATCCTTTAAACAGTATAGAACTAGATGAGCTATCTTTAATTATGCATGAATTTGATTTAAATATCACCTCATAACCTTTGTCACATAATTGACTTATGCTTAGCAGATTGTGTTTTAACCCATCAACTAATAAAACATTTTCTATAATAGGATTGATAGGGTTACCTATGTTGCTAATGCCAACAATTTTGCCCTTTTGGTTTCCACCAAAAGTAACACTTCCTTTCTTCTTGTTGACAACAGCAAACTTAGATGCATCTCCAGTCATGTGCCTTGAACAGCCACTGTCCAGGTACCATTGATTCCTTAATGGAGACGCATCATCCTGCAAAATAGAAATCAGGTTTTCTTCTTAGGTACCCAAATCTTTTGGGTCCTAGCGTTAGGTCTGGTCCCCTTAGGAACCCATTGAAGTTTACTACCAGTTTTAATATTGTTTACTTTTAAAGGACATACAAAAGATTTATGTCCTACTTCATTACACACATGACAGGTAGTGGATCTCACAAAATAATTCTTGTAAACTTTCTTTTTACTAGATTTATCATAACATATTCCTGCTCTGTCAAAATTTACTCTCTGTTTACCTAATAACATCTTATATAACTTGTTGCCATTAGTAAATTTCAGAATAATATTATTTAAATCCTCATTTCTCTTTTTCAGTTCAGTGATCTCCTTTTCATGCAAGTCCACTTCTTTAGCATGCTTTTCTAATAGACCTGCATTTTCTCTTTTCAACAAGTTATATTTATTCTTAAGCATATCAAATTGCTTAACCAGGTCGTTAAAAGCATCAATTAGATCATCATCATCATTATCACTCTCGCTATCACTCAAAGTACTAGAGGATAAAGAACTAACCTTATCTTCATGTGCCATGAAGCACAGGTTGGCTACTTCCTCATCTTCTGAAGAAGAGGTGTCGCCTTCACTGTCATCCCAAGTAGCCTTCATAGCCTTCTTCTTAAACTTCTTGGGATATTTCTTGGCCTGTGGACAATCTGCCTTCATGTGACCAGGCTTGCCGCACCCAAAATAGGTAATCTCCTTATCTTTAGGAAGTTTTTCATTCCTTGGAAAACTTCTCCCTTGCAGTTTCTTCCTACGGAGAAACTTGCTGAATCACCTAGTAATGAGAGCAATGTCCTCATCATCTTCTTCTACTTCTTCCTCAGATGCTTCATTTTTGCTTGAAGAGGCTTTCAGAGCAATATCCTTCCTTTTATTTATCTCCTTTTCTTTGAGATCTTCTTTATCATTGGCCCTCATGGTTATCTCATGAGTCATCAGAGAGCCAATGAGCTCTTCAAGCTTGAGCACCTTTAGATCCCGAGCCTCTTGTATTGTTGTCACCTTTGTTTGCCAGGCTCTAGGTAGGCATCTCAAAATTTTTCTTACCTGTTCTTCACCTGAATAAATCTTACCAAGAGCTTTAAGACCATTAGTGATATTAGTAAATCGAGTGAACATAGAACTAATGGTTTCTTCTTTTTCCATAGAAAACAGTTCATATTCATGAACTAACATGCTCAATTTACTCTCCTTTACTTGATTAGTTCCCTCATGTGTGACTTCTAATAAGTGTCAAATTTCTTGAGCACTTTCACACCCTTGCACTCTATTAAATTCATCTCTATTTAGAGCACAATACAGTGTATTTATTGCCTTGGCATTAAGGCTCAAGTTCTTTTTGTCTGTATCATTTAGTTCGTGTGAAGCTTTGGGGATCTTAACACCATTCTCTGTTTTAACAGCAACGTATGGACCATTTTCTATGTTATTCCATAATTCATAGTCCACAACTTGAATGTATATTCTCATTCTAGACTTCCAGTATACATAATCATTACCATCAAAGAACGGAGGTCTAGTGGTAGACTGGCCTTCTACTTGTGTAGAGTTTGTGTTAAATGCCATGGTAAATATATAACACAGAGTATATAAACACAACTTAGACAATGATAAACCTTGCTCTGATACCAATTGTAGGATCGAGATTGCCTAAGGGGGGGGGGGGGGTGGGGGGGTGAATTAGCCTTTTTAAAACTTAATTTACTAAACTAATTAATTTCTCTCTTATGTTCAAACAATATAAAAACAGCAAATAATCAAACAAAGCAAGGGAGAGAGAGAGAGATTGACACCACAGTTTTTAACGTGGTTCGGCTAAGCTTGTCTACGTCCACGCTTCAAGGCTCCCCCTTAAAGATTCTTAACCTTCTCCTCACGAGAAAACCAGATCGAACTTCCGGGCGTCGATCTACTGTCTTTACACTTTAATTGAACTTCACGGGCGTCAATTACAGCCTTTACAGAATTGTGAGTTTGTAAGAAATCAACACAATCTAAACTCCCTCAAAGATTAAATCTCAAGTTTAGGTTCGAGAGGAGTAGATGAGATTTTTCAGAGTATGATAAAAATTTCGCAGGTTAGGGCTCAAGAATAAAAAATTCGCAGAAGAAGTTCCTTCGTGCTCTAACCTCGGCTTAAATACTTTGTCTCATTTTTGCCTTCACAGACTTGAATGCTTCTTTCTTCAAATGGAAAAATGTTACCGTTGGGAAGCATCCGTACTTAAGCAGATATCTGTTGCATCTGAAATTGATGTTCGTCGTCGCCATTAATGATCTGGAGTTAAAGCTGAAAACGACGTCACTGTAGCTTCGCGCTAACTTTGAATTCTAGCGGAAGACAATGTTGTTTTAGACTTGAACCGCCATCGGAAGATGCAACTTCAAAATGTTGAACCGGCATAGGATGATCAATCTTTAAATGCTGAACCGGTGTCGGATGATGAAGTTGTAGACGTCTTCCGCCTTTGTCGTTTAGTGAGCGTGGGATGTCTTCTTGAAGTCTTCCGCCCTTGTCGTCTAGCGAGCGTAGGATATCTTCTTGAAGTCATCATCCTTTGTCGTCTAGCGAGCGTAGAATATCTTCATGAAGTCTTCCGCCCTTGTCGTCTAGCGAGCGTAGGCTGTCTTCTTGAAGTCATCCGCCTTTGTCGTCTAGCGAGCGTAGGATATCTTCATGAAGTCTTCCGCCCTTATCGTCTAGCGAGCGTAGGCTGTCTTCTTAAAGTCATCCGCCTTTGTCGTCTAGCGAGCGGTGGAGTTCTTCATTTCTCATCCGCCTTTGTTTAACGATTTTTCAGCCCTGTTAAATAACTATACAGCCCTGTATACTTAACCACATTCATTAGATAACTAAAATACCATTTTCAAGGGTATTTCCAACAGATTAAAATCCTTGCATAATTCATTATTCTCATTTAATAAGCATAATCAAATTACATATTTAACATTTAAATACATCATCAAAAACTTAGTTAGACTTAAACACTAATTAAGTCAACAGCCACAAACGCGACATTTGAATGTGAGAGGTCGGATTCTTCGCAGCATGTCTGCCCACTTCCTTCTACCACGTACTGGACATCGAAATCTTGTGAGCTGCATGGACTTATATGTCATGGAGAAGTTGTGCAACAAAAAGTCTTTTAACTCTGGCTTTTTGATTTTAAATCACATGATTAAGATGAGTCGGTTATCCCAAACGGGTTTCCCGTACGGAAGATTGATTACGAAGATCATCGAAAGAGATAGAATTCAGCTTCCGAGAGGCGAGCAGAGTATAGTTACCAAATCCACTGACCGACTTGACACCACTCATTTGACTCGAATGGGTCTCGTGGAAGACAATGACGTTTGAATTATAAAGAGCGTTCAGAGGGCATCTACCTCACAAGCAGTGCCGATGGAGGAGACTACATCGGCACCATTGTCCCCACACGAGGAGGACAGTAAGCCCTGGAATATGAGACAGTACATGTAGCAGATGCATGAGACGGAGCAGGCGAACCACCAACAAATGTTTGAGGCGCAGCAGGCGAATCACCATTGTCGTCGCTAATGCTAGAAATATCACGAGAGCAATAAAACATTGTACTGGAACATATGACGATAAAATATGCTAAAACATGTATCATTAATATTAAAAAATTATATTAATATGATGATAAAATATGTTAAATTAATATAAATATTAAAAAATTCTATGGCAATATATATTCTAATACCACTTGTCGGGAAAGAATCAAACGGTGAGAAGGATAATTACATGGAGAGTACTAATTAGTGTAATCCCCAAAAAAGATTATACTGGACAATCTCCTTAAACAAAATTACTTTTCCAAGTAAGTTTCTAGGAAAGGCTGGATGAGTCACAAACAGTTCCACTTAATTTCAGTCTCCTTAGACATAACTTACTTACACAGCACAATTACACTACTACGAAAATAAATTACCTAAAAAAAAGGTTAAATAGTTGACCTATTTAAAAGTAATCAACAACCAAAAATTAAAATTTAGAAATATCGTAAATAAAATAAAATAAAAAATACATTTATACCTTACATTCAAAGAAAAATATCGAAAAGTTAAAATATATAATTAAAACAAAAAATTTTATCATTCGTTCGGAACGAGGAAAAATATCACCGGAGTAGAAAAATATTCGAGAGAGAATATTAGAGAGATGTTTGGAGGTGTGAATTTAAATTGGGGGGAGGGGGATTTTTATAGGGCGGAGTGGCCGGCCGGTCCGAATCCGAGAGGCCGACTGGTCCGATCAGACCGGCCAGCCTCTCCTTTATTTTTTTTTTTTTAAAACTAGAGGCCGGCCGGTCCGATCGGACCAGCTGGCCTCTCGCCGTGCCTAAAACAAAAAACCAGCTATTTTCCTTTTTTTTTTACCTATTTTTCAAACATTTTTTTTTTTTTTTTTTTTTTGCCTAAAACCAAAGTTTTTTCCTATTTTTGCCTATTTTTTAAACATTAATGTCTATTGTGCATTTTTTTCCTTTATTTTATTTACACGACATAATTCAGCGTCAATAATATTGACTCAATATGTACTAAAATCTGGACATTTCATTTTTTGTAATGTTTACCAGATTTTTATATTATTTTTTACAGTCAATATTCTTCATCTTCTACTATGGATTATCATGACACGTGTTTATATGTTAAACCGTGTATTTTCTTTCTTTTAATACAGTTTTTTTTTTCAATTTTTAATTAAGTTTTTTTTTACAAGTAATACAAATGACTGTTCATCTCCTTGAATCTATCATGACATGCGTAAAAGACATAGTTCACCATTAATAACAACTAAAGACTGGACACATATTCTGTTTTTTTCATAAATTTAAAATGAGACATTTAATGTGTAGATTTTGTTTTTTTTTTTTTTAAGTGAGCATGTAGTGCAATATGTTTGACATATTCTTTGTCACTTTTGCAGAGTCATGATTCTTAATTTTCTTTAGTGTGTTGTGATTACATGTGTTGTAGCTAGAGATGAAAAACGAGCCGGCCGAGCTGAGCCAGAAGTAATCTGGCTCACTGAATCTAACGAATTAAACGAGTCGAACCTAACGAGCTTAAACGACTCGTTTAATGAGCTTACATGTGTGATTTTGTATTTATTTTAAAAATTTCAACTGAAAACTCAACATTGGACTGGGTGATTGAGTTTCTTTTCTAGAAATCAGGTCGCTCGATTCGATGTTTCTGCAAAAGTCCGTCTCCAAATCGTAACAATAAGTGTTTCTATGTGTCTCTAAGCGATTGGGTATTTATAAAATGAGGAACAACAAAATTACATGCATTTCCTATGTCTCCAGCAAACAGCAGAGACGAAGAGGAAGAAGGGAGAAGCTATTCAGAGAAAAGTTTTTTAACTCTATATTTCTGCACTTTTAGAGACTGATTTTATACAACGATGAGCATAAAAAATGTGTTTACTACAAGTTTCTGCGACCCTGAGGATTTTAGAGCTACAAGTAGTATAAGAAATTGGAAAAGAAAGTAATTGCACTCCAACATTTCAAGATCTACTCCAACTAAGGAAAAACAAAAGAGTTAAAACTACAGACAATCTTGTTCTTCACTCAGTTATGTATCATGTGCATGTATAACACCTTAAATCATGTTTCAATAAATAACACGTATCTTGGGCGACAGCTACGAATGAAAAAAAAAGGGGAGATTTCGATATCAAATTACGTATAAAAGTAGACGGAAAAACGGATTCACCAAAACTATTTTTGAAATTACACCGCGGCTGTCGTCGCATAATTGCCTCAATGCATCAAAACTAGACTAAGAATCAGAAATTTGCTAATCAAGAACTGTGAAAGCCATAAAGTGAGAGAGAATGAGGGAAGATTAGTGTAAAGATGTTAAGAGCTTGGCTTATATCTTAAATTCATTCATCCATACATTTCTAGTGGATATGAAAGATTGTAACTCACTACTAGTAATAGAAAAAAGGGAACATCAACAGTAATTATCAATGATATCAGCTACTCTACTGCTTCTCAATTCCCCACATTGCAGAAAAAGTTTAGTAGCATTACGACTTTTTTTTTTTTGCATCAAATCCCACAATGATTCCGTCGAAACCGCCAGTTTCCCAGAGAATTTCTTTAGTAAAACCAAATCTACTCCATTTTCTTTCGGCCTAAACATATTAAACCATGCCTGTCAAATATCAACTCCAGTGTCAGCACAGCTTTGTATCGAAAATTATGTACATCATTCTTACAAGCTGAAAAGCATTCAATTTAAGTTGGATAACTATTTTTAATAAACAGTACATCCTCATTGTGGGCAGTGGTCAAAATCCCCAACACTTGTTCGTAGATCCATAATCGATAAGAGCAATAATTGACGATCAATGAATTCCATATTTTACCTATTCGTGGATGCTTGAAGAATCAGCTGCCGCTCTTCGTTACCTGTTCAGCATATAACATCCCAACAGGCCGCCATCGCGTGTCACTTTCTACATCCTCGAAGTTCTGATCTGAGACTTCTGCAAAATATAAGAAAACTCAGAGAAATGAGAGACCTGGAGTTTTCTTTTTCAATGAAAGATTAGGCATACTTTATAGTACAATTAGTTAGTTTATTTCTGTACGTGATCGTATCAATCTCTTGCTTTATAAAGGTGACAAGAAGCAAGAAAATAGTAAATAGGAGTAAAGGGAGTTGTGGAGTTTTGATGTATTGTTCCGCACGTGAATGTATCATTCAGCAAAGAAAAACTGTACTTGTCATGTTGCCAATGGCATTTGTGCAACTTGGCTAAAAATTTGGGAAAAACAACAAAATCCAAATCAAAAGCTGCTCATAAAAAGGTCAAACTATTACATACATATATATGTATATATAGACACACACGTACACACTAATATATATATTGGTGCAGCAGAAGTTTTATTTCGTAATCAAAACAGTAAAATAGAATAAGACCAAAAAAATAACTCTCAAAATAGGAAAAAATTGAATTAATTGTCAAAAGTCTAATGTTTAATGTCTATCTCAACCCTTTAAATAGAAAACAGAAATTAAAATGATTAAAATTAAAATAAAGATAAAATATTAAAATAAAACTAAAACACGATTCATGGACTTTTTAGACTTGTTTGGGTCTGCTTGTCCTGCATCATGTATATATTACGTATGTGTGTGTGTATGTTGTTCGTACACACAAGATGACTTCATTTAGTTCAATTGCAACATGTAAAAACTAAACCATTATTCCGTATCTCCACAAAATTCAAGAAATTATTTGCTTTGTACAAGCATAAAGTGAGGTAGAGAGAGCGATAGAATAGCATATCCAATCAGGAGACTGAAGTGGAGAACTCCAAAGATTGATAATAAAGAATTTTTAGATGGGAAGTCGTCCATGGTTACCTTCAGGGCTGGAAACGTAATCGTGGGAGCTGAGCTTAGCTGAAGGGAGGTGTTGTGAATTTCTTGCAGATGCATAGAACGTAGTAAGATTTCCTGTCATACATCTCTCCTCTCTGCATTCTCTTAGGAGACCAGTTGTAGCCATGATTGGAAGCTTGGCTGAAGAGAAAGAATGATGAACCGGCGTATTATTTAGAATAAATGGTGAATCAGCAGTGCTTTCGGTCAAAGCTTCATTCCCTTTAAATTTAATATTCTGCCATTGACCATCTCGTACAAACTTAGTCTGCAACATACAACAAAAATAAGAAAACATTAAAGCAGTGAGAGCCGAGAGGGATAAGATGAGACATTCCACAATGCTACTGTTCATTAACCTGTCGAGGACAATTATGACAGTCCAATGCCGTCCCGTAATTTTTCTCTCGCACAAACCAATTATATGAGTAGACAGAATGTCTCAGTTCATTAACAAATGACATTTCCAAAGAATCAAGGTATAAATTGTGTTTTTCATTTGTCCACGGAATCCACTCTGCTTGTTGCTCCTGTTTTCAAATCAAAACAAGAAGTTCAATAAACTGTAAACTGACATTCAAAGAAACTGATAGAGACAATAGAAGAACAAAACAAGAGAAGTGGGATGCACTTGCAATGCCCATGGACCCCAGTTGAATATTCTTAGGTTGCTTGGTATATGTCTTTAGAATTGGCGCCTATTAGCAACTTCGTAAGTAGGGAAAATAGAGAAAGATAAGAATATCCCTAGAGGAATCAGATAGTGAATGAATTACCAACTTCAGTCCTAAGCTTCAGAGATTATAAGTACTAATCACTTCTCTTGTGTTATCCCATGAATCAATAACTCAATCATTGACTAATAAATCATAAAAGAGTGTAGTGATGACAAGACTATAATAACATAAGAAAATTCTTATATAAAAACTGAAATCACTTGCAAAAGAAGAGTAAATGCAGTTCGAAAAGTGACGGTCTGCATTATATCACCCATGTTCTTTTTGTTACACGTGTAAGGTGACTGTACAAAGTTCACGTTGATATTTCTCTTTAGAGTTTTTTTCTATTTTCTTTTTGTTTTCCGTACATAAGCACGTCTGTTATTTTCTAGAGATTCCATGAATCGCAGTAATTTCAAATTTTGGAACTTCTTTGGGCTTTATTAAAGGAAGATTACGCCCGTCCTTTTTTCTTACACAATGGAGATCATCCATGACTCATATTGGTATCTAACCGTCAAATGATTCAAATTTCAATATATGGAGGAAAACGATGATCTTGATCCCAAAGGCAAGAACAAATTGTCCTTTGTTGTCGATACAATTTCACGACCTCTTTCAACTGATTCCTATATAGCAATTGGTCTAGGGTTAATAGTATAGTAACATCATGAATATTAAACTCTGCTTCTAGAATGTTGCAATTGGACGCTGTCTTGTTGTGTGGAATGAATTATATGAACAATTCCACTATCTCAAAAATCCATGAAAGGAAGCACATATTTCATTAGTTTAAAAACCTTATAGGCTAATGCGAATCTCATACGACAGACTGATGACTTCTTGAATGGTCTAATCTTGCATCGTTCTTGCTTCCTTGATCTCTATCAAGAGTCAGCAATGAATTTCTTTCTAAGCTTTCAACTTCAGGAATCTGCATCTACTCTAAATGAGAATCAAATCAGTCACCCTTTGGCCTCAAATTTCACTGATGATCCCTATGTTCTTGCTCCTTTAAGTTTAAACAATATTCCTTCACAATCCTGGATGTTAGATATTGGAGCTACGCATCATGTATGCTCAAATATCAAAGATTTCTCAGAATCATATGCTGTTTCAAATAGTTGTCACCCTTTCGAATAATTTTCTTGTGCCCATCAAAAGAGTTGTCATAGTTAGATTAACTGAAAATCTTTCAATCGAAAAGGTCTTGCACAACTTGATATTAACGCAACTTTATTACATTGTGGTTTAAATGAGGACGTTTATACGTCCTTACCTCAAGGATACGAAAGAAAGAGGGAGAACCTTCCAAACTCTATAGGTGGATCAAATAAAATATTAAATGGTTTTAAACATGCTTCAAGACAATGGTTTTCCAACTTTTCAACAAGATTAATTGCAAATGGATTTCATCATTCACAGTTTTACAATTCACTTTTTACTAGACATAAAGAAAGTTCTTTCTGGCCATATTAGTGTACTTTGATGATATAATATTGGTAGGAAATTCTAAAATTGATCTCTATCCGTTCAAGAGAGACCTAGACAGAAAGTTCAAACTTAAAGATCTAGGGGAACATTTCTTTCTCGGGGAAGATATGGCTTGATGAAGTAAAGGAATAGCTCTTAATCAGAGCCATTCCTCGAATTATGGACTGACGTTGGACATTTGAGATGCAAACCAATCTACACCTATGGATTGAGCTACTAAATTTTCAAATGAAAGGGAACATTACTTGCAGATGCAACACTCTATAGAAGATTAATAGGCAAACTGTTGTATCTAGCAATAACCAGGCCAAATATCTTATATGATGTGAACTGCTTGACCAAAAAAAAATTATTTAAAGGCAGTTTAAAGATTTTTGAGATATTTAAAATAAAGGATGCATCAAGGTTTGGTTTCTTCATTCAATTGAACGGATTTAGTGCCTTGGACTGGGCAGCAGTCTGTCAAGACACAAGAACTGTATTTAACATATTTTTGAATTTTCCTTGGAGATTCATAAATATCCTGTAAGTCTAGAAAGGCAATAAACAGTGTCAAGATCCATGACAGAAGCTGAGTATAGAGCAATGGTTGATATAAGCAAGCAAGAATTTTTGTTGCAGTCACTTCTTCTGACTTGCAAATCAAAACATCATTCCCAGCTCTTCTGTTTTGTTATGATCAGTTAGCACTCCACAAAACTACAAATCCAGTTTTCCATGAACACACAAAGAACATTGACATTGACATTGACTGCCACATTGTCAGACAAGAACTCCAACTGGGCTGAATAAAGACTTTCCATGTTGCTTCACAATATAAGTTAGCTGATATATTGACCAAGGCACTACAACCTCGAAATTTTCATTCTTTACTCAGCAAGCTGGGAAATCTCAATATTCACTTACCATCTTGAGGAGGGAGAGTATTACACTGTATGCTTACTCTACATAGTCAACATATTTATCTTTTTTCCTAATAGAAAGAACTACTATTCAGATATGAATAATTGCACATAGAACCGCCAATCACATGCACATGTACTCGTACATACATAAATTATTAACTACACAGGATGAATATAAATCGCATACAAGACAATGAAAATTCAAGGGTCTGATCTTCCCTTTTTCTTGCTCGGCATTTTTTTCCAGAATCAGAAAAAATAAACAAAAAAAAAAATGAAAAATTATGAAGGGTAAAAGAATTAGAGCTGGAGAGGTAGGATTCTCACCTGCTCGGCAATCTGAGAATGAAGAGAAGAGACGACGTTTGAGTTGTCAAAGCAAATGGAAGAGTGGGAGAGCGAATTGGAGATGGAGTCGTCCGTCCCAGTCAATTCATTCGGACAATCTCTCATTGCTACAAGATCCGACATCGGCGCCGTAATATACAGATAGAGATTGTCTAGCCTACCACTCCTCCGAATCGGGAATCGGACAGAAACCAAGCTGAATCAACAACAAAAAAATATTGTCGCGAAAATGGAGCAAGAAAAACCTTCCACCCAGCCCCCCATATATATTAGGAAGAGAGATGGAGGGGTGGGCTCCACCTGTACGCTTTTACACGTGTAATTTCCATTGGTTATGGCCACGTCACCAACGAAATAATATCTGGAGGAAATGTCAGCCAGATATTTTTCTAAGCCGGGTACGGAGGGACCAGTAATTTGACTGAAAGTGTGATCTTAAAAACCGTAATTAATTATTAATTAATATAAAATAAGATAATTATCGATTTGAACCCTGTACTATACACGTTTTTTCAATTCAGCTTCTGTACTAAAAAAGTGGCAAATCGAACCCTGTACTTTGATTATGTTATCAGTTTTGACCTTCTATCAATAATTTCATTAAACCCTTATTGAAAAAACTAACAAACAATCTTGGATTCAGTTGAAATTTTTACCACATATTCACTACTTAATGAGAAGATAATTTGAAAATTTTCGTGATTTTTTAACACATGTACGATTTATTAGAATTTTATATTAGTATTTTATAAAAATATTATAATAAATCATACAAATTTTAGAAAATCACGAATCTTTTTCAATTATCTACCCATGATAAGTTGAACATGTGAAAAAGTTTTCAAATAAATCAAATATTGTTTGGTATTTTTTCAAAAATTAATTTATAAAGTAAAGAAGAAAATGAGATTAATTTAACAAAAAATCAAAAGATATTGAATTTATTTGAAACTTTTTCCAGATATTCACCATATAATAGGTAGATAATAGAAAAATTTGTGTAATTTGTTAAAACTTGTATGATTTATTATAATATTTTTAAAAATTATTAAAATAAAATTATAATAAATCGTAGATGTGTTAAAAAATCACGAAAATTTCCAGATTATCTTATCATTAAGTAATGAACATGTAGTAAAACTTTCAACTGAATCTATAATCGTTTGGTAGTTTTTTCAATGAAGGTTTAATGAAATTGTTGATAGAAGGTCAAAACTGATAACAGAATTAAAATACAGGGTTCGGTTTGTCGGTTTTTTTAGTACATGGGCCGAATTGAAAAAACGTGTATAATACAGGGTTCAAATCGATAATTTTCTTATAAAAATATATTTTTAGAGTAGCGTTATTTTTACTATTTAATTCAAAAAATATTAATTGATATAATTAATAATTTATTACATTAATATTCATCAATAATTATATAGTAGAATTAAAGAAATAATCAAGATATTAATTTAAGATTAAAAACAGAGGATGAAACGTGTGAAATCATCGAGTTGAGAGAAACCACGACTTCATCAACAATGGTTTGCTCAATAAACACTCGTTTAGGTGGGAGATATTTCGATGGGTCGGCGCCACCTCACTAATTATTATTGATGTTTGGAAAAGGGTTGAGGAGATGCTTATTCCTTGCAAAACCCACCACGAAAAGGAGAGAATTATTCTATGGTCGAGTTTTAAGTATCCAACGCCCATGCACGCGTTTTACTCGCACGTTATTCATGTTTTAGCGTTACCCATTTCTGTCGCTCCAACATTCCCAATCACAACTTGGATTCTCTTGTCATACTTTGCTAATTTACCTACTTCTAAAAGAATCTTAGACATTATTGTACCAAAAACAAATGGGAATACATGTGCACATGTGTGGATACAACTAATATGATCTGCCGTTTGAACAGCAGCCGACCACCAATTCGGTTCGGTTCTCGTCATTGTACAAACCTGACCGGTTTTTAATGTAAAAGAACCGTGGAAAATGCGTACGGTTCGCAGTGTTGAGTGTGAAAAATCATTAGATCTGAATCGAACCGTGGATCACCTAAAATATAATTCAAACCCGACCCAAACCCAATAATCCAATATTTAGGTGGAAACTATTGTATCTCAGAGTTCCAATTATAATTCCAAAACTTAAAGACTGTTAGCTCATGATTCAGTTAAGTTATTTCCGAAACGTGACTGGAATGGATTGTGCCCACTAAATGTGATAGGAATTGTGATAAAAATATGAACAATAATATTATTCTCAACTCACAAATTCAAACTTTTAAAATTGTAAATAAGTTATCTTATAGAGTCCACCATAACAATGACTACTTTTAATTTGCTATTCTAATACGTCACAATAATCAAAATTAAATTAATCAATTGATATCATAACATTCGATTTTAAATCGCATCGACAACTCTTTGTTACATCGAGTTTAAGTTTTTAGACAACGCTCAAGACAGTCGGATCAATCATAATTCAATCATAATTCATAAGTGCAATTAATTATTGCTAAAAGGATTTATCGTACCGCAATTAACAATGAGATCGCGTTAACATCTCCGGACAACAAGAAGTGAAATCAATGAATCCATAGCATAACATTCGATTAGAAAATCAGAGATGACTTTTTGATGTATGTAATTTAGTTTTTAGGCGGTGATGTTAGAGACAATTGGATCAATCAAATTAAATATTACTAAAAGGATCAATCATACAAAAAATTTAGGTAGATAAATTGCATTGATTAAAACTAAATTAGGGCTACAATCTAAAGTTAATTTCAAGTTAATAATGAAAATTAATGACATGTAGCGTATGAACATGCGGCCAATTTTTTTTTTTTTTTTTTTTTCGGTCTATTCTATAAAAATTTGTAGCTAAAACTGAATTCTGGAATCGTCACATCAAAGATTGACGCACCGAGCAAGAAACGATCTTAGCCCACTGCTTTAATTTCGTTTTCACCGTCTGAGAATCTTCACCTTCACGGAAATTTGAGAAAAGATGTGAGGAGAGAAGCTTCGGATTTGCAATCAGAGATGAAGAAAAAAAAAGTAAATCGTCGAGTTTTTGTATTTACCTGAATCGAATATGGTGCTAGGGTTTCCGTCGTCGCTCTCGGAGACAATCGAAGAAAACGACGACGATCTGGACAAGCTGTTGGCGTACTGCTTATTAACGGCGTAGTAGAGCCCGAGGGCAGGAAAGGTATCCGACAGTTTCGGATCAACATCGACCGAATCGAATCCGAAACCGAGGTCGATGCAAGCTTTAAGCTCATCCAAATCGTCGTCGGAGAGACTCCCGCCACGGCTGTGGTTCGGCCTCTGGCTTTGCCGTCTGCGCCAAATCTCTTCCCGGAGCATGTCGGGGGACCACGAATGGTGCTTAAAAAGAGGGCGGTGAGGCGGCGGCGGAGGTAGTTCACGAGTTTTAGACATCAGGCTGAGGACCGGCGAATCCGGCGTCGATCGGAGGCTGAGAGGAGGGAGGGAAAATATGGGGTTTTGTGGCCTCTTGGTTGCCACCTGGAGCTTTATAAAAAGGAGGAGACTTTGAAGCGGCGCAAGTGGAAGTGGGACCCACATTCAACGATTCGACAAATCAGAGTTCGCTAATAACACCTGTTGCCACGTCAGAGATTCTGATGATCTGGCAATGGGATCTATGCGGTGGTTAGTGGTTACAAAACAAAAAACAAAGGGCTTTTTTTAGGTATTAATTAATTTTATTTTTAGATAATTCCATATTCTATTTTTCTCATTAAAAATATTTAATATTTAATATTCACTTTCTTATTTCTTTATTTAAATAAAAAAATTAATTATAATTTAATTAAAAGCGACCAAAATAAGATTTGATTGATTTAAATTACGTATTTTGGTGTAAAATAGATTGACAGATTATAGAAACCAAAAATGCCGATGAAGCAAGTAAAACTGTAACAACTAAATCAAAATAGTTTCGAAGATACGTCCACCCAAATCTTTAAACACTTTATTAGCATCTTCCAAATCATCCTTAAAATATGGTTTATGGATTTTGTTTAAGATTTGATGAACTTAAATTACTTATTTGTTTTAAATTTAAAAAAAAAAAACTATTTTAAAAATAATTTGTTGTTGCAATTAATCAGCCAATGTGAGTTGACTGTGAGGAGGCTGCTAAGACCATGATTAAGACTAATTAAAGTAATTAACAGCAAGTCTTTTTGTTATTGTTTGCGATGAATACTTAGGTACGCCACACCATTGACTTTGAATTTGTTTCTCACTACTAAATAATTCTATTTAAATTAATCTAAACGATCAAGCTTAAACTAAACCAGATATATTGATCTAATAACAACAATAATTATATATATAAATACATAAATATAATTAGGTTTGTTGAGGACACCCGTTTTGAAAGTTCGATGATTTTGACTCTAATCTGATTGGTTTGATCTTCGAAACATAACAAACTGATGATCTATTCGGTTCATGTGTGAGAATGGTTAGACGAGGAAGAATTTTAATTAGTTTGTAAAGGATCATATGATCATTTAGATTCTCAGAAAATCATATTTTGTTTTTTGAATGCAACATGGATAATAACCCTAATTTGAAATGTAAAACTGTTTTTGAAATCAAAACTGATTTTTAAATTCATGACTTTTAAGTTTTTTTGAAAATCAACTCCAAGATTTTGCATAAAACAAAAATGGTTGCATGCTAGTGAAATTCTGCGTCTTCGATCTTTGAATTAATTCACTTATTCAATGCATAAATTCCGCGGTCTTACTTACTTTCGAAAATCGTTGCCAAATCAATGGCGTGATAAAAAGGAAGAATACGTCTAATCAAAAAGTTCATTTTTTGGAGTGATAAACAATCTTAGTAACATGTTTTCACATTCTCGTGAAATCTTTTGATGTTTTTTCTCCATTTTCAAATAACGTATTCTTCAAAAATTATTTTTATTTTATTGTGAATTTAAAACTGTACCGACATGCGTATACAATATTTCTCTAAATTCAAGCAAACGACAATTGCATTTTATTTTGATTTCATTTGATTTAAGAGTGAACCTTGAAAATGCGCAATCAACTTGAGCCATCTTCAAATATCGTATAATTCCTTGAAGACTTGTCATCTTTTTTCCTTGTAGCTTGTTTTGCAAGTCCTTGAAATTTGATGTAGTGTAAACATTTACGTATTGTTTCTCTATTGTATATTAAGTTGTGCATGGCACCTTAGCATTAAAGGATTTAAAATCCATTTGATTTTCTTTTTCCACCTTACTTCGTAGGTCATTTTCATATTATTCTACAAATTAGTTTGATGTTGTCTTTGAATTGAAAACATTCATACTCTCACTTTGTTGAGCAGTAAATATTTCTACGTAGAATGTTTCTTTGACAAACGTTGGAATCCAACATTATCTTTCCATAAATCTTGCAAATGATGGAAAGTTATAAATCTTAATAAACATCTTCCACGTGTCTTCAAATTCAAAATCATAAATAATATTTCATAATATAAACTTTATTGAATCATGTTGTTTATAGTATGCCACAGACACCGCCTATGTCTCGCGTTAGGAAGCACAATATCATTTGATTTTTATTGGTTTGTAAACATTACTCAAGGACGAGTAAAAGTATCGCTCCCACGAGGACAAAATTTAATCAATTTTAAATCATTTATGAATCAGTAATTTAAATTCAGAGAAATTAATATTCAAATATAAGAATAATGAAAACAAAACTAAATTATATAATTAATTAATTAGAAACGGCTTCGATTTGATTTCCTTCACCAATTGATTTTTTACTACAAATGGTATAGGAAATGCTATAGTTTTATATTAAATAACTAGAATTTTCTCATGAATCAAGGCCTGATCTATGCTCTTGATTAATTCTTTTTTTATATTATTCTTCATACTTATGAAAAATCAATACAATTTAGAATTTCACTTAAGCGTTATTCTATATATCACATGATAATACTTATAATTGATATTTGTCACATGCATCAATCATCAATGCAATTCAATACACGTCTCAATAACTATTTCATGACGTCTAAAATAGTATCATAGTATTTATTCATGTGGCGTGCATAAAATAAATTAATCAATAAAAACATATTAAATTGTTTAACATAAATTAATAACATTCCACAAGAAATCAATGGTTTAGTACTCTCTCGTCTAGCCAAAAGAGAATTAGTTCATAAAAAAAAAAAAAGAAATTAAATAATCCATAAAAAAGAATAAAAAACATGTTTTTTTAGAAAGATAAATTGGTGGAATTTCTCTGTTGAAGACCGTGCCCTCGTGGTTGCTGAATGTCACTCTCTTAGTTTTTCTATTTAGCCAAAACTTAGTTACCGGTCAAAATTCAAATCATCTCCATACTTTTCCCTTCCTTTTGAAAAATCTCCAACAACTTTCAAATCGTCTGTTAAGATACTCCCTCTCTCTTTCAAAGTTTGGGGGCCGAATTGACTGAAATCATAGTTCGGGGGCCGAATTGACCAAAATCATAGTTTAGGGCCGAATTGAAAAACTCTCACAGTTCAGGGGCTAAATTGATGAAAAAAATTATTCGGGGACGAATTGAAAAATCTTCAGAGTTTCGAGGCTGAATTGACAAAAAAAATTGTTCAGGGGCCGAATTGACAAAAAAAATTATTCGGGGACCGAATTAAAAACCCCTCATAGTTCAGGGGCTGAATTGACGAAAAAAATTGTTCGGATACCGAATTTGTAACGACCCCTCATCCCAGCAAGATATTGTCCGCTCCGGGGATTGGGCCGCAGCCCAATATCCTCCCTTCACGGCTTTGTTTGGCGAGAGCACTTCCCGGAAGGTCACCCAACCTGAAATTGCTCTCGCCGAAGCACGCTTAACTTCGGAGTTCTTATGGGATCCGTTGCCAATCGTGCTCCAAAACGCGTCTTGCTATCTTGGGAGGGATCTCTTACATATGTTTCATTTCCGTGTACTTCCCCAAGCGATGTGGGTTCGTAACGGCCCCTGCTTCAACGGAGAAACCACTCCGGCCCAGGTCAGCCCCAGGATCCGCGGAGAATGGGTGGTTCCTTATCAGTCCGTTGAAAGACGGGTCGTCACAATCACCCCCCCTCGGGGGCCCAACGTCCTCGTTGGCCACATTTCCGGTTGGGTACAGGCTCTGATACCATTTGTAACGACCCCTCATCCCAGCAAGATATTGTCCGCTCCGGGGATTGGGCCGCAGCCCAATATCCTCCCCTCACGGCTTTGTTTGGCGAGAGCACTTCCCGGAAGGTCACCCAACCTGAAATTGCTCTCGCCGAAGCACGCTTAACTTCGGAGTTCTTATGGGATCCGTTGCCAATCGTGCTCCAAAACGCGTCTTGCTATCTTGGGAGGGATCTCTTACATATGTTTCATTTCCGTGTACTTCCCCAAGCGATGTGGGTTCGTAACGGCCCCTGCTTCAACGGAGAAACCACTCCGGCCCAGGTCAGCCCCAGGATCCGCGGAGAATGGGTGGTTCCTTATCAGTCCGTTGAAAGACGGGTCGTCACAATCACCCCCCCTCGGGGGCCCAACGTCCTCGTTGGCCACATTTCCGGTTGGGTACAGGCTCTGATACCATTTGTAACGACCCCTCATCCCAGCAAGATATTGTCCGCTCCGGGGATTGGGCCGCAGCCCAATATCCTCCCCTCACGGCTTTGTTTGGCGAGAGCACTTCCCGGAAGGTCACCCAACCTGAAATTGCTCTCGCCGAAGCACGCTTAACTTCGGAGTTCTTATGGGATCCGTTGCCAATCGTGCTCCAAAACGCGTCTTGCTATCTTGGGAGGAATCTCTTACATATGTTTCATTTCCGTGTACTTCCCCAAGCGATGTGGGTTCGTAACGGCCCCTGCTTCAACGGAGAAACCACTCCGGCCCAGGTCAGCCCCAGGATCCGCGGAGCTTTACCCACCTCCGGCCCAGGTCAGCCCCAGGATCCGCGGAGAATGGGTGGTTCCTTATCAGTCCGTTGAAAGACGGGTCGTCACAGAATTGGAAAACCTTCATAGATCAGGGGTCGTATTGACCAAAATCATAGTTCGAGGACCGAATTGAAAAACCCTCATAGTTTGGGGGCAGAATTGATGAAAAAATTGTTCGGGAACTGAATTGAAAAACTATCATAGTTTGGAGGTTAAATTGACGAAAAAAATTGTTCTAGGGCCGAATTGGAAAACCTTCATAGTTCATGGGCCAAATTGACTTAAACAATTGTTTGGAGGCCGAATTGAAAACCTTCATAGTTCGAGGGTTGACTTGACGAAAAAAATTGTTCGAGGGCCGAATTGGAAAACCTTCATAGTTTGGGGGCCGAATTAACGAAAAATATTGTTCGGGGGCCGAATTGAAAAACCCCTATAGTTCGGGGACTGAAATGACGAAAAAAATTGTTTGGGGATCGAATTAGAAAACCTTCATAGTTCAGAGGCCGAATTGGAAAACTTTTATAGTTTGGGCGCAAAATTGATAAAAAAAATTGTTTGGGGGCCGTATTGAAAAACCTTCATAATTCGGAGCCGAATCGACGAAAAAAATTGTTCGAAGGCCGAATTGAAAAACTCTCATAGTTCGGGGGCTGAATTGACGAAAAAAAATTGTTCGGAGACCGAATTGAAAAACCTTCATAGTTCGGGGGCCGAATTGAAAAACCCTCATAGTTCGGGAGTTGAATTGACGAAAAAAATTGGTCGGGGGCCGAATTGACGAAAAAAATTGTTCTGTGGCCGGATTGAAAACACCTCATAGTTCGGGGGCTGAATTGACGAAAAAAATTGTTTGGGAACCGAATTGGAAAACCTACATAATTCAGGGGCCGAAATGACAAAAATCATAGTTCGGGGGCCGAATTGAAAAACACTCATAGTACGGGGACTGATATGACAAACAAAATTGTTCAGGGACCGAATTGGAAAACCTTCATAGTTCGGGGGACGAATTAACCAAAAAAAAGTTCGGAGGGCCGAATTGAAAAACCTTCATAGTTCGGGGGACGAATTAACCAAAAAAAAGTTCGGAGGGCCGAATTGAAAAACCTTCATAGTTCGGAGGCCGAATTGAAAAACCCTTATAGTTCGGAGACTGAATTAACGAAAAAAATTGTTTGGGGACCGAATTAGAAAACCTTCATAGTTCGGTGGCTGAATTGGAAAACTTTCATAGTTTGGGTGCCGAATTGATAAAAAAATTTGTTTGGGGGCCGTATTGAAAAACCTTCATAATTCGGAGCCGAATCGACGAAAAAAATTGTTCGGGGGCCGAATTGAAAAACTCTCATAGTTTGGGGGCTGAATTGATGAAAAAAATTTATTCGGAGACCGAATTGAAAAACCTTCATAGTTCGGGGGCCGAATTGAAAAACCCTCTGAATTCGAGAGCTGATTTGACGAAAAAAATTGTTTGGGGCCGAATTGACGAAAAAAATTGTTTCGTCGCCGAATTGAAAACACCTCATAGTTCGGGGGCTGAATTGACGAAAAAAATTATTCGGGAACCGAATTGGAAAACCTTCATAATTCAGAGGCCGAAATGACCAAAATCATAGTTCGGGGGCCGAAAAACATTCATAGTTCGGGGACAGATATGACAAACAAAATTGTTCGGGGACCGAATTGGGAAACCTTCATAGTTGAGGGACGAATTGACCAAAAAAAAGTTCGGGGGCCGAATTGAAAAACCTTCATTGTTCGGGGGCCGAATTGAAAAACCCTTATAGTTCGGGGACTTAATTGACGAAAAAAATTGTTTGGAGACCAAATTAGAAAACCTTCATAGTTCGGGGGCCGAATTGGAAAACTTTCATAGTTTGGGCACTGAATTGATAAAAAAATTGTTTGGGGGCCGTATTGAAAAACCTTCATAATTCGGAGGCGAATCGACGAAAAAAATTGTTCGGGGCCGAATTGAAAAACTCTCATAGTTCGGGGGCTGAATTGATGAAAAAAATTGTTCGGGGGCAGGATTGAAAAACCTTCAGAGTTCAGTGACTGAATTGACAAAAAAATTGTTCGGGGGTGGAATTGACCAAAAAAATTGTTCAGTGACCGAATTAAAAACCTCTCATAGTTCGGGGGCTAAATGGACGAAAAAAAAATTTCGGGGATCGAATTGGAAAATCTTCATAGTTCAGGGGCCAAATTGACCAAAATCATAGTTCGGAGGCCGAATTGAAAAACCCTCATAGCTCGGGGGTTGAATTGATGAAAAAATTGTTCAGGGGCCGAATTGAAAAACCTTTTTAGGTCCGGGGCCAAATTGACGAAAACAATTGTTCGAGGGCCGAATTGAAAAACCTTCATAGTTCGGGGTTTAATTGACGAAAAAAATTGTTCGAGGGCCGAATTGGAAAACCTTCATAGTTTGGGGGTCGAATTGACGAAAAAATTATTCGAGAGCCGAATTGAAAAAATTTCATAGTTCGAGTGCCGAATTGAAAAACCTTCATAGTTCGTGTATCGAATTAACAAAAAAATTGTTTGGGGACTGAATTAGAAAACCTTCATAGTTTGGAGCTCGAATTGAAAAACTTTTATAGTTTGGGGGTCGAATTGACGAAAAAAATTGTTCGAGGGCCGCATTGAAAAACCTTCATAATTCGGGAGCCGGATCGACGAAAAAAATAGTTCGGGGGCCGAATTGAAAAATTCTTATAGTTCGGGAGTTGAATTGACGAAAAAAATTATTCAGTGACCGAATTATAAAACTTTCATAGTTCGGGGGCTGATTGAAAAACCTCAAACATATTTACAAAACATGTTCTAACACTTCATAAAATAGACAACGTGGTATACATGTGCTGATATAATTTATAAATTGACAATAATATTTAAATTTATAATAATAGAAAGGTAGATGTTTGATTTTGAAAAAACAAACGTTCAAAATAAAACTTCAAATGTTACCGTTTTTAAATTATTTTTTAAAATGATGAAAGTAATATTAAATTTACATGTACGAAAAAATATTAAAATTAATTAATAATGTGGCAGTTCATGCAACAATATAATTAAGTCATTTTGTTTTATCCTACTAATAATAACTCATTACCTTGTAATTTTGAATATATAAATTATTCTTGATCATAGAATAATTTGTCACAAATGTGTCATACCCTAATTGCATGATCTGCCATAATACACGCGCTTCATATGCCCGTAGTCTTAAATATCTCATGAAGCAAGTCCTACGCTTTTCTCAACCCACAGCCACGCAGACGGGACTTTATACTATGTTTTTGGCTTCGCCATTACAGAAGTCCACCTAGAATGTGACAGACTGTGCTCAGTGTTGTGCTTGATAAAAAACTTACACTTTAGTGTGGATCCACTTCACGTGGCCCACCACAACAACCTTTAAGGGTTGAGCTCCCGAACCTATTTCGAACGTGAAACGATTGACAAAATATACCTAATTATATTTGTCAATTCATAATGTTTATTGAGAACAAAATTTCATTATTCTTTTATAGTACAAGGCTGTTCCTTCCACATCAAAATAATATAAAAGATATATTCAAATCTATTGGGCGCTTAAGTTTTCGATAAGCACTCTACTTTAAAATCTCTCTAGATTTGATGTAATCTCAAAAGAATGTAAAAGATGTTTATTAATGGGAGACTCTTACCCTTTAAATTTAAAATATCATTTTTTTTATTTAAAATCTTAAAGTATGAGTTTTTTTTTAAAAAAAATTACTATTCATAAAATCAAACCTTTTGGACCGACCTCCACGTAGAGGATGGCCGGTCACACTAAACCGGCCGACCTCTATAAAAGTAAAGGTCAGTCCAAAAGGTTTAATTTGAAGGAATAAAACAAGCTCCAAAAAAATCTTGTGACAAGAACACATGTTCATAAATAATATTCGACATATTTTCTTAAATTTACGAAATTCAATGTCACGATTTGTTACTCCTTAAATCAAATAAATAATGTTCTTGCTTTAAAACCTTTCAGTGAGTGAAAACAGACTGGGGGTATGGAAGTAGTGTAAAGCCTTTTACATCTTCCTCCGTTAAACCTTTCGTAAGAAAAAACTCAGAGCCATTCATTGTCAAGGAACTCATCGTTAAACGAGAAGTGTTTAAGCGTATTATCATCTAATGTCGATTCCAACAAATGGTAGGTGAAAATAATAGTTTAAATTTGAGTATCAATTTATTTTTCTCATTCATTAATGATAAATTTACACAATTTTGATTCTATTAACAGTCTGGTTCTAGCTCGATCAGTATGCCCGTTTGTACAATGTTTGATAGATAAGAAGCAACAATGGTAAAGTTAAATACAATTCAAATAAACATACTGAATTTTCAATTTACAGCAAAAATAAAAATTATTTTTTAAGAAAAAAACATTTGTGCAACATAGATATTTGTGGTGTTGCTGCTAAGTAATCCATTACCTTAGGTTACGTTTTCTTCCCTTATTTTTGCATTCTGACTTTGGACAGGTGGTGGAATCTGTGCTCAGCAAGATAGAGAAGGAGTTTGAGCATCGCATTGCTGGCAAATATGAAGTGGTATGTCGGGAAATCTCTTTTTTGCACTTATGTCTCTATCAATTTATGTATTCATCAACTAAATTACTTTCGTCCGAGAAAACACATCTTTTAAAGAAACGATTGCTTCTCAGGGCAACAAGCTACTACAAAAATCATGTGGTGATAAAATAAGATGTGGATCTTCTGTGTTTGAAGATCATATATGCAACATAATTCAGTCAGCATTCTGATTAATCTCTTTTTTGTTAGTATATGGATGAAAAAAATTGCAAAGTGACAAAGAAAGAAGATATTGAATGCGAGTTGGAAAAACCAAGCAGTGAAGCACAAATTGATATTTGATCAATATCCTCTTTCTTTGTCACTTTGCAATTTTTTTCATCCATCTAATAACAAAAAAGAGATTAATGAAAATGCTAAGTGAATTATATTGCATATATGATCTTCAAACACAGAAGATCCACATGTTTCTTTATCACCACATGATTTCTTGAGTAGCTTGTTGCCTTGAGAAGTAATCGTTTCTTTAGAAGATGTGTTTTCTCGGACGAGAGTAATTTAGTAGATGAATACATAAATGGATAGAGACATAAATGCAAAAAAGAGATTTCCCAACATACCACTTCGTATTTGCCAGCAATGCGAAGCTCAAACTCCTTTACTACCTTGCTTAGCACAGATTCTACCACCTGTCCAAAGTCAGAATGCAAAAATAAGGAAATAAAACGTAACCCAAGGTAGTGGATTACTTAGCAGCAATACCACAATATCTATGTTGCACAAATGTTCTCTTAAAAACAATTTCTATCTTTGTTACAAATCGAAAATTCAGTTTTGTTTATTTGAATTGTATTTAACCTTACCATTGCTACTTCCTAGACTTCTTATCTATCAGCATCGCACGAACGAGCATACTGATCGAGCTAGAACTAAATTGTTAATAGAATCAAAACAAAATTGTGTAAATTTATCGTTGATGAATGAGAAAAATAAATTGATACTCAAATTTAAACTATTTTTTTCACCTACCATTTTGTTGGAATCGACATCAGATGATAATACGCTTAAACACTTCTCGTTTAACGATGAGTTCCTTGACAGTGAGTCAGTGAATGGCTTTGAGTTTTTTCTTACGAAAGGTTTAACGGAGGAAGATGTAAAAGGCTTTACACTACTACCAAACTTCCACACTCCAGTACCCCCAGCCTGTTTCCACTCACTGAAAGATTTTAAAGCAAGAACACTACTGACAATTCTAGTGGATTTCCCTTCCTGAAAATACAATGAAAAAGTAAAATGAGAAGATCAAAATCTTTTGTCGTTTACAGTTGACACAGTTGACTCGAGAGTATTATACATACTTGTTCTAGATTAGATGCCTCAAAAGTTTGAACTCCCATCACTTGAATTGCCACTAGAAAGTTCCTCACATTCTCGAAATACTGAAATGCGGATAACGCTGCTCCATCAGGTATTAAAGCACAATCAGAAGGGCTTTCCGCCACCTGAAGATGCAACAAAAAACCAATAATATGGGAATGGATATTCAATTTAGGCTTTAATAACTAGTATGTGATCATCAGGTTTACCTTTGGTACTGCTCCAGATTGAACCTAGTTAAGAACATTGCAAAGAAGGATTCCACTTCTTAACCCAAGTCTAATTTCTTCTTCTGAAGGCTTAGCCGGCAAATCTTTAGCTGCAACGACCCCCACCATCTTTCTCAGCCACCCGGCCACTTCATATCGTCTAGATGCTGAAAACCAATACTAACTAAATCAGCATAAAAACTTTAGGATCAACCATGTTTGAGAGCGTCAGTTAGAGCAACTAGAGTCCAAATCAAACATATTCTAAAATTGGTAATCAAAACACAATTGATGAGGGAGAAAATCAAATAACAGAAACAAAAAAATGGTTGTTGTACTTCAATGTTTACTTTCTCTGAGACTGATCCGCTCAGCCAGGCCTAAGAAATTCGAAACTAAACAAAATACCAGTTTGCTCTGCTTTTCTGGACTCCAAATCGAGGTCTCTGAGTCGAGTTCCGTGCTGCTGAAGCACGTCCTCCACTACTGACGCGACGGAAAACGACAACGTCCCCTCCATTGCTCTCACTCTTAGTCGCAGCAACGAAACTCTAAATCTTTCGACCCAGAAAAACCAAATTCAGCGATTGAACATGATCAACATCAGAAAGATGGGAATCTCTCTCTCTCTCTCCCTCCCTGCCTTTGCATACAAGTCTTACTCCACTCTCTTTTCCAAATGTACACCCGAGCCCGGCGGCTCAAACTGAAATTGAATTTAAATTTGGGATCCCGCCATTTTTGTTAATTACCATTACTAATTAACCTAACTAGGTTAGTACTTTTGTGGTTAACTTAATTACTAGATATAAAAAATGTTCCGATTGTTTAGAATTGTATCAAAGGTAGGTTACTTTCTAAAAGTAAGAACTTATAGCACAAACTTAAAAGAAAAGTAAATTTTTACTTTTGAAAACTATTACTCTGTCGAATGGTCTTCTACGAATGTCGCTTTTGCAAGTTGATATTTACTTGGACTACCCCTTTCTTTGAGCACCAGTGGCAGATTCATTGGTTCTCCATTGGTTTTTTAATTCATTCACGATGGTCATCTTCCTCGCTGGTTTGGTGTCAATGATATATTATACAGAGAAGAGCAAATGGATTCAAAGTTACGTGATAGTTGGATATTCAATTTCAGAATTTTGTAAAACTTTGATTTTTAATCGTCAAACATAAATTCAGGGAAAAAAAGATTTTAGATTTCCATTAGAAGCAGTGGCTTATCCTCACTAAAACTTCGATTTATAGAGGTTAGTAAGAAGATTATAAATTTTCGAAGATTTTCGTATGTTTAAGGTTTATATCAAATTTGTAATTTCTGGTTGTGGAGTTTAATTGGTGGATATTATATCTTACTGTCTTGGCACAAAGATGAAGTTAATTACATTTGGAATCTTACTTAATTTTATGTTTAACGTGACATTATTTTTTAAAATATTATTTTAAGACATCTTCTCATATTAAATGACGTGTCCATTATGCCTCGTTGGATTTTTATTTTATGTATATATATATTTTTCACTAAACATTTTTTATACTAAAGCATGTAAATTTAATTTATTATTTTTGCTCGTTCATGTACATTTAATTTTATTTGTTGGATTATTGTTAACTAGAGTAATAAGACAGTTGTATTTGCTATCTCTAAAAGTAAAACCCTAAACCTAATCAAATTTGACTTTTGTGACCGCCCGAGTGTCACTTTATTTATTTATGTTATTGCCTATATCATGACATATTTGGAGTCCGTGAGTGACTCATTTTTTATTGAATTTTATACAGGAGAGAGTTATTTTATTTAATTATCACTATAGTGGGTTGTTTTATCATTTGCTCTAACGTGAGATTTCAAACTTTTTTTTTATAAACTAACATGTTCACATGTTATTTATAAAAGTCGATCAAGATCGACTTTAATCAACTCACCTCGATTCAATTCTTTTAAGAAACATTCACAGTAATTCCCAGATTTCATTGCAAAAGTAGATAGGAATATTTTTATTTTACCAGTTTATTTTTCCCATTGAGAGACTCATTTTACTTTTAGTATGGTATGCACTTTAGTGTTATTTTTATTTTTACCGTTACTTTGCACAATTTTGGACCTTATTTTCTTGTACTATCTAGATATCTTTATTGGACCTTTTATTTTTTAGGGTCTAGTTTGAAATTTAAAGTCTTATACCGCTGTTTAAGAAATCATAGATAAAGGTTGGATGGTTCAATTAGTTTCATGTCGGATCCTTTTTCGTTTTGTCTCATACTCACTTTGAGGCACTATATTTGCAAAGAGCTAATTAAATTCAGAAGATATTAGTAAAGCGCGTTTTCTTAAAGATGATATGACAATTGGCCAACATTTTGAGATTAATATGAATATACTAACTCAAATTTGTAAACACAAAGTATTGTATGGACAAAGGTTCTTAGGAAGAAGTGAAAAAAAGAAAGGCGTTGGCTTTGAACACAACTTTAGGTTGAAGAATGTAACTGGGCACCACCTTACATGTCACACTCCCACGGGTACACCTCTTCAACCAGCTTATGCGTCGGGTGGAGGAATTTCATCCTCACCTGTCTCGAAGTTACCTACACCATAAAGACGCTTATGAGATAAATCTCAGTAAATTTTACGTAAATGATAGTGCATGAACATGTATATGCAGTTTTCATTAATTCCGTGCATTCATTTCATTTATCATTCAGTGTTAGTCGTCTTAGTCGTCTCTGTCGTCTCATTTCATTTCATGAACTTCATGCATAAATCTATTTTTCATGACATTTACAAAACAATGATGCATGATAATTTAATACGTAACATAAACACAAAGCACAGATACCATCAAAACCAAACAAGCATTTCCTATAAAACAAACTAACCTTAAACTACCCAACCAAAACATATAAACATTCAAGGCACCAACAATCCTCAACAACAAAACTCGATTTATGGTGTAGGCCTATCGGCCACAGTAAGTCACGAGAACATACCTGTCGTCCTTAGCGCACCGAGCTTCGTCTGCGGGCTTTGTTCACCTAAGCCAATCCACAACATTCATTATCAAAACCGAACCTAAGGTGCGTCGTTTTATGTAAAGGCTAGATCTAGAGATCCGGAAGAGCGTCATTATATCGGGGGTGCGGAATGTACCCTATGCTGAGATTGTGGCCAGGACTCTGGAGTTTGAGGCGGCCGAATAGACTTGTGTAAAACCGAGGGAGCCTGCTAGGGGGTTCTTTCGGGAGGTCCAGCCTCGACCTCGGACGAGAACTAGCAGCCAAGAGGGCAACAACAATGGCAACAAAGAGGTGTTAAGAGGCCTTATGATGAGAAGGGCTGTCACAACCCGTACCCGTGAGAAATCGTTTTTTTTTTTTTTTTTAAACTTTAACTTTAACTGTACTTAAGCGAAATCTAAATCGGAGTAAAAATCGAAATAGAAATCGGAATTCGTTTAGTAAATCTTTTGGTTCAATTAAGAAAATCATTAAAACTTAAAACAAACAAAACATTTAAACTATTAATTAAATAATAAATTTAAACTCTTCTTTTTTTTTTTATAAGGGGCGTCCGTGAGAAACATTCATTTAGTCCCGTGAGAAACATTCATTTAGTCCCGTGAGAAACATTCATTTAGTCCCGTGAGAACAATCATTTAGTCCGTGAGAACAATCATTTAGTCCGTGAGAAACATTCATTTAGTCCCGTGAGAAACATTCATTTAGTCCCGTGAGAAACATTCATTTAGTCCCGTGAGAACAATCATTTAGTCCGTGAGAACAATCATTTAGTCCGTGAGAACAATCATTTAGTCCGTGAGAACAATCATTTAGTCCGTGAGAACAATCATTTAGTCCCGTGAGAAACATTCATTTAGTCCCGTGAGAAACATTCATTTAGTCCCGTGAGAACAATCATTTAGTCCGTGAGAAACATTCATTTAGTCCCGTGAGAACAATCATTTAGTCCGTGAGAACAATCATTTAGTCCGTGAGAACAATCATTTAGTCCGTGAGAACAATCATTTAGTCCGTGAGAACAATCATTTAGTCCGTGAGAACAATCATTTAGTCCGTGAGAACAATCATTTAGTCCGTGAGAAACATTCATTTAGTCCCGTGAGAAACATTCATTTAGTCCCGTGAGAAACATTCATTTAGTCCCGTGAGAACAATCATTTAGTCCGTGAGAACAATCATTTAGTCCGTGAGAACAATCATTTAGTCCGTGAGAACAATCATTTAGTCCGTGAGAAACATTCATTTAGTCCCGTGAGAAACATTCATTTAGTCCCGTGAGAACAATCATTTAGTCCGTGAGAACAATCATTTAGTCCGTGAGAACAATCATTTAGTCCGTGAGAACAATCATTTAGTCCGTGAGAACAATCATTTAGTCCGTGAGAACAATCATTTAGTCCGTGAGAACAATCATTTAGTCCGTGAGAACAATCATTTAGTCCGTGAGAAACATTCATTTAGTCCCGTGAGAAACATTCATTTAGTCCCGTGAGAAACATTCATTTAGTCCCGTGAGAAACATTCATTTAGTCCCGTGAGAAACATTCATCTCTCGGACGCTTGATGTTATGCCGATCGGGCGCCCTTGCACTGCCGCCCGAACGCTAACCTCAAGCGTTCGGTCGGTTCACGTTCTGTTTCCAGAAACGTGAAATCCGACCCCCAAACCGATCGAATGCCACTTACCCGCCGCACAGTCGCCAAACTCTCTGGACAACCGAGAGTTCTGCGTTCCAATCCTCTCCTTCTGCGATCCGTCGCCCTGCTCACCACATTCATCCACTTAACCCACACAAAACACAACCCAAAACATACAACGCACAAAACACTACCACTCCTTTCCCTTTACTCCCAAAATCTTACATATCTCATAAAATACTCTCTAAACATAACATTTACTCAAATGCTCAAAACAACACAATTTACGTTAAACATAATCGAATTTCATAAAAACGAACCGCGTGGTTCGGTTTAAAAGTTTAACATTTTCCTCCTGTTAGAATAACGTCAAAACATTTCAAAACACTGTACGTTATCGATACAATCACCAAGCACCCTAAAAATGTATCTAAACATACCAAAATTCATACTTTTCACCATTAATCCCTGAACATCAAAAAGACTCTCAAAACTTCTAACCGTGAGTCACCAACCTAACCAAAACACAAGCCGCCGCCACGAACTCCACCCATCGACCGCTACACTTGATCGTCGTAAGGAGGTTCCTCACCTTCGTTCTCGTCACCTACATCATACAATAACTACATTAAGCCTAATGCTTAGTAAGGAGCGTACTAAACATAACATAACATATTTGCATGACATTTGTAAAACCGTTTCGTTTCGTTTCGTTTTGTAAAACCTTTTTCATATTCCGTGAAAAACATTCATTTAGTCCCGTGAGAAACATTCATTTAGTCCCGTGAGAACAATCATTTAGTCCCGTGAGAACAATCATTTAGTCCCGTGAGAAACATTCATTTAGTCCCGTGAGAAACATTCATTTAGTCCCGTGAGAAACATACATCGTTCTTTCATTTAACTTTTCATAAACTCATGTTCATAAACAGTTCGTATGCATTTTACTAAAACATGATGCATGAGGAGACATACACGTAAAGAAAACCTATCACTTGAGCACTAGCCTACACGTAAGGAAGACCTATCGCACGAGCACTACCACATAACTAAGGCACTACTTAACTATCAACCTTTCCTTAACTACCCGTCTTCCACCAACCTCTATAATCACTTTCTTCACAACAGTTCAACATTATCAACATTGTACGACGTAGGGCCTTAGTGGCCGGAAAGCCTAACACTCACTTACCTGGCGTTCTAAATATGCCGAGCACCGTCCTTTGAGCTTGGGTTACCTAGAGCATTCAACAATACATCGTTAATATCGACTTTCAAACATCGAATCTAAACAATCGACTTCTCTAGCTAGGACAAATCCTTCTAAAAACTCTAATCCTTTTCTTTTGGGCATTTCATCGAACACTTAGTGTTCATTAACTTTAAAACTCCTTTAATGGTGTTTCACCAACCTCCAACAACCTAGATCTCACATAAAACTTCATCCAATTCCATTAATCTACTCCAACAACTTAGATTTAACATTAAACATCATCAATGAGTAATAAATAAACAACCCTAACTATTTCTAACAAAACCCCTAATTTATTCACAAACCCTAACTCGAAAATCAACCCAAATCAACACACAAACTTGTCTAGAGTGTAGAACTCACCTAGAGGATGGACTTGTTGAAGAAACTTGAAGGAAAATGCCAAGATGGGGGAGTCGATCGAACCTTTGGAGTTGGCGATGAAGGAGGGAAGAAAATCGCCAAAAGTGAGAAGAAAAGAGAGACTCGCGTGAGGGAGAGGAAAAGTGAGGGGAAAAGGGAGAAATAAACCCTTTTTAATTAAAACTTGACTTCCAAATTTACCAAAATGCCCTTAGTTAGTTTCTCAACTTAAATCGTCATTTCTTCTATCTGTTTAATTTTTCTAAAATTCCCTTATTCCTCAAAATATTCCTATTTATTCTTAGGGCTCTAACGAAACTTCCCGTTGGTCATTTGGACTTAATTTAACATTTCTACGAATTTAACACTCTATAATGCTTAAAATATTAAAATTCGAAACTTAAGGCCCGAAATTCCTAAAACGAATTTCTCGGGTGTTACAAGGGCGATCAGGAAAGAGGTAAGCAAATCCAGGAATCTACTGAGAGCCCCGTAGGCTGGAAGTGCTAGAAGGTCCATTTTGGCACTTGTAGATTGGGGACGGATCGATGTTTTAGATGTAGCGAGGTGGGCCACTACGCCCATAATTGTCCAAGAACGGTTACCGATCAAAAGAGGGTTGCCTCGAGAGTATTTACCTTCATTGAGTCTGGTGACGTTGATGATGAGGCCAGACCTTCAGTTATTCCATGTATGGTTTTATCTTAACGATTAATGAAATGAAGGACATTAGGATGGAGACGTAGTATAGAGTGAAGATTTGAAGGTAATAATTGTACGATAGATAAAAATAGGCTTGAAAATAGAAAGGTAAGAGAATAGGAGAAGGTGGGTAAGAAGAGATTCCTGGGTGAACCTCGAAGAGAATACGGTAGATTAAATATAGGATGATAATACCTTATAGAAAGAGAGTTATGTATTAGTAGGATTAGTCTTACTTAACCATAAGAAGTTGTGCACTTAGAATTTAATTACGGTATAAGATTTAAGTAGATAGAAATTGGACCCTAATTGACAAACCCTTGGAGTTTTAGAATATGACGCTTCCGAGAGAATTTCGAAGCTTAGATAAGGAACTTATTGAGGAATACCCTAGATTGTCGAGGTACAGTAGTACGTCTCAGAGAATAGAGAACCTAGTAAGAACTCGTATAATTTAAATCCATGTGAGGTTGAAAGTACTTAGACGAATACAATATTCAAAGGAGAAGTGGCTTTTACTTGGAAATTTTAGAGGACATGATTGATCAATACCGAGTTGTGGACGAAAGATTGAGGCGCAGTTTGGGCACGTTCGTACTAGCCAATGCCCGTGAAGAAAATAAAGGGGTCAAATCGGAGTTGGAACGTCGATAAATTTCAAGGGCATTAAGGGACGAGTAAAGCGTAGATGTGTCAGGCCATTGGTACTCTACTTGATCAAGGAATGTGGGACTAAAGCATAAGAGTTGGACTAACTCAGAAACCCAAAGAATCATGTTTAGCGGTTAAATGTGACATATACAATGGACATATACAACTAGAAGAATGGTGAATTGACAAGAGTGAGTATCACTTGTAGAGAATAGTGACAAAGTAAGAAATTGCAACGGTTTATAAGTGTATCAAGCTGTTGGGCTTGTCTGTCCATATGTTGCGTTTGTCGGTCGAGGTGTTGGGATTATCGGGCAATGGACTCTCTAAGTCGATATATTGTATCATCTCTCTCACCTCTATCATTCCCTCGACGCACCATTTTGTAAACCTATAAAAGTTAAAGGCAATAACTCTAAGGAAACCAAAACAAAGAAATCTTAAAAACGTACTTATAGTTGCAGAAGCATGTTCGTGTAGTGGCTGTGCAGTCGAGCAGTCTACAGAACCAATTTTAAAACCCGCGAGTTCTGATACCATAATTGGCGTGGACGACAGAAACAGAAGAAGGCGTGGACGACAGAAACAGAAGAAGGCGTGGACGACAGAAACAGAAGAAGGCGTGGACGACAGAAACAGAAGAAGGCGTGGACGACAGAAACAGAAGAAGGCGTGGACGACAGAAACAGAAGAAGGCGTGGACGACAGAAACAGAAGAAGGCGTGGACGACAGAAACAGAAGAAGGCGTGGACGACAGAAACAGAAGAAGGCGTGGACGACAGAAACAGAAGAAGGCGTGGACGACAGAAACAGAAGAAGGCGTGGACGACAGAAACAGAAGAAGGCGTGGACGACAGAAACAGAAGAAGGCGTGGACGACAGAAACAGAAGAAGGCGTGGACGACAGAAACAGAAGAAGGCGTGGACGACAGAAACAGAAGAAGGCGTGGACGACAGAAACAGAAGAAGGCGTGGACGACAGAAACAGAAGAAGGCGTGGACGACAGAAACAGAAGAAGGCGTGGACGACAGAAACAGAAGAAGGCGTGGACGACAGAAACAGAAGAAGGCGTGGACGACAGAAACAGAAGAAGGCGTGGACGACAGAAACAGAAGAAGGCGTGGACGACAGAAACAGAAGAAGGCGTGGACGACAGAAACAGAAGAAGGCGTGGACGACAGAAACAGAAGAAGGCGTGGACGACAGAAACAGAAGAAGGCGTGGACGACAGAAACAGAAGAAGGCGTGGACGACAGAAACAGAAGAAGGCGTGGACGACAGAAACAGAAGAAGGCGTGGACGACAGAAACAGAAGAAGGCGTGGACGACAGAAACAGAAGAAGGCGTGGACGACAGAAACAGAAGAAGGCGTGGACGACAGAAACAGAAGAAGGCGTGGACGACAGAAACAGAAGAAGGCGTGGACGACAGAAACAGAAGAAGGCGTGGACGACAGAAACAGAAGAAGGCGTGGACGACAGAAACAGAAGAAGGCGTGGACGACAGAAACAGAAGAAGGCGTGGACGACAGAAACAGAAGAAGGCGTGGACGACAGAAACAGAAGAAGGCGTGGACGACAGAAACAGAAGAAGGCGTGGACGACAGAAACAGAAGAAGGCGTGGACGACAGAAACAGAAGAAGGCGTGGACGACAGAAACAGAAGAAGGCGTGGACGACAGAAACAGAAGAAGGCGTGGACGACAGAAACAGAAGAAGGCGTGGACGACAGAAACAGAAGAAGGCGTGGACGACAGAAACAGAAGAAGGCGTGGACGACAGAAACAGAAGAAGGCGTGGACGACAGAAACAGAAGAAGGCGTGGACGACAGAAACAGAAGAAGGCGTGGACGACAGAAACAGAAGAAGGCGTGGACGACAGAAACAGAAGAAGGCGTGGACGACAGAAACAGAAGAAGGCGTGGACGACAGAAACAGAAGAAGGCGTGGACGACAGAAACAGAAGAAGGCGTGGACGACAGAAACAGAAGAAAGCATGGACAACAGAAACAGAAGAAGGCGTGGAAAACAGAAACCTAAGAAGGCGTGGACGGCAGAAACCTAAGAAGGTGTGGACGACAGAAACAGAAGAAGGCGTGGACGACAGAAACCTAAGAAGGCGTGGACGACAGAAACAGAAGAAGACGTGGACGACAGAAACCGTAGACAGTGTGGACTACTCGAGACTTATTTGTCCACGGGACTTATTCGTCCACATTCGTCAACGTGACTTAATTGCCCATGGGACTTATTCGTCCATGAGACTTAGACGATGATTTTCTTACAGAAACACTCAACCAAAACTTTATCGTCCACAGACCTTGGACGACATCCATACTTTTAAAATCTCGACTACAAACCATGCATTACCCGATCAATGACCCCTTCCTGGCGATCGATCGGCTAGCTCTCTGGATTTTGTCCAGAGAGCTGCCTTCATATTATTTCCCCTGTACCTACACACCTCCCTCCCAGAACTTCCAGAAACATTAAGACATCAAAACTATCAATTTCCATTTCATCAACATAAGTATTTACACCATCCAGACATCAAACACCATAGGATGACTTCTATACATTTATTTCCTATCTAAACACCCATCAGCCCATTTAAACCCCAAAAATCACAAAATACTCAACTATTGCTCCCACGGGTACACCTTTTCAACCAGCTTATGCGTCGGGTGGAGGAATCTCATCCTCACCTATCTCAAAGTTACCTACACCAGCCTATGAGATAAATCTCAGTAAATTCTACGTAAATGATAGTGCATAAACATATATATGCAGTTTTCATTAATTTCGTGCATTCATTTCATTTATCATTTAGTGTCAGTCGTCTTAGTCGTCTCTGTCGTCTCATTTCATTTCATTTCATTACATGAACTTCATGCATAAATCCATTTTTCATGACATTTGCAAAACAATGATGCAAGACAATTTAATACGTAACATAAACACAAAGCACAGATACCATTAAAACCAAACAAGCATTTCCTATAAAACAAACTAACCTTAAACTACCCAACCAAAACATATAAACATTCAAGGCACCAACAATCCTCAACAACAAAACTCGACTTATGGTGTAGGCCTATCGGCCACAGTACGTCACGAGAACTTACCTGTCGTCCTTAGCGCACCGAGCTTCGTCTGCCGGCTTTGTTCACCTAAGCCAATCCACAACATTCATTATCAAAACTGAACCTAAACAATCAAACTCCAACATTCATCAATACATCGACTGACTATGTCCAATGACCAACGATAAATCCATTAGAGGCGTGGTCATGGTAAACCTATCGGTTTCAAACCTTAATCTACGTTTTTAACAAAACTCTAACTAAAGTTTCAACAGTTTCCTAGCCCTAAAAGGGAAACTAAATCATCCAAATGCTAGAATTTTACCTAGAATGTCGATTACTGAAGAAAACGTGAAGAAGTCGCCGGGGTTTAGAGGAACGTTGGTCGGCGCTTGCAGGAAATCGCCGTGGTGGAGAAGAAATCGCCCCAAAGCTCTCTGGAGCTTCTCCTTTGCGAAAATAGAAAATGAGTGAGAAAGGGAGTGTTTTTAGTATTTTATAAAACTTAACTTGGTAATTACTGTTTTGCCCTCACTTGATTTTCTATTATTTCATTATCTATTTCGTTATTTTTGTCTACTTAATCGTTTTCTCCAAATTTCTCTTATTCCTCCAAAGACTCAAATTCATTCATAGAGTTCCAATAGAACTCTCCGTTCGCGAAACGACTTAATTGGCTTTATCTACAAAAATGCCATTGTATAGGTAAAAATCTAAAACCCATAAAACCGGGTGTTACAACTTTTTTGTTTGCGAACTTGTCATAGCTCACTTACACCTTTAATCCCAATCTCCTACCTATTACCTTTCTACGATAGATACTCACGCTCGATGATTCACTATTTCTCCTAACATCGTACGTATTACTTTTAACCTCAGATCATCATCTTAATTCAAGAGGCTAGACTTTTCTCTACTTAATCAAGACATCTAGGTTCATAAGTTATTCCATTGGCTCTATCTTCCTAGGTCGAGTAATACCAAAAGCCAGAAAAACCTTACTTCTCCTATATCGTGCCGGTCGTAATCTTTCCACGCATCCACTCTTGTCCTTGATTGAGTTATCTACTAAGATGGTACCCATTCCTTAAAGAAAATCAGTTTTATACCCTGAGTATCATCTTGCATCTAACTTTGATCTTCTAATGCCCCAATTTATCATATCTAACTCCCACGGTACGTGAATCTAAATGTATCACATTTCGCTATCTCCTCTTATCCACATAAACTTACTAATGGTACCTCAAATTCATTTCTAACTTCAAACTCCTGTTTGGTTCATCGTATCCTAGAACTTCTAGGGTTTTCTCATTAGGGTCAAGTTCTATCTATTCAAATCTTATCTCCCATAAGATGCATCTTTCTAAAATAACAAAATCCACACTAGCTTCATGCTAAAGTCTATATTCCTACTATTTGGTTCAATCATGGCAGAAATTCGGGGTGTTGTTTCAGTTGGATCTTTCTTTGCTACGGGGCAATTCCTGGCTATATGTCCAGGCTCGTTGCAATTGAAACACCGGACAATCTTTGGCTTCGGACAATCATGGGCAATATGATCAGTTTCAAAGCAGTTAAAACATTTTCCCGCATATTGTTCGCACTCTCCTGGATGGAATTTCAAACACTGGGGACATTGTGGAAAACTTCTTCTTTGCTGCTGTCACGGCTTCTTTCCTTCTTTTTGGTCATTTAAATAACAACGCGGTCTTTTAATTCCTTGCAACTTTGAAGAATTTACCCCACTAGAACTTGTTCCAAGGTTTCCTTGTCCTCATTGACTAATGAGCAATCCAATCAACTCAGCTTGCCTAACAACCAACTCCAAAAGTTGTTTATTTGGCTCCTCAAGTGGATTTCTAGGTTGTTCTGGTTGTCTTTCGTTCCTTGGCATTTTGATCTAATCCTATACAAAGTTTAAACAACTAAAACTAACTGAAGGAAAGAAATACTTACAGTCGGTGAAGCACGTTGCATGACGGCCGGCATTGTTGGGCAATCCTTTGAACGACTCGACCATTTTGCTCTAATACCAACTTGTAACGCCTCCGAACCCACCCCGGCTCGGTGTGCTACTTTGCTCATGCTTACCATGTTTAAAACGAAGTTTAAAATAATTTTCGATAAAAATTTGACTTGATTTTTGGGTTTTTTGAACCCTCAAAAACGGTTGGAAAACGTGCGTAAAATAAGTGTCAAACGTGTCGGAAAAGATCAGGTTAAAACATATTTGAAAAATTAAAATCTTGAAAAAATTTTGGAATGACACATGGGCGCGCGCGTGTAGCGTAGGTAGCGCGCGCTGCAGTTGCGCGTAGCCCGCGATCGATCGGCGCACAGAGCCAATCGATCGAGGAACTCTCTGTTTTTCCCAATCGATCGGCCATGGCGCTGCGATCGATCGGCCATGGCGCTTGCTGCGTGCCATGCCTGCACCCTGCGCGCCACGCCTGCGTGCGCCTTCTCCCGGCCAGCGCGCATCACCTTGGCCACCAACATACCAAAATCCACCCTTCTCCATTTTTTTCTTCATTTCTTCAAACCACTCACACCTAAATCACCCAAATATTTCCCCAAACGTTCTCGACATTCCCGACTCTCCGACATGTAAAAATCTCAGAAAATCGACTCCAAAACATTAACGAAATGTAAAAACAGCTAAAAACCGACGTCGTTTACTCTACAAAAATCGAGCGGTATAACAACTACATTTTCTAAAAACCACAACCTTGAAATCCAAACTTTTATAAAATACGTTCAAAACAATTACAAAACAATATTTACAACGTTGTAAACGATCTTCATTTATACCAAATAAAGTCCAAACTAACCTACCTATGTACAAACAAAATATCAATCCTCTAACTCTCCCCGAAGATCATGGTCGAGACGCCCTGACAACTGCCTGCACCGGTGTGCCCGTGCGTCTCTGATTGCTCCTTAATCCTGGGCTTCCTCGTCTATCATACCTGTAACTATGCCGTCACCTACACCACAGAACACAAAACGTAAGCCTAATGCTTAGTAAGTAGGGATTAATGAATGCCAACAAACACACATTGCAAACCAATCCTATCACATGCAGTTTCTAACTCTCAGTTGTGCTCATTTCATCTTTGTTGCATTAATCTTTTGATAAGCCGTGTGGATCAAGTATGCACACATCCCATAACTGTCTAGGCTGGCCACACATTGATCCAACCAAGCAAAATTGGATGGCACGCATCCCATAACCGTCTAGAAAGGCCATACACGATTTTACTCCCCTACATCGATCGTAGAATCCTATAACCGTCTAGGAATTCATACTCCCGGCGCCTTAAGTATTTTTGCCATACATCTTTCATAGAGGTCCCCTCAGGATGCTACACCTTAGCACTTATTCCCAACAAGGCAATTCTACTCAGGACCAAAATTTATCATTTTTTTATCTTGTTACGTTTCACGCTTACAATTCAAAGTATGAACAAAACTCATTTTCTCGTAGTTTGAAAACAATGATACATGTTAATACAATAGGCAAACACAAAATAAATCAAACAACCCAACAATAAACAAATCTCTATCGTTCCATGGTGTAGGCCCTAAGACACAAACGCACACACTTCATTACTTACCTGATTGCTCGACACGGGTTTGTTCACTTCGTCCAGTTAAATTACTCACTCAACAACCTAAAAATAGGGAGAAATCAACTTAGTACCAATCTAAAAGATGTTAAGGAATTACCTAGCCTAAAACTAACAAAACAACTTAAAGTTTAACCCTAAACCCGAAATTCCTAATATTTCTACCGTCCAACTTCAAACGGTCATAACTTATTTGTTTTTCAACGGATTTCAACGTGCCACCCCCATTCCGTAAACCTCTACACGTCTACTATCCATTGAAACATTCAAATTCAACAACCAAACAACTTAACAATTTCGAAAACACAAAAACAGAATCGGCCCTCATAGTTTTCAAAACCGGTTTTTCACTAACTTCCACCAAAACTTTAATCTATCTCTAAAAACAACCTAAACTAACCTATCTAAGGTTTAAACCACCAAATTTTGAAAGAAAACTAGCCAATGCATGAAAATTTCGGACCTCACATCATAGGGTTTCCAAACCCTAATCAAACTCCCACAAAACTCTATAAAAACAATAAATACCTTCATAAAAATGTATCCACAACAAAACCCACTAACTTACCACTTAAAAACCTTGAGAAATCTTGATGGAAATGGAGAGGAGAAACCCTTAAGGATGCTGAAATTTTCGTGGAAGCAAAGGGAGAAGAAGAAGAAGATTTTACTTTTTAACCTTTCATTTCCATCACTTTTAAAAACCAACTTTTTTTCACCTCTTAACTTTTACCACCAAATTCATTCGTTTTATACAAATAACCCTCCACTTCTCTTCACCTACCTCTCTTTCATCACACGTCTCCCATTTAATTTCTATAATTTTCCATTGGTTCATCTTTTTGACTTTTCAACCCTATTTTCTTCCTTTTTTTATTTCTTTTATTTCCATTAATTACTATAACCCTTCAACACTACCACACTTATTTACTTTAAATTCCCAACGTGACATACTCCCTTTCAATCACTTTCATTTACTACTTTTTACCTTTACATAAATTCAACTTAACAAAAGTTCTAACCATACCACTCCTAGGTTTTCTTTCAAATTTCTCTCCCCTAGTTCAATAGTTTAGGAAAACTCTAGGACTATCAAACCCTCATGACATCCCTCACGACATCCCTAACCTAGGGCTACGTATTTTACAGAAAATTTTCTGGGTGTTACGGTCCTACTTTCAAGGGGCGTAACGAGACCGTGCGACACCCAATATGACACTTGTACTGGGTCAGCCAACGAGCATGCCAACGACACCTAGTGCCCACTTCGTTAGAGCGAGCTTGTGTCTAACGAGAAAGCAACGAGCGAGCAAGATTAATCGAAAAGAGCGTCATTGAGCATAGTATGCATAAAGTGAGTGTGTGTAAAAAGCTTGTTCATTGAGTGACAACAAATTACATCGGTGGGTAGGGGGTCTACGTGAAGTCATGCCTCTTCCCCTAAAGAACAATCTGAACCATCTCCACTATAGCAGTAGTATACATGCTATAGTGGCAAGAAGTCACTCTTGAGATATAAAAGGAAAATAAATACAACTGAAGTACTTAAAAAGGAAATCAACCTACCTAACGGCATGGGTGGCCATAGGCAACTTGCCTTGGACAAGCCCGGACCTTGACGTTCTCCCCTATTTGAGCTGTTGATGACCTCGTCAACGCTGCTTCTGCTTGAATTATTTGATCATCTTTGCTGAGTCTTCCAAATCTTCTTGCTTCTCCCAAGATACCTCGTCGTCTCCAAGTCCCTTCCATCGGATCAGATACTTCTGGTACTGTCGTCAACCGATGTTGACGTTTCGCTCTGCAAGGACTTCTTCAACTTCTTTCTTCTTTTTGTTGTTGGTAGAGATATTTGGTCTGGTGATGTTGTTCCTCTCTTCATCTTCGTCGTCTGTATAATAAGGCTTTAAATTGTTGACATGGATGACAGGGTGAATTCTGAGCCACGTTGGAAGATTAACTCTGTAGGAGGCTTTTCTGACTTTCTCCATGACTTCAGTAGGGCCTTCGTATTTTCTGACGAGTCGCATGTCCTTCTTTCCTCTGAAACAAAGTTGTTCAGGTAACAACTTAACTAGCACAAAGTCTCCAGCCTTGAACTCCATTGGTCACCGCATCCTATCCGCCCACTTCTTCATATGTTTGGAGGCACGTTCTAAGTAGGCGCTGGCTATTTCCATATTTTGCTTCCATTCTTTGGAGAAGTTGTATGCTTTTGGACTCTTCCCCAAATATGACTGCTCCAACGTGTGGGGCATGATGGGTTGCCTCCCGCAGACTATTTTGAACGGACTCATCCTCGTCGAAGAACTCTTCTGACAGTTGAAATAGAATTGTGCTACGTCGAGTAAACTGGGCCAATTCGTTTGATTGGTATTGATGAAGTGGCGTAGATATTCCTCCAGTAAGCTGTTGAAGCGTTCTGTCTGGCCGTCTGTTTGAGGATGGTAACTGGAAGATATATTGAGACTTGATCTGAGCAAATGGAATAGTTCGACCCAAAAAGACCCTGTGAATAGAGAATCTCGGTCGCTGACAATGCTTTGAGGAATTCCCCACAACTTCACAATATGTTTGAAGAAGAGTTACGCAGTCATCTCTGCGGGGCAGTGCTTCGGGGCCGCAATGAACGTGACATACTTAGAAAACCTGTCGACGATCACCAGTATCGCTTCAAAGTCATTAGCAGACTGTAAATTGGTGATGAAATCCAAGGAAACACTCTCCCAAGGCATTTTTGGCACGGGCAGTGGTTCTAGTAGTCCAGCAACCTTGTTTCTTTCGACTTTATCTTGTTGGCACACAAGACAAGTTTTGGTGTGCTGCATAACGTCAACCTTCATTTGCGGCCAGTAGTATCCTTTTTTCAAGAGAGCATAGGTACGCTGCCACCAGGCATGACCGGCCCACAGGGTATTGTGACATTCTCGCAGAAGAGTACGCTGCAAATTATTACTTTGGGGCACATACAAACGGTTTCCCTTTGTGAAGAGTAAGTCATCTTCAATTCAGAATTGCCGAGTTTTTCCTTCCTTCACAAGTTGTATGACAGCTTGAACTCCAGTCATTTTGGAGATTATCTCGAATGCAATCTTTCAATGATTCGTTAAATTTACTTGCTTGAAGCTGAGATAGATAACATAGACTCGCGCATTCGACCTTCCGACTTAATGCATCAGCTATTTGATTATTCTGACCTGACTTGTGTTCGAAGTTAAAATCAAACTCTGAAATCAATTCATGCTAACATGCTTGCTTGGACGAGAGTTTTGGTAGTTCAAAGAAGTGACAGATTGAGTTGTTGTCTGTTTTCACAACGAACTTCGACCCAAGTAGATACTGTCTCCACATGCGTAGACAATGTACTACGGCCAACATTTCTTTCTCGGAAACAATGTATTTCCTCTCTGCTTCCTTTAACTTGCAACTTTCAAAGGCAACAAGATGACCATTCTGCATAAGGACTCCTCCTAAAGCAAAATCAGAGGCATCGGTTTCCACTTCAAATGGCTGAGTGACATTTGCTAGCGCAAGTACAGGCTCTTGTATCATGGCTGCTTTCAAGTCAGCAAAAGATTTTTGACATTCGGAGTTCTACTCCTAAGGCATTTCTTTCTTTAAGAGTTCCGTTAGGGGTGCAGCTCTCTTCTAAAATCCTTATTCAAAGCGTTTGTAATAATTGGCAAGCCCGAGGAAGGAACGCAGTTCAGTGACAGATGTCGGGGTCTTCCAGCTTTTGACAGCACTTATCTTACCTGGGTTCATGCGAAGACGACCTTGTTCAACAATATGGCTAAGGAATTCGATGCTCTCCTGAGCAAAAGAGCATTTTTCCTTCTTCACATATAGTTGGTTTTCTCTTAGTTTTTCGAAAACCAAACGGAGATGCGCCTTGTGCTCTTCTAGCGTCTCGCTGTATACCACAATGTCATCAAGGTACACCACCACAAACTTGTCAAGGTAATCATGAAATACTCGATTCATGAGGGTGCAGAATGTTGCAGGAGCGTTTGTGAGTCCGAAAGGCATCACCACGAATTCAAAGGCTCCATACCTTGTTACACACGTTGTCTTGGGTTCGTCTCCTTATGCAATTCTTACTTGATAATAACCTGATCGCAGATCAAGCTTGGTGAAGTACTTGGCCTTATACAATTGATCAAAAAGGTCAGTGATGAGCGGAATGAGATACTTGTTGCGCACTGTGACTTTGTTGAGTGCCTGATAATCTATGCACATTCGTAGACTTCCATTTTTTCTTTTGAAACAACACCGGTGCTCCGAAAGGTGCTTTAGTGGGTCTGATGAAACCGGCCTCGAGTAGCTTATCTAATTTCTTCCTTAGTTCTGCTAGTTCTGGTGGAGCCATTCTATACGGGGCTTTTGCAGGAGGTTTAGATCCGGGATTCAGTTCAATTTGATGATCGATGTCCCTTCTTGGAGGTAATGTCTTGGGTAAGCACTCGGGCATGGTACTCCTGAACTCTTCTAGGACTCTTGAGATTTCAGGATGTATTACTTCCTCCTTCTTTGTACTTACCTCTAATGGGACGACCATGTAAGTTGGATCATCGTGTTTCAGCCCTTTCTTGAATTGCATATCAGAGAGCATCTTTGTGTTGATGACATTTGGTTGTTTCAGAATCGGAGGAACAACGGTTGGGTTGTTACTGGTGATTACTAAACATTTTACTGAGGGCATTGGGATGACTTTATGTTCCATCAAGAATTCCATCCCCAAGATAATATCAAAGTCATCCAATCGTGCTACGACAAAGTCAATGAGTCCTGTCCATGAGCTAAGTTTCAATTGGACTCTCCTTACAATCCAGAGTACCGGCATCACTTTAGCGTTCACTGTTTTCATTTTACCATCATTCTTTTCCAGCTTCAAACCGAGACGGTGAGCTTTTTTCTCTGTAATGAAGTTATGAGTAGCTCCCAAGTCTATTACCGTACTCTTAGTAGATTTGTTATTGATAAATGACTCCACATACATGAGACCTTTATCTAGGATTTTTCTCAGTTCCTCTATCTGTTGTTGTACAGCTGACAAGAAAGTCATGGTCCCAACTTCAGCGATCTTAGTGGATTCATCTTCAACAACTTTCTTAACTGCGTTGTCATTATGAATCGAAACTTGTAAGACAGTTAAGGCTGATCTATGCGGACATTCGGCTACTCGATGGGGTCTCTTACATAGGAAACATGACATAGGCCTATTTGGCGGGCGTTGGTTGTTAGCACTTCTTGGTGCTTCGTGGCCTTCTTTTGGGACAAATGGTTTCCTTTCAACAATTCTCGTGTTCAGTTTCTGGGACTTGATAGTATTTAAGTTACTGGGAGCATTCTTCTTTGACCTAGGGTTCTCGATATTATAATCAAACAGTCGCTCTGCAGCTGCAAGTGCACTTGAAAGTGTTGACTTAAATAGTGCTTAAGTCTAACGAAGTTTTTGATGATGTATTTTGTATGTTAAGTATGTAATTTGATTATGTTTATTAAATGAGAATAATGAATTATGCTTGTGATTTAATCTGTTGGAAATGCCATTGGAAAGGGTATTTTAGTTGTTTAACAACTGTGATTAAGTGTACAGGGCTAAATAGTTTAATAGGGCTGAAAGATTGATAGACAAAGTGTTCACCCACCGGTGAAGTCGTCCAAAGGAGAAGTATTTAAAAGACTACTTCTACCGATTGCATTTCGAGTTCTCAAAGCCTACATCTACCGATAATATTCAAAAGAAAACTTCTACCGACAAACAATATATTTCGGTGGCATAGCGAAGAAAAAGTTACATCTACCGATCGCTACACGACAAAAGCTACGTTTACCAACAAACAGTACAGGTTCGAGAATTGCAAAGCTGCATCTACTGATAGCGGTTCAACTGGTTAAAGAAACTTATAATGATGGCGGTTCAGCGCTATAATGCTTCTGCCGATGGAGTTTCAACGTGCTTCTACCGATGGCGTTCAAAGCTTACATCTGCCGATGGCATTTCAAGTTGCATCTGTCGATGGCGTTCAAACCTTACATCTGCCGATAGCATTTCAAGTTGCATCTGCCGATGGCGTTCAAAGCTTACATCTTCCGATGGCATTTCAAGTTACATCTGCCAGTACCGGTTCAAGCACTTAATGTCGCGTCATCCGATGGCATTTCAAGGTGCTTCTGCCAATAGTATTTTAAAGACTTCCACCGGTGATCTTCCGTTAGAATTCAAAATAACTGCAAAGCAACAGTGATCTTGCCCAGAGCTTTAACTTCTTATCATTAATGGCGACGAGCAAACAATAGCCCCAGAAAGCAACGACTAGCTGTCTCTGTACGGATGCTGCTCCAACGGTAATCAAATTTCCATATTTGGATAAGGAGCATTGAAGTTCATAGCCGATTGCAGACAGAGTATTTAAGCCGAGGAAATAGTTCGAAGAACAAACTTTTTACAAAAATCAATTCTGAGCCCTAACGAGCGTAATTCTCATACTCTGTAATTTTCATCTACTTCTTTCAAAATTCTGTAACTGGAGATTTCTATCTTTGAGAGAGTGTAGTCTGTATTGAAAAAACTCACTATTCTGAAAAGGCAGTGGATTGTCGCCCTTGAAGAACAATCCAGTTTGTAAAGGCAGTAGATCGAAGCCCGGAATTTCGATCTTTTTTTTCTCGTGAGGAGAAGGTTAAGAATCTTCAAAAGGGAGCCTTGGAGCGTGGACGTAGGCAAGTTTAGTCGAACCACGTTAAAAATCCCGGTGTTAATTTCTCTCTCTCACTCACTATTTTATTTGATTGCTTGCTGTTAGCTTAGAAATTTGAGACAAGAGAGAAATTGATTAGAGTAAAATTTAAATTAAAAATCTAATTCACCCCCCTCTTAGACAATCTCGATCCTACAATTGGTATCAAAGCAAGGTTTAACATTGTCTAAGTTGATAAATACACTGTGATAGCTATTTATTTATTATGGCTTTGAACACACACGTAGAAGGTCAGACAATTAGCAGGCCACCTTTGTTTGATGGCAATGATTATGTTTACTGGAAGGCAAGAATGACAATATTCATTCAAGCCATGGACTATGACTTATGGAACATTATCGAGAATGGTCCATTTAAAGCCATGAAAACTGAAAATGGCAATAGAATTCCTAAGGACTCTTCTGAATTAACTGAGTCCGATAAGAGGAACCTAAGCTTAAATGCCAAAGCCATAAACACCCTATACTGTGCTTTAAACCGTGATGAATTCAATAGAGTTCAAGGGTGTGATAGTGCTCAAGAGATATGGCACTTACTGGAAATTACTCACGAGGGAACTAATCAGGTTAAAGAAAATAAACTGAGCATGCTTGTGCACGAGTATGAATTGTTTTCAATGGAAAAGGATGAATCCATCTCCTCTATGTTTACTCGTTTTACTAACATAACTAATGGTTTGAAAGTTCTTGGTAAGACATATTCAGGGGAAGAAATTGTTAGATAGATTCTTCGGTATTTACCAAGAGCTTGGCAACCCAAAGTGACAGCCATCCAGGAGGCTAAAGATCTCAAAGCAATGAAGCTTGAAGAGCTCATGGGTTCACTCATGACACATGAGATAACCATGAGAGAAAATGAAAAGGAAGATCTCAAGGAAAAGGAAATCTCCAAGAGAAAAAACATAGCTCTTAAAGCCTCGTCAAGTAAGCAAGAGGAATCTGAGGTTGAAGAAGATGAGGATGATATTGCCCTCATTACAAGGAGGTTTAGCAAATTCCTCCAGAGAAAAAGAATGCAAGGAAGAAGATTTCCAAAGGTTGAGAAACCACAAAAGGAGAAGGAAATTACATGCTTTGGGTGTGGAAAGCCAGGTCACATGAAGGTCGACTGTCCACAAGCTAAGAATCCCAAGAAGTTCAAGAAAAAAGCCATGAAGGCCACTTGGGATTACATAAAAAAAAAAAAAAAAAAAAAAAAAAAAAAAAAAAAAAAAAAAAAAAAAAAAAAAAAAAAAAAAAAAAAAAAAAAAAAAAAAAAAAAAAAAAAAAAAAAAAAAAAAAAAAAAAAAAAAAAAAAAAAAAAAAAAAAAAAAAAAAAAAAAAAAAAAAAAAAAAAAAAAAAAAAAAAAAAAAAAAAAAAAAAAAAAAAAAAAAAAAAAAAAAAAAAAAAAAAAAAAAAAAAAAAAAAAAAAAAAAAAAAAAAAAAAAAAAAAAAAAAAAAAAAAAAAAAAAAAAAAAAAAAAAAAAAAAAAAAAAAAAAAAAAAAAAAAAAAAAAAAAAAAAAAAAAAAAAAAAAAAAAAAAAAAAAAAAAAAAAAAAAAAAAAAAAAAAAAAAAAAAAAAAAAAAAAAAAAAAAAAAAAAAAAAAAAAAAAAAAAAAAAAAAAAAAAAAAAAAAAAAAAAAAAAAAAAAAAAAAAAAAAAAAAAAAAAAAAAAAAAAAAAAAAAAAAAAAAAAGAAGTGATACATCATCAGAAGATGAGGAAGTAGCCAACCTCTGCTTCATGACACATGAAAATGAGGTTAGTGTTTTCTCTAGTGATAGTAAAACTGAGGATGGAGACTTAATTGATGCATTTAATGATTTAGTTAAACAGTTTGGCATGCTAAAAACTAAGTACAATCTGTTGAAAAAGGATAATGCAGGATTAGTAGAAAAACATGCAAAAGAAGTTGACTTGCATGCTAAGGAGTGTAATATGCAGAAAAATGAAATAACTGAACTTAAAAGCAAAAATGAGGATTTGAATAATATTATTTTGAAATTTACTAATGGCAATAAGTTATATAAGATGTTATTAGGTAAACAGAGAGTAAATTTTGATAGGGCAGGAATAGGTTATGATAAATCTAGTAAAAAAAAAAGTTTACAAGAATTACTTTGTAAGATCCACTACCTGCCATGTTTGTAATGAAGTAGGACATAAATCTTTTGTATGTTCTTTAAAAGTAAACAATATCAAAACTGGTAGTAAACTTCAATGGGTTCCTAAGGGGACCAGACCTAACACTAGGACCCAAAATATTTGGGTACCAAAGAAGACAACTTGATCTTCTGTTTTGCAGGTTGAGTGCTCTCTTGGAAAGAACCAGTGGTACTTCGACAGTGGATGCTCGAGGCATATGATAGGAGACTCAACCATGTTTGCTGTTGTCAACAAGAAGAAAGGAAGTGTTACTTTTGGTGGAAACCAAAAGGGCAAAATTGTTGGCATCGGCAATATAGGTAACAGTTTTAATCATATTATTGAAAATGTGCTTTTGGTTGAAGGATTAAAGCATAATTTGCTTAGTATTAGCCAGTTATGTGATAAAGGATATGAGGTGATCTTTAAATCAAACTCCTGTATAATTAAGAATGCATCAAATGGCAAAACTCTGTTTACTGGCTATAGGAAAGAAAATATTTATATCATTGACTTAAATATTGTTGTTTGCAATGATGAAAAATGTTTTGCTGCTAATTCCTCTAATGATTGCTGGACTTGGCATAAGAGATTAGGATACGTAGGGATGGATACCTTAGCTAAGATTACTAAGGATAATTTAGTTATAGGAATCCCTAAGATATCCTTTGAGAAGGATAAGGTCTGTGAGGTTTGTCAAATGGGCAAGCAGATCAAATCTTCTTTTACATCTAAGAATGCAGTCTCCACTTCCAAACCTCTCCAACTCCTTCACATGGACCTCTTCGGTCCTTCTAATATAGCCAACTTAGGAGGTAAATTCTATGCTTTTGTCATTGTTGACGACTTCTCTAGATTTACTTAGGTATTCTTTCTGAAGTCAAAGGATGAGACCTTTGATACCTTCTCTAGTTTTAGGAAAAGAGTTCAAAATGAAAAAGAACTCACCATTTCTGCTATTCGTAGTGATCATGGTGGAGAATTCGAGAATGATAGATTTGAACTCTTGTGTCTCAAGTATGGAATTGAGCACAATTTTTTCTCCCCTAGAACCCCTCAGCAAAATGGTGTTGTTTAGAGAAAAAATAGGTCTCTCCAAGAGCTAGCTCGGACTATGCTTAATGAAAACTCCATTCCTAAGTATTTCTGGGCTGAAGTTGTTGCAACAACTTGTTATGTGCTCAATCGGGTCTCTATAAGACCAATTCTTGAGAAAACTCTTTATGAGCTCTGGCATAGAAAAACTCCCTCTGTCAAATACTTTAGAGCATTTGGATGTAAATGTTTTATTCTTAATACTAAGGTTAACTTAGGAAAGTTTGATTCCAAATCTGACCTTAGAATCTTCCTTGGCTACTCTCTCTCCAGTAAGGCTTATAGAGTGTTCAATAAGAGAACTTTAGTAGTAGAGGAATCTGTACATGTTAACTTTGATGAGACCCCTCATCCCACAATCAATGTGGATGAGGATGATACTCTAGAAAGGCATCTAGATTTTCTGTCTTTAGAAAAGTCCTCAGATTCTCTTCAAGTAGAAAAATCCTTAGAACCCTCTTCAAGTTCTCTAGAAATTGTTCCTGTTAAAGATGAATCTGCAGCTCTTCCTAGAGATTGGAAATATATAAGAGATCATCCCTTAGATGAAGTCTTAGGTGATCCTTCTTTAGGAGTTAAGACTAGATCCTCTCTTAGGAACCTCTGTGCCAATGTGGCATTCATTTCTCAAGTAGAGCCTAAGAAGTTTGAAGAGGTCGAAAATGATGAAAATTGGATTATGGCTATGCAAGAAGAATTAAATAAATTTGAAAGGAGCAAGGTATAGGAACTTGTTCCACGACCTAAGGATCATCCCATTATTGAAACTAAATGGGTTTACAAGAATAAATTGGATGAAAATGAGATTGTTGTAAGAAACAAGGCTAGATTAGTTGCTAAGGGATACTCCCAAGAAGAAGGTATTGACTTTGAGGAATCCTTTGCCCCTGTAGCTAGACTAGAGTCAATCAGAATGCTCTTAGCTTTTGCTTACTACAAAAACTTCACACTCTTTCGAATGGATGTAAAGAGTGCATTCTTAAATGGTTTCATCACAGAAGAAGTTTATGTAGAGCAACTTTTAGGTTTTGAAGCCTTTGATAAACCCGAACATGTATACAAACAAAGGAAAGCTCTTTATGGACTTAAGCAGGCTCTTAGGGCTTGATATGATAGATTGAAGAATTTTCTTGAGGAAAAGAATTTCAAAAAGGGTACCACCGATTCAACTCTATTTACCATGCAAAAGGATGAAGACATTCTGGTAGTTCAGATATATGTCGATGACATTATATTTAGATCAACTAATGTCACAATGTGTAATGAATTTTCCTCCATCATGCAAAGTGAATTTGAAATGAGTATGATAGGGGAGTTAAAATTCTTCTTAGGATTCCAGATCTGTCAATCTCCTGATGGCATTTTCTTCTGTCAAGAAAAATACATCAAGGAACTCTTAAAGAAATTTGGTTTAGAATCTGTTAAATCTTCTAGAACTCTCATGAGTACCACAACCAAACTGGACAAAGATGAAAATGGAATAAATGTGGACATTAAGAAATTTCGTGGTATGATTGGTTCATTATTATATCTGACTGCTAGTAGGCTAGATATTCTATTTAGTGTTTGCCTTTGTGCTAGATTTCAAGCTGCCCCTAAGGAGTCTCATTTTACTACTATCAAAAGAATTTTCAAATATTTAAGTGGGACATCTGACTTAGGGTTATGGTATCCTAAAGGTACTTCTTTCGATTTAGTTGGATACTCTGATTCTGCTGGTAGTCTAGTTGATAGGAAAAGCACCAGTGGAACATGTCAATTCCTTGGTGAATCTTTAGTTTCCTGGTATTCTAAGAAACAGAACTCTGTTGCATTGTCAACTGCAGAAAGTGAATATATTGCTGCTGGCAGTTGTTGTGCACAAATGTTGTGGATGAAACAGACATTGGAGGACTATAATCTGTTTTATAATAGGATTTCTATTCGGTGTGACAACACCAGTGCTATCAATATTTCCAAGAATCCAATTCAACATTCTAGAACCAAGCATATCGATGTCAGATACCACTTCATAAGAGAGCATGTTCTAAGAGGTGATATCTCCTTAGAATTTGTTAATTTTGTAGACCAACTAGCAGACATCTTTACCAAGCCTTTGGATGAAAAGACCTTCAATAATATTAGAATAAGGCTAGGTCTCATTCAGGTTGAGAAAAACTAAGATTTTTCCTCTGTTGGTGTATCTTGAGTGTTAGAGCAGTTTTTAGTTGTGAAGGCATCGGTAGATGCATTGTTACCGATAGGCATCGGAAGATGCATATCTATCGATAGGCATCGGATGATGTATTCTTAATCTGCAGACACGTGTGACCCATCTGGTAAATCGGTTTTACACGTGTGACTTCATCTCGTCGGGCGATGCCCTATTCCTTTTAAACTCTGCTTCTTTTCAATGACGCTTCATATTTCGCGCTCTTTCAGAAAGCTCCTGCATTCAATCCTTTTTCTCTCTAGGTTTTCTTCTTCGAATCGTTCAAATGGCTTCATCATCTCACGCTATTCCTAAACCAGCCAAGAAGAAGGCTAAAATATCAGCTCGTCCGCCTCGAGAGATTCCTCGTGCAAAACTGTGGCCATCCTTCTTCTTTACCAGTCAAGCTTCTGAAGCAAAGTACCATGACGACTTTAAGCACAAAACCCTAATTCCCAGTCGTGGTATTTTCTTTGAAGACTTAGTTGGCCTGGATATTGTAGAACCCTTGAAGGATCTCGGGTTATTAGGACTGTTTGATGTAGAATCTTTCTATTACCCTGAAGCTATCCGAATGTTTTATGTCAATTTGGGTTTTTCCTCTGATTTCTCTATGATAAAGAGCTATGTGTATGGAAAGCACATAGACATTACACCCCAATCCATAAATGCTCTTCTGGAATGCTCCCACTTAGATAGTTGCCCCCACTTTTACGAGTCCGGCACTGAGCTTCCTTTCTTTGGTACCTCTGAGGGTCATGGTTTTCTTCAGTCTATCGCTCTAGACCCAAACCAAACCCCTGATCATCTTAAGGGCAAACACCTGACCATAAGGGCCAGGCTATTTCATCAGATGATAGGGTACAACATTGTCCCTAAGGGTAGTCACCATGATGAAGTGAGTGCAATGGAACTTCTTGTTCTGTTTGCACTTTACCACAAGACCTCATTCAATCTGGGATTTGTTGTTGTTAGACGGATGATTCAAACTGTGTCAGCAAGGGCTACATCTCTGCCCTACAACCTGGTTCTCATGAAGATCTTTACACAGCTTGACGTTGTATTTCCTGAGGATGAAGATCCTATCCGTCTTCAACTCTCTAGTTATTATTCCCAAACCACCCTGAAGAAAATGGGAATAAAGAAAACAAGAAAAGGAGAGTTTGTTTTGGATGTGTCTAAGATAAAGGCTTCTAAGGCAACCTCTGTAAGGCTTGGGAAAAGGAAGCTTATCATGACAGAGGAGTCAATTGATGAAGGTAGGGATGAGTCTGCAATTCCAGCCTTTGACAATTCCCCTTCTGCTTCTCAGGTGTCTCGCTCCCAACCACTTAGGCTATCCTTTGCTCCTAGTGTTCCTAGCTTTCCTCGTACTTCGTCTCCTCCTCGCATATCCAGCCATCCTGCCCCATCTTCTCCTGCACATATTTATGAGGCAACCTCTGTTCCTTCCTCTCTGCCTCCTCCCATTCCAGAGGATCCTGTCTCTCCTCCACCTCTTATTGTGGTGCCTTCTCTGGAAGCTCCTGCCATCCCAACCTCTCCAATAATCCAACCTATTCCACCAGTCCAAATTACCTCTCAAGTCCGAGTCTCCTCCCCAACTCTGCCACATGATCCTTCCACTCCTCAAACTTATCAAAGACGATTTTCCTTGAGTGCGGATCAGTACAATGATTTGAAGGCCTCCATTGACAGTCTCGGGTCCGCCTTCAATTCAAAGTCGGATTGAAAAGTCTGTCGATGCCAAGCTAGAAAAGAACAAATTGGACATGAGCATCGCTTTGGATACAGGTCTAGATCTGTTGTCCAAGAAAATGGATAGACATAAAACCATTGTCGCATTGGAGATTCAGTCTCTCAGATCTACAGTTGAAGCTCTTCATCCTGATCCCGAACCCAAACCCGAACCCTCTAGTTCTGTCAGTTTCACAAAGGCTTGCTTTGAAGATCTTTTTCTTCCATTTTCCAGACCTGCAGTTGTTGAAGAAGTGCGCTTCATGTCTTTGGATATTCATGAGGCTGAGCTCCAGTTCAATACTTCTTCTGCTTCTTCTGTTCCTGCTTCTTCCTCTTTGCCAGCCAGTTCGATAGTTGCTTTTGCGGCAGCTCCACCATGTCTGGATTTGGTGACTCCTGCTCCTCCTGGTTTTGGTGATGTCTGCAGAGCACTTTTTCAGCACTATATTTCTGCTCCTGCACCTCTTGCTCTACCTGCTCCTCCTGCTCCCAGTGTTTCTCCAGATCTTGACGTGCATCCTTCCATTATGCAAGAGTACTGGAAGTGGCTTAAGGACTTAGCTTCACTTAGATAATTTTTTTTGTAACCAGCTTTACATTTTTTCTGTTGTTGCACATTGGTACAATTGTCTCTTTTTCCTTAAATTTTTTGATAATGTCAATGAGGGAGAAAATATTTGATTGAGCATGATTAGCATGAAGTGTGAATTTATTTTGATGTATTTGATTGAGCATGATTAGCATGAAGTGTGAATTTATTTTGATATATTAGCATGAAGTGTGAATTTATTTTGATATGATAGTTCTAGATATGCTCTGTGTTTGTAACTGGATAAAATGCATATATTATGGGGGAGCTAGGATTATGGGGGAGAGTGAAAAGTGTGTATTTGACACACTTATTTATACTTTTTATACTTGATTTGATAAGTTTTTCTCTCAAGTGTTTGAAAGAATTTGATAAATTTTGTGGAAGTGTGCAGAAATTATATTTATAACAGGAAGTGGAAAAGGGGTAAAAGTCAAAGGTCAAGAAAAGAAAAGATGGAGAACTACGATTTCATACAACTACAAGAAGCAGCGATCGATCTTTATACATGTAGAGATCGATCGCTACACATATCAGCAAAAATTGAAGGAAGCAGCGATCGATCTCTAACACATGCCAGAGATCGATCGCCGTACATATGAAGAAGAAGCAGCGATCGATCACTACATATGCCAGAGATCGATCACTATACTACATATGCCAGCAAAGAAAAGAAATGCAGCGATCGATCTCTATACATATAAGAGATCGATCGCTTATCAATCTACAAATTTGGAAAGTCAATTATTTTAATCTCTGCCGTTAATTTGAGGAAAGAATTAATCAGAGCCGTTGATTGAGTTGAAAGACAACATTAAAAACCTAACGAGACAGTGCCTTTAGGTCATTCTGAATTCGGCGACAGAGAGAGCGGAAGTGATTTTGGAGGCGATTCAGCAGCGGAGAATTTCCAGCATAGTTTTCTTCTATTTTCTTTAATCATAAAAACCATGCACATCTTTTTATTTGTTGTTTATTTTTCATTCAGTATGAACTAAACTTTCTGTTCTAGGGTTTCGACGTAACTTTGCTATGATTATTTATTTTTCTTAATTCAGGTTCTTAATATTCTGTTCCTTTTCTGTGTTGAGTAATTTATTCTGAACGTAATACTTAGGTTTGCTTGATCACCAAAACTAAGAACTTTAGGGTTAGTTCGGGATGCGAGAGCGGATAATTTAACCGTGCACTGAATAACTTGCCTTAAAAAGGATCCTAGGCTAGAGATAGTTAGGGCGTTTGAGTGGTAATATAATTTCTTGCTCTTAATGTATTCAATTAATTTTCAGGATTAGAGACCGATAGGTGATAATTCGTTAATTGAATAAGTTTGTCTTTGCTCAAGAGAAATTGATGAATATTTTTGTGAAATTGCCATCAACACGAAGGAATAAGATTTAGTTACTTGAATTAGGTTTAATAAATAGGATTAACTAAGTGAAATCGGAACCCTGGATTTTATCATCATATAATCTTACTCTTTTACATTCAGATCTTTTATTTAAATTGTTGTTTGATTTTTATTTGAATTATTTTAGTTTTAAAATCCAAAAACCACTTATTATTTCTTTTCAAATTAAACTGAAAATTAGATATTCAATATTTAACATAATTATTCCTCGTGGGATCGACACTCGTACTTATACACACTTTATTACATTTGCGACACGTGCACTTGCGTATTACGATTTTTCGCAACAAGTTTTTGGCGCCGTTGCCGGGGAATTAATTTTGTTATTACTGAATTATCTGATTTTAGTTTATATTTGAATTTTATTTTGCTACTAGGCTTAAATTGTATTATTTGCACATTACAGGTGTATGCGAAAATTAGGTACTGCCAACCTAATCCCTCTCGACGCTGAAATTGAACGAACCTGTCGCCGAAATCGAAGGGAAACAAGACAAGCAATTATGGCAGATAATCAAAATACAGATGTACAACCGATTGCCGAGACTGAGGGAGCCGGAAGACGAACATTGCTTGATTATGTTATGCCATCCATGGATGGGGTTCAATCAGCAATTCGAAAACCTGCCATCACATGCAATAATTTTGAAATTAAGCCGGGGACAATACAAATGATTCAACAGTATCAATTTTGCGGTCTGCCTAATGAGGACCCTAAGGATCATATTGCTAGCTTTGTCGAGGTCTGTGATACTTTTAAATACCATAATGTCTCTGAGGATGCTATCAAGCTCAGATTATTCCCCTTCACACTAAGAGATCGTGCAAAGAATTGGTTGAATTCCTTACCTTCAGATTCAATCACCACGTGGAATGAATTAGTGCAGAAATTTCTATCCAAGTTCTTTCCCTTTGAAAAGATGGCGAAACTCCGCAATGAAATCACCAATTTTGCTCAATTTGATGGTGAGACAATCTATGAAGCATGGGGCCAATTCAAGGAGCTTTTAAGAAAATGCCCCCAAAATGGTCTGCCACAATGGTTGCAAATACAGACATTCTTCATTGGCTTATCAGTTCCTACACGGACTCTTGTCAATTCAGCAGCTGGTGGATCACTACTACAAAAGACAGAAGTGGAGGCATTCAACCTGTTAGAAGAGTTATCCCTAAATAATGATCAGTGCCCGGTTGAACGTCAGATTTTGAGGAGGCAGCCAAATACCCCAGAAATGGAAGCGATAAAAGCATTGACTACACAGATTGCTTCCCTCACTCAGCACATCCAGGGTAATCAAGCTCCAGTTAATGCAATTCATTCCCCAATCATGCATTGTCAGTGGTGCCAAGGATCACATGCTAGTGAAAACTGCCAGCAAGGGAACCAGATGGCTAGCAATTCGTCTGAACAAGCTCAATTTGTGGGAAATTATACTAGACCAACATACCAGAATTCAGGGAATTATTTTAATGGGGGGCGCAACAATCACCTGAATTTTTCATGGAAAAATCAGAACAACGCCGTGCAACCGCCTCAAGTACCTCAACAAGGACCACCAGTGCAGGAGAGGAAAGTTAATCTTGAAGAGTTAATTGCCAAAATGGGTGAGCGCACTAGTAGCATCATTGCTGAAATGGGGGAGCATACTAATAAATTTATGGCTGAAACAAGAACAACCTTGCAAAACCAGTCAGCTCAAATTCGAAGTTTGGAAACTCAAATGGGTCAGATGGCAGCTGCATTAAATGGTCGCCCTCAGGGCACATTACCCAGTTCCACTGAAGTCAATCCTAGAGGCCAATGCAATGCCATCACACTTAGAAGTGGAGTAGTAATTGAAAATTGTGCTAAAGAAAATAAGAAAGTGGTCGCACATGACGGAGTGCATTCGTCATCATCCGAGTCCACACCAAAGGATAAAGAGCTACTAGACGTTCCATCTCAGATTCCAAATGAGATCATCCCCAAAGTTCCTTTCCCACAACGCCTGAAAAATGCCAAGTTGGATAAACAGTTTGAAAATTTTTTGAAGGTGTTCAAGCAGCTTCACATCAACATCCCATTTGCAGAAGCCCTAGAGCAAATGCCAACTTATGCAAAATTTTTAAAAGAGGTTTTATCCCATAAAAGGAAAATAGAGGATTGTGGTACGATCGCCCTTTCTGAAGAATGCAGTGCAATAATTCAACGTAAACTACCGCAGAAGTTGAAAGATCCGGGCAATTTTACGGTTCCATGTGAGATTGGAAATTACATCTTCGAGCGTGCATTATGTGATTTAGGTGCTAGCATCAATCTAATGCCTCTTTCTATTTTTCAAAGGCTTGAACTAGGGGAAGCAAAACCAACAAGGGTAATTTTACAGATGGCCGACCGATCAATCAAACATCCAAGAGGAATAATCGAAGATGTGTTGGTTAAAGTCGACAAATTTATATTCCCAGCAGACTTTGTAGTTCTCGACATGGAGGAGGATCGGGACATACCTATTATTTTGGGCAGGCCATTCTTAGCTACGGGGGGTGCCATGATCGATGTTCAGAGGGGGGAGTTGAAATTACGATTGCAAGATGAAGAAGTGACGTTTAATGTCTTTAACTCCATGAAGTATCCAACGGCCAGCGATGATATATTTAGAATTGACTCTCTCGAAGCAGCGGTGGACGGAGTTTCTCTTCAATCTAATGATCCTCTCGAGGTTGCTTTACTAACTCACGATTTGTCTTTCGATTTTGACTCTTCTGTGCAGGAATATATATCATGGATGGATTCGTTCGAGCCTAAACGAAGAAGATATTTCGAAAGTTTGGGGGAGCCACCAGTTAGAGTCTTACCTTCTATTGAGAGCCCACCCGAGTTGGAGCTCAAGCCACTCCCGTCTCACCTCAGGTATGCATTTATTGGTGCTAACTCAACTCTTCCAGTCATTATTTCAGGTGACTTATCTAAGACGGAGGAGGAGAAATTGTTGCGTATACTTCGGACATACAAGGTGGCTTTAGGGTGGACATTGTCAGATATCAAAGGAATCAGTTCTTCATTTTGCATGCATCGGATTTTAATGGAAGAAGAGCATCGACCATCTGTAGAGCATCAGCGCCGTTTAAATCCAGCCATGAAAGAGGTTGTGCGAAAGGAAGTTTTAAAGTGGTTGGACGCAGGAGTTATCTATCCGATCTCAGACAGTTCATGGGTGAGTCCAGTGCAGTGTGTGCCAAAGAAAAGTGGAATGACAGTAGTCAAGAATGAGAATGATGAGTTGATCGCATCTAGAACAGTCACCGGTTGGAGAATTTGTATAGATTATCAAAAATTGAACAAGGCGACACGCAAAGATCATTTCCCATTGCCGTTTATTGATCAGATGTTGGATAGACTAGCCGGACACGAATATTATTGCTTTCTCGATGGGTACTCAGGATATAATCAGATTGCTATTGCCCCAGACGATCAAGAAAAGACGACTTTTACATGTCCCTATGGTACTTTTGCATTCCATCGGATGCCATTCGGCTTATGTAATGCACCAGCTACATTTCAAAGATGCATGATGGCTATTTTCTCAGATATGGTGGAGTGATTCATTGAAGTCTTCATGGATGATTTTTCAGTATTTGGTTCTTCATTTGACTCATGTTTGAATAATCTGTCCAAGGTGCTCGAGCGGTGTGTTGAGACAAATCTAGTGCTTAATTGGGAAAAATGTCATTTCATGGTGAAAGAGGGAATTGTATTGGGCCATCGTATTTCAGCGCAAGGAATTGAGGTGGACCGTGCTAAAATTGTCGCTATCGAGAAGTTGCCACCGCCGACAACAGTAAAAGGAGTGCGGAGTTTTCTAGGGCATGCAGGATTCTACAAGAGGTTCATAAAGGATTTTTCTAAGATTATTAAGCCACTATGTCAGTTATTGAAAAATGGAGTACCATTTGTTTTTACTGCAAAGTGTCTTGCAGCGTTCAATGTGTTAAAGGAGAAACTTGTGTCGGCGCCAATCATAGTCGCCCCTGATTGGGAATTACCATTTGAAATTATGAGTGATGCCAGTGACTTCGCTGTAGGAGCAGTTCTGGGGCAGAGAAAGGATAAAGTATTCCATACAATTTATTATGCCAGCCGCACTCTTAATGATGCCCAACTAAATTATGCCACCACTGAGAATGAATTGTTAGCAGTAGTCTTCGCATTTGACAAGTTCCGGCCCTATGTTATTGGCAATAAGGTCACAGTTTATACGAATCATTCAGCTATTAAATATTTGATGGAAAAGAAGGATGCCAAGCCTCGATTGATTCGATGGGTACTACTTTTGCAAGAATTTGATATTGTGATCAAGGACAAGAAAGGCACAGAGAACTTGGTAGCTGATCACCTATCTCGGTTGGAAACACGAGCTCATGTATCTGATAGTGAGGTTCAAATAGCTGAAGATTTTCCAGATGAAAAGATCATTGCAATCGAGGTATTACCGTGGTACGCTGATTATGTGAACTTTCTTGCCAGTGGAGTTATACCATCCGATTTGTCGCATCAACAAAAGAAGAAATTTTTCGCCAATGTAAAGCGATATTATTGAGAAGAGCCGATTCTATACAAACACTGTACAGATCAAGTTATCCGACGTTGTATCCCGGAAGATGAGGTAATATCTGTATTAACCCACTGTCATTCGTTGGAATGTGGCGGACACTTTGGTGGACAACGAACAGCAGCTAAGGTCCTTCAGTGTGGATTTTATTGGCCCTCCTTGTTTAAAGACGCATATTCGTTTGTTGCCGCTTGTGATCGATGTCAACGGACCGGTAATATTTCTCGCCGTAATGAGATGCCTTTGACTAATATTTTGGAGGTTGAGTTGTTTGATGTATGGGGTATTGACTTTATGGGACCGTTTCCATCGTCGTACAATAATAAATATATTCTTTTGGCAGTGGATTATGTTTCCAAGTGGGTTGAGGCAATAGCTTCGCCAACCAATGATGGCAAGGTGGTCTTGCGTTTTCTGCAGAAGAATATTTTCACTCGCTTCGGAACACCTCGGGCTATTATTAGTGACGAGGGCACTCACTTCTGCAATAGACAGTTTGCAGCACTACTCAATAAGTATGGGGTAAAGCATCGCAAGGCACTCGGATATCACCCTCAATCGAACGGGCAGGCCGAAGTCTCTAATCGAGAAGTGAAGAAGATCCTTGAAAAGACAGTTGCAAATTCAAGAAAAGATTGGGCTCGCAAGTTGGATGATGCTTTATGGGCATACCGGACCGCATTCAAAACTCCTCTGGGCATGTCACCATATCGGTTGGTATTCGGGAAAGCATGTCACTTACCAGTTGAGTTAGAACACCGTGCTTTGTGGGCGATGAAGAAGCTGAATTTTGAGTTAACAGCCACAGGTCAGAAACGCCTCCTGCAAATTAATGAGCTCGACGAACTCAGACGCAATGCATATGAGAATGCAAAAATATATAAGGAGAAAACCAAGGCGTGGCATGACAAGCACATTGTGGAGAAAGATCTATTCCCAGGACAGCAGTTACTTTTATTTAACTCCCGTTTGAAATTGTTTCCAGGCAAATTGAAGTCGAGATGGTCGGGTCCTTTCACGGTGGTGCAAGTATTCTCTCACGGAGCGGTCGAGTTACGAGGAGTCGATGACACTACATTCAAAGTAAACGGACAACGAGTAAAACCATATTTTGGCGGCAATATTCCAAGTGACTCTTCCGTCACTCAACTCATCCCCGAGGATTGACTTTGGTCAAACGTCAGGCTAACGACGATAAATTAAGCACTTGGTGGGAGGTAACCCATTACTTTATTTAGTTATTATTATTATTATTATTATTATTATTAACTTTATTTATTTATATTTATTTGTTACTGTTTTTATTTTAGTTTTGTTTTTATTATTATTATTATTATTATTATTATTATTATTATTGTTATTACTATTTTTCTGTTTCACATTGTAACTTTATTATTATTTTCGTTTTTAGTTTTAGTTTCTTTTGAATTTATTTTTACTGTTAAAAAAAAAAATAATAAATAAATAAATTAAAAAAAATATAAAATCGAAAAAAAAAAAGAAAAAAGAAGAGAGGCAGCGATCGATCTCTACACTTGCCAGAGATCGATCGCCGCCTCTAGTGGGTATTTCCAAGTGACTCTTCCGTCACTCAACTCATCCCCGAGGATTGACTTTGGTCAAACGTCAGGCTAACGACGATAAATTAAGCACTGGTGGGAGGTAACCCATTACTTTATTTAGTTATTATTATTATTATTATTATTATTATTAACTTTATTTATTTATATTTATTTGTTACTGTTTTTATTTTAGTTTTGTTTTTATTATTATTATTATTATTATTATTATTATTATTATTATTGTTATTACTATTTTTTCTGTTTTCACATTGTAACTTTATTATTATTTTCGTTTTTAGTTTTAGTTTCTTTTGAATTTATTTTTACTGTTAAAAAAAAAATAATAAATAATAAATTAAAAAAATATAAAATCGAAAAAAAAAAGAAAAAGAAGAGAGGCAGCGATCGATCTCTACACTTGCCAGAGATCGATCGCCGCCTCTAGGGGGTATTTTTTTTTTTTTATATACCCGACACTTGATCTATTTTTTTTACAATCCTCATTTTCTCCCTCCCACTGCTTACAACCCTAATCCCCTTTCTCCCTCTCGCAATCTCTCAACCGCGATCTCCCATCTCTCAACTGCGCTCGATCGCTCTCCCGCCTTCTTCAGCGATTCCTCCCGCACTCTCCCTCGCTGTCAGGTAACCTCTCCTCCTTCATTAATTTTGTTTGGAATGCTCAGTAGCTAGTCCCTTCCTCTCGCCTTTTTCATTTTCTTTTTGTTTCATTTATCCATTGTTTTGTTATGATTTGGGTGTTCCTTATTGCATCACTCCGTTTGATTTCATGTCTTCCAAATGCAGCGCCCCATTCAGCACATCTTTAACCTTAATCTTTTGTATTCGATTAGTAGTGCGCCTATTTTCTTGTCTTTCTATTTTCCCTTTTTGTCTCGTGTCTTTCTGTTGTTCTTCCTGACCAGCTTGTTTTCCTTATGGTAGCATGTTAGTTTTGGTTCGATTAATTTTATGTTTAGCTGCTGTGTTTCTGTTTAGCCCTGTTATTATTGCTGTCAAAATCATATTTGCTGTTTAGAAGTTTCACTTGTGTTTAGCCATGCTCTGGTGTTGGTTATACCTTGCCAAATATTTTTTATATATAGCTTACTTCCCTCTCTTCTTGCTGTGAACATCAGATTGCCAATGCATGTGTGTTTTTGTCTCATTTTGAGGGCGGCAGTAAGCCTTGTCCTGTTGTAGTCCCACAATTTTGATGCATGCCCACCATATGTTTGTGAAAGGCCTGAGTCCCGTAGCATTATCACTTTATGCATTCTGTTTCATCTAACTTTCCTACTGGCTTCTCTAATATGCTTAATTGTCTGTGGGTGTGTATGGTTGGCTGTGTTTCTCTTACATGTGCAGAAACAAGATATTTATTTGTGCTCATTCAACATGCCGCCTAAGAGATCACGAGCCACCACCAGTTTAGTCTCATTTCAACCCGTACAACACTCATTCCTGAACCCTATGGCGGCAAATTATTATCAGGAATTTATGGCAAAAGACAAATCCATCATATGTGAAGTGAAATTTCAACCTTCTGAGGACGATGGCCTTATTTTGACCACCCTCCGACAACGCAGGTGGGAGAAACTTGCCGTACTAGGCGGCGAGGCGAACGTGTATGCCGTTCGTGAATTTTACGCCAATCTTAAAGCTGCCAACGTAGATAGGCCAGTAAGAGTTCGGAATCAACTTATAAATTTTTCTGCTGAAGCCATTAATACCTACCTGGGCCTAGACCATGACACACAAGATGACCTTCAGCCTATGTTGGATGCCGGGCCAGATTATGAATTGATCCTCCGTGAGATGGGTCACAGGGGTTCCAGCTGGAGTTATTCTGCGCAAGACCGTGCTCAACCTCTTCACATCATCTCAAGTTGTCTAAATAAGTATGCTCAAGCGTGGTGCAAATTTATCAGGGGTAATTTGATGCCAACCTCTCAAAAATCCGAACTGACCAGAGACAGGGTGGTGGTACTTTATTGCATCCTCACAGGGCGATCTATTAATGTAGGGCGGCTGATCCATCGAAATATCCTCACTTGCAGTAAAGGATCTACCACAGGAGGGCATATACATCCTGTTCTTATCACTCGTCTGTGTGCCGCCGCCGATGTCCCTATGAGCTCCATGGATGAACCATGGATCCAGTCGATGGTTTACAGCTCGCCAAAAATTGCAAGAATCACAGACTGGCCCCATGGGATAGCCCGACCCATAACATTACAGCCATTCCCCCTCCACCAGTGGCCCTACCTCGTGCAAGGCGTATGCAGTATGAGGAGGCTCGCAGAGAGGCCCGCACAAAACATCGCTATGAGGGTCCGCCTAATGCACCTCCCACCATAGGCGCTTCCTCGTCCTCCATGCCGCCTCCTTCTTATACCCTCGATGATGTGGGACGTATGGTCGCGCAATTGGCAGTTCAACACGAGCAGCTTCATGCTCAGCAGACCCGGTTGGAACAGCGCATGCTGGATCATTCCTTATTTATCGCACAATATATTGAGGCGCGCCATGCTTATCATGGAGAGTCGTCTCAACCAGCACCACCTGTTCCTACTTACCCAGCACATTTACTGCGGCCATTTGACTATCCACACGACAATGAGCATGATGATACGCCGGGCCCAGATTGAGGTACACTCTTTCCCTTACATTTGTTTTGTTTGCTGTGGATACATTGAGGGCACTGTATATTTTAAGTTTGGGGGTGTACTGGTTAAATTCCAGTATTTTTTTTTCTGTTTTGCTGAACATTTGCTATATGACATGGTTATGCAGTCTCTTGATTTAGGTGTCTATGATGATTTAAAGAAAAATAGATTCATGCTTTAATTCCTTGAGATATACTGAGTAAAAGAGTAATTGGTGTTGGTTGCATTGATTAGAGTTCACTTAGTTATTTTTAAAAATCTGAACACGTTTTATTTTTGTTTGATTCTCTTTGTTGGTAATATTTGTGTTGTCTACTGAGAGTGAGACTCAACCACAGTAAGGGAGTGAAAGAGAGTAAACACAGTAAGGGAGTGTAACACCAGTCAAATATAGTGAGATTGAGAATATTGTGAGGAAATATCTTTCTTGGTTTTGCTCAATATCCTCGAATGCAAATTGACATTTTTTTCAAAACAAGAGAATGATTTAGGTTATTTTTGGACTGTTTGAGTTTTCTGAGCCTCCTTTTTTTTGTGTCGTTTAATGACACCCATAGTCACCCTTTTGAGCCTATATTTACAAATTCATTTGTCACCTGAATTTAGCCTAGCCACATATATTTTTCTACCTTTCATACAGAGCACGGGGTTTATTGATATATTCGAAGGAGAGTAGGAGAATGTAGTGGTGAGGATGAAGAAAAACTTCTTTGTCATATGTTAATTTATTGTTGCGTTGCATTGATATTTTTCGTTTTCGAAAAAAAAAGAAAAAAGAAAAAAATATATATATATGAAAATCAAATCAAAAGTTTAGTTTTATCTTCAAGTTCGTTGTATTTATTTTGCTTTGTAATTATGACAAAGGAGTTAATGTGAGTGATATTGAATGAAATAAGTTTGGGGGTGAGAGATCAAAAGAATGCTTGAGCGAGTTCAATAAATAGGCGAGTGCTGAGAAGAAAATATTGAGTGGGTGAAATAAGGAAGGATGAGGAGTGCTCTGATTATTCGTTTGTATCCATTAAATTCCTACCCTTTTAACCCAGCCTTACATTACAAGCTTTTAAAGACCTATTGACTCTTGTTTTGATTTATGAAATATTTGCTATTAGTTGGATAGTGGGCAAAGCTGATGAACGATTAGAGTGACTGGAGCGAACCTGAGTGAAATGAGAATGAAGCCCTTACCTGTAGCTACATTAGTTGAACCAACAATTAGAAGAGAATGAGAATAAACGCACACACACACGAAGATTTCTAAGTGAGTTATTTTCAATGCACTAATATGAATTATTCATTTTGCAAAGTGTTTCACTTGGTGTTTTAGTATGGATCTATTTCAAGCTGAGACAAATTACCGAAAATCTTGATTAAGATTGTTTTACCATTGTTATATTTTATTGAGTAGATTTTAAATTGAGATTATATATTTGTGTGAACTGACTTGCATTTTGTTCGCTTGAGGACAAGCTTTCATTCAAGTTTGGGGGTGTGATAAGTGTGTATTTGACACACTTATTTATACTTGATTTGATAAGTTTTTCTCTCAAGTGTTTGAAAGAATTTGATAAATTTTGTGGAAGTGTGCAGAAATTATATTTATAACATGAAGTGGAAAAGGGGTAAAAGTCAAAGGTCAAGAAAAGAAAAGATGGAGAACTACGATTTCATACAACTACAAGAAGCAGCGATCGATCTTTATACATGTAGAGATCGATCGCTACACATATCAGCAAAAATTGAAGGAAGCAGCGATTGATCTCTAACACATGCCAGAGATCGATCGCCGTACATATGAAGAAGAAGCAGCGATCGATCACTACATATGCCAGAGATCAATCGCTATACTACATATGCCAGCAAAGAAAAGAAATGCAGTGATCGATCTCTATACATATAAGAGATCGATCGCTTATCAATCTACAAATTTGGAAAGTCAATTATTTTAATCTCTGCCGTTAATTTGAGGAAAGAATTAATCAGAGCCGTTGATTGAGTTGAAAGACAACATTAAAAACCTAACGAGACAGTGCCTTTAGGTCATTCTGAATTCGGCGACAGAGAGAGCGGAAGTGATTTTGGAGGCGATTCAGCAGCGGAGAATTTCCAGCATAGTTTTCTTCTATTTTCTTTAATCATAAAAACCATGCACATCTTTTTATTTGTTGTTTATTTTTCATTCAGTATGAACTAAACTTTCTGTTCTAGGGTTTCGACGTAACTTTGCTATGATTATTTATTTTTCTTAATTCAGGTTCTTAATATTCTGTTCCTTTTCTGTGTTGAGTAATTTATTCTGAACGTAATACTTAGGTTTGCTTGATCACAAAAACTAAGAACTTTAGGGTTAGTTCGGGATGCGAGAGCGGATAATTTAACCGTGCACTGAATAACTTGCCTTAAAAAGGATCCTAGGCTAGAGATAGTTAGGGCGTTTGAGTGGTAATATAATTTCTTGCTCTTAATGTATTCAATTAATTTTCAGGATTAGAGACCGATAGGTGATAATTCGTTAATTGAATAAGTTTGTCTTTGCTCAAGAGAAATTGATGAATATTTTTGTGAAATTGCCATCAACACGAAGGAATAAGATTTAGTTACTTGAATTAGGTTTAATAAATAGGATTAACTAAGTGAAATCGGAACCCTGGATTTTATTATCATATAATCTTACTCTTTTACATTCAGATCTTTTATTTAAATTGTTGTTTTATTTTTATTTGAATTATTTTAGTTTTAAAATCCAAAAACCACTTATTATTTCTTTTCAAATTAAACTGAAAATTAGATATTCAATATTTAACATAATTATTCCTCGTGGGATCGACACTCGTACTTATACACACTTTATTACATTTGCGACACGTGCACTTGCGTATTACGATTTTTCGCAACAGAGAGTAATATTTAATCAAATTTACACTTACAGATTGTCATCATAAAAAATGGGGAGATTGTTGACTTAAATAGTGTTTAAGTCTAACTAAGTTTTTGATGATGTATTTTGTCTGTTAAGTATGTAATTTGATTATATTTATTAAATGAGAATAATGAATTATGCTTGTGATTTAATCTGTTGGAAATGCCATTGGAAATGGTATTTTAGTTGTTTAACAACTGTGATTAAGTGTACAGGGCTAAATAGTTTAACAGGGCTGAAAGATCGATAGACAAAGTGTTCACCCACCGGTGAAGTCGTCCAAAGGAGAAGTATTTAAAAGACTACTTCTACCGATTGCATTTCGAGTTCTCAAAGCCTACATCTACCGATAATATTCAAAAGAAGACTTCTACCGACAAACAATATATTTCGGTGGCTTAGCGAAGAAAAAGTTACGTCTACCGATCGCTACACGACAAAAGCTACGTTTACCAACAAACAGTACCGGTTCGAGAATTGCAAAGTTGCATCTACCGATAGTGGTTCAACTGGTTAAAGAAACTTATACCGATGGCGGTTCAGCGCTATAATGCTTCTGCCGATGGAGTTTCAACGTGCTTCTGCCGATGGCGTTCAAAGCTTACATCTGCCGATAGCATTTCAAGTTGTATCTGCCGATGGCGTTCAAAGCTTACATCTGCCGATAGCATTGCAAGTTACATCTGCCGGTACCGGTTCAAGCACTTAATGTCGCATCATCCGATGGCGTTTCAAGGTGCTTCTGCCGATAGTATTTTAAAGACTTCCACCGGTGATCTTCCGCTAGAATTCAAAATAACTGCGAAGCAACAGTGACCTTGCCCAGAGCTTTAACTTCTGATCATTAATGGCGACGAGCAAACAGCAGCCCCAGAAAGCAACGGCTAGCTATCTCTGTACGGATGCTGCTCCAACGGTAATAAAATTTTCATATTTAGATAAGGAGCATTGAAGTTCATAGCCGATTGCAGACAGAGTATTTAAGCCGAGGAAATAGCTCGAAGAACCAACTTTTTGCAAAAATCAATTCTGAGCCCTAACGAGCGTAATTCTCATACTCTGTAATTTTCATCTACTTCTCTCAAAATTCTGTAACTGGAGATTTCTATCTTTTAGAGAATGTAGTCTGTATTGAAAAAACTCACTATTCTGAAAAGGCAGTGGATTGTCGCCCGTGAAGAACAATCCAGTTTGTAAAGGCAGTAGATCGAAGCCCGAAATTTTGATCTTGTTTTGCTCGTGAGGAGAAGGTTAAGAATCTTCAAGGGGGAGCCTTGGAGCGTGGACGTAGGCAAGTTTAGCCGAACCACGTTAAAAATCTCGGTGTTAATTTCTCTCTCTCTCTCACTATTTTATTTGATTGCATGCTGTTAGCTTAGAAATTTGAGACAAAAGAGAAATTGATTAGATTAAAATTTAAATTAAAAGTCTAATTTACCCCCTCTTAGACAATCTCGATCCTACAGAAAGGTTTTGCACTCTTTGTTCATACAATTTTGTTCTGGCCCATGGTTTAAGACCTTCGATGAAAGTGAAGATCTTGTCTTTTTTTGACATATCTCTAATATTCAGCATGAGTCCCGAAAATTGTTTGACATATTCACGAATGCTTGTAGTCTGCTTTAGGTCTCAAAGTAGTCTACGAGCATTGAACTCAACATTTTCTAGGAAGAATTGATCCTTTAATTGCCTTTTTAGTTCTTCCCAAGTATCAATTGCACATTCGCCAATATTGATATCGTGATATTTCGATCTCCACCAAAGCTTTGCATCACCAGTAAGATGCATTGTGGCCAAGGTCACTTTCGAATCATCATCCGTTTTAGTGGCCTTAAAGTATTGTTCCATGTCGAAGATGAAATTCTCTATTTCTTTTGTATCCCGGGCTCCCCCAAAGGGTTTTGGCTCAGGGGTTTTCACTCGACTGAATTCAGCAGCAATAGTAATCTGGGTTTGACTCCTCATGGCTCTCATGGTAAGGTTTAGTTTAATGTTGATCTTGGCAATCTCGACCCTGAGAGAATCAAACATTGTTTTGAAGTCCATGGTCACTTGCGACATAGTTTCTGACAACTGGGTATGAGCTAGCTCGAGCTCATTGACATGCTCCAGGATCCCGATTATTGCACCTGTGGAACTTTCTCCCTTGTCAACTCCCTTTCCCTTTTCTTGTCGGGATTTGAGAGTCTCCACTCGATCCAACAGCTCTGGAATCGGTATGGCGTCTATTCTGTTGTGAATAGCAGCTATTTCAGTAGGAAATTCAGACATTTCCTTCATTCGTTCATCTATGAATCGAATGTTATCCGGTATGTCTTGCAGATACCATATTTCTTCTTCCAACTCGACGAGGTGCTCGAGTTGATCCGATGGTGCACTCGGCCTTTCCATCGAACTCTTCTTCGGCATGATTTCTCACGATTTTTGAGCCAACCAGGCTCTGATACCAACTGTCACGGTCCTACTTTCAAGGGGCGTAACGAGACCGTGTGGCACCCAATATCACACTTGTACTGAGTCAGCCAACAAGCATGCCAACAGCACCGAGTATCCACTTCGTTAGAGCGAGCTTGTGTCTAACGAGTAAGCAACAAGCGAGCGAGATTAACCGAAAAGAGCGTCATTGAGCATAGTATGCATAAAGAGAGTGTGTGTAAAAAGCTTGTTCATTGATTGGCAGCAAATTACATCGGTGGGTAGGGGGGTCTACGTGCAGTCATGTCTCTCCCCCTAAAGAGCAATCCGGACCATCTCCATTATAGCAGTAGTATACATGCTATAGTGGCGAGGAGTCACACTTGAGATATAAAAGGAAAATAAATACAACTGAAGTACTTAAAAAGGAAATAAACCTACCTAACAGCATGGGCGGCCATAGGCAACATGCTTTGGACAAGTCCGGACCTTGACACGGCGCGCGCACACTGGGAGCACATCGCTCGGCCACCGGGTGCGCGGCACACTCCCAGTGTGCGCGCGTCGCCTACCCATGTGGCGCGCACTGGGCAACCGATCGATCGACGCCCTCCTTGGTGCCGACCATACGCGCCTCAGTCGATCGATCACGTGCATCAGACATTCACCGATCGATCGGCCCTTGGCCACAATCGATCTGCTGCGCGCGCATCCTGCGTACCCAGCGCAACCCCCTGCACACGAGTACGTACAACGCACCTTACACACCCACTTCTACATTTTCCACATTTCCTTCACCTACATTTCACATTAAACTTACCAAAAACCATCCCCAACCTCTTTAAACGTAAAATACTTCAAAACCCCAAAAACCCAACTCAAAACGTAGCTCAAAATGTGTTAGAAAACATAGTGGAATTTAAGAAATCAAACTGCATGGATTGATCTAAAAACCAAACGTATCCATGCACAACCTAATAGCCCAAACAGTTCCGGTATGTTTTTCAAAAAAATAACTATCTAGACAAAAGTTCAAAACATCAACCTAAATCACAAAAGACTATACAACGTGATATACACCTTGAAATGTCACCCATGGGTCAAAAATATGCCTGACTGCCGCAACCAACCCCGGAAGATTGTCCTACCAACTGCACCTACACATCGGCCTGAGGCTCTTAATCCTCATCCGTACGATCCGTACCTACATCATAGAGTTCAACTAATGATTCTAAAGCTCAGTAAGATCATATAATGCAAAGGATGCACGTGCTATACATGAACGTTTCAAAAACATGAACATTACTTTACATTTACATTCAAGTGAACATGTGGTTTAAGTGGGGCTTATAGGGAGTGGGAAACATTACGCACTTGACGTGGGTTAGAAGTTTTGTCTGATCCCATAGAAGGATAAAATAACATGTTTGTCCGTGGCGAAACAAACATATTTCGGGGGCCGAATTGAAAAACCCTCATAGTTCGGAGCTCAATTGACGAAAAAAATTATTCGGGGGTCGAATTGACGAAAAAAATTGTTCAGGGGCCGAATTGAAAACCCCTCATAGTTCGGGGGCTGAATTGACGTAAAAAATTGTTCGGGGACCGAATTGGAAAACCTTCATAATTTAGGGGCCGAATTGACCAAAATCATAGTAAGGGGGTCGAATTGAAAACACTCACAGTTCAGGGGTTGAATTGAAGAAAAAAATTGTTCGGGCGCCAAATTGAAAAACTTTCATAATTCGGGGGTTGAATTGACGAAAAAAATTATTCGGGCGCCGAATTGGAAAACCTTCATAGTTCGGGGGCCGAATTGACAAAAAAATTGTTCGGGGGTCGAATTGAAAAACTCTCATAGTTCGGGGATTGAATTGACAAAAAAAATTGTGCGGGGGCCGAATTGGAAAACCTTTATAATTTGGGGGCCGAATTGAAAAACCCTCATAGTTCGGGGACTGAATTGACGAAAAAAATTGTTCAGGGGCCGAATTGAAAAACCTTCATAGTTCGGGGGCCGAATTGAAAAACCCTTATAGTTTGGAGGCTGAATTAACGAAAAAAATTGTTCAATTGAAAAACCTTCATAGTTCGGGGGACGAATTGACGAAAAAAATTATTCGGGGGCCGAATTAAAAAACCTTCATAGTTCTAGGGTCGAATTGACGAAAAAAATAGTTCAGGGGCCAACTTGAAAAACCCTCATAGTTCGGGGACTGAATTGACGAACAAAATTGTGCGGGGACCGAATTATAAAACCTTCATAATTCAGGGGCCGAATTGACCAAAATCATAGTTCGGGGGCCGAATTGAAAAATACTCATAGTTCGGGGGCTGAATTGATGAAAAAAATTGTTCGGGCGCCGAATTGAAAAACCTTCATAGTTCGGGGGTTGAATTGACAAAAAAAATTATTCAGGGGCCGAATTGGAAAACCTTCATAGTTCGGGGGCCGAATTTACAAAAAAAATTGTTCGGGGCTGAATTGAAAAACCCTTATAGTTCGGGAATTGAATTGACTAAAAAAATTGTGCGTGGGTCGAATTGGAAAACCTTTATAGTTCGGGGGCTGAATTGAAAAATCCTCATACTTCGGGGACTGAATTGACGGAAAAAATTGTTCGGGGGCCGAATTGAAAAACCTTCATAGTTCGGGGGCCGAATTGAAAAAACCTCATAGTTTGGGAGCTGAATTGACGAAAAAAATTGTTCAATTGAAAAACCTTCATAGTTTGGGGACCGAATTGACGAAAAAAATTGTTTAGGGTTAGAATTAAAAAACCTCATAGTTCGGTGTCTGAATTTAAATATCCACAATAGTTTGGTGGCTGAATTGCCGAAACAAATTGTTCGGGGGTCGAATTGACGAAAGAAAATGTTCGCGGTCTGATTTGAAAAATAATTAATGATAATTATCTGAAAAATAACACGTATATTTAATAATTGACAAATATACTGATACTGCAGGCGATACTATGACATTCACTGTTAATATATATGTATTACTTTGATTTATCCCTCAAATTTAAGCAATTTATAATTAAAAACACTTGTTGAATAAATCTTTTTCAAGAATTAACCTTTTTGTCATGCTTTTGTTTTGATTTGTTATAACTATAACATTGGGAGGAAGAGTGTGATGACCCGGATGTGTAAGTATGGTACGATGGCTGCACGAAACGGAACCCGGATGGCGGTACGTCCGCGCGGGAGAACCGGAAGGTGACGGGTCGTAAAAAGGGGGTCGTCACAATCCCACATCGCTTGGGGAAGTATCTAGAAATGAAACATATGTAAAGAGACCATCCCAACATAGCAAGACGCGTTTTGGAGCACGATTGGCAACGGATCCCATAAGAACTCCGAAGTTAAAACTGCTTCGGCGAGAGCAATTCTAGGTTGGGTGACCTTCCGGGAAGTTTTCTCGCCAAACAAAGCCGTGAGGGGAGGTATTGGGGGGTCGTCACAATCCCACATCGCTTGGGGAAGTATCTAGAAATAAACATATGTAAAGAGACCATCCCAACATAGCAAAAAGCGTTTTGGAGCACGATTGGCAACGGATCCCATAAGAACTCCGAAGTTAAAAGTACTTCGGCGAGAGCAATTCTAGGTTGGGTGACCTTCCGGGAAGTTTTCCTCGCCAAACAAAGCCGTGAGGGGAGGATTTGGGTTACAGCCCAATCCCAAGAGCAGTACAGCCTAATCCCAAGAGAGGACAATATCTTGCTGGGAAAAGGAGTCGTTACAAATGGGATCAGAGCCTGTACCCAACCGGAAATGTGGCCAACGAGGACGTTGGGCCCCCGAGGGGGGTGATTGTGATGACCCGGATATGTAAGTATGGTACGATGGCTGCACGAACCGGAACCCGGATGGCTGTACGTCCGCGCGGGAGAACCGGAAGGTGACGGGTCGTAAAAAGGGGGTCGTCACAATCCCACATCGCTTGGGGAAGTATCTAGAAATAAAACATATGTAAAGAGACCATCCCAACATAGCAAAAAGCGTTTTGGAGCACGATTGGCAACGGATCCCATAAGAACTCCGAAGTTAAAAGTACTTCGGCGAGAGCAATTCTAGGTTGGGTGACCTTCCGGGAAGTTTTCTCGCCAAACAAAGCCGTGAGGGGAGGATATTGGGTTACAGCCCAATCCCAAGAGCAGACAATATCTTGCTGGGAAAAGGGGTCGTTACAAATGGGATCAGAGCCTGTACCCAACCGGAAATGTGGCCAACGAGGACGTTGGGCCCCCGAGGGGGGTGATTGTGATGACCCGGATATGTAAGTATGGTACGATGGCTGCACGAACCGGAACCCGGATGGCTGTACGTCCGCGCGGGAGAACCGGAAGGTGACGGGTCGTAAAAAGGGGGTCGTCACAATCCCACATCGCTTGGGGAAGTATCTAGAAATGAAACATATGTAAAGAAACCATCCAAACATAGCAAGACGCGTTTTGGAGCACGATTGGCAACGGATCCCATAAGAACTCCGAAGTTAAAAGTGCTTCGGTGAGAGCAATTCCAAATTGGGTGACCTTCCGGGAAGTTCTCTCGCCAAACAAAGCCGTGAGGGGAGGATATTGGGTTACAGCCCAATCCCCAGAGCGGACAATATCTTGCTGGGAAAAGGGTTCGTTACAAAGAGTTTTTAGGCAATTCAAAAAACCAAGTAAACAATGTTGTGTCCTTGTTTGATAACAAACCATATCTTAGGAATGTTGATCTACCGTGATGCTTGACTCTAACAAAAGGAGCAAATAACATGTCATACTTATTAGTCAAATAAGTTGTATCAAAACTTGCTACATCTCCAAATTCTTGATAAGCAATTTTACTTATTTCATCTACCCAAAATAGATTCTTTAATCGTCAATTGTTGTTAGAATCCATCATGTAAAAGAAATTTGAACTATTAACTTGCATTTTCAAAAAAATAATTTTAAATTGCAACACAAGTTTCATCCCCAAGACGCAACTATAACGACCCTTTTTTCCAGTAAGATATTGTCCGCTCTGGCGATTGGGCGGTAGCCCAATATCCTCCCCTCACGGCTTTGTTTAGCGAGGACTTCCCAGTCGGTCACCCAACCTGGTACTACTCTCGTCGAAGCACTTTTAACTTCGGAATTCTTATGGGATCCGTCAATTGTGCTCCAAAACGCGTTTTACTATCTTGGGAATGTCTCTTTACATATGTTTCATTTCCACATACTTCTCCAAGCGATGTGGGATTGTGACGACTCCCTTTTTACGATCCGCCACCTTCCGATTTGCCCTCGCGGACGTACCGCCATTCGGGTTCCAGTTCGTGCAGCCATCGTACACATGCTTACACATCCGGGTCATCATAATCACCCCCCCTTGGGGGCCTAACGTCCTCGTTGGCCACATTTCTGGTTAGGTACAGGCTCTGATACCATTTATAACGACCCTTTTTTCCAGTAAGATATTGTCCGCTCTGGCGATTGGGCGGTAGCCCAATATCCTCCCCTCAATGCTTTGTTTGGCGATGACTTCACAGTCGGTCACCCAACCTGGTACTACTCTCGTCGAAGCACTTTTAACTTCGGAATTCTTATGGGATCCGTCAATTGTGCTCCAAAATGCGTCTTACTATCTTGGGAATGTCTCTTTACATATGTTTCATTTCCACATACTTCTCCAAGCGATGTGGGATTGTGACGACTCCCTTTTTACGATCCGCCACCTTCCGATTTGCCCTCGCGGACGTACCGCCATTCGGGTTCCAGTTCGTGCAGCCATCGTACACATGCTTACACATCCGGGTCATCATAATCACCCCCCCTTGGGGGCCTAACGTCCTCGTTGGCCTCCGGGTCATCATAATCACCCCCCCTTGGGGGCCTAACGTCCTCGTTGGCCACATTTCTGGTTAGGTACAGGCTCTGATACCATTTATAACGACCCCTTTTCTCAATAAGATATTATCCGCTCTGGGAATTGGACCGTAGCCTAATATCCTCCCCTCAATGCTTTGTTTGGCGATGACTTCACAGTCGGTCACCCAACCTGGTACTACTCTCGCCGAAACACTTTTAACTTCGGAGTTCTTATGGAATCCGTTGCCAATTGTGCTCCAAAATGCGTCTTACTATCTTGAGAATGTCTCTTTACATAAGTTTCATTTTCACATACTTCCCCAAGCGATGTGGGATTGTGATGACTCCTTTTTATGACCCGTCACCTTCTGATTCGCCCGCACAGACGTACCGCCATCTGGGTTCCGGTTCGTGCAGCCATCGTACACATACTTACACATCCGGGTCATCACAGCAACTATCTCATTTTACTCAAATAATTATAACAATATTTCTCAATAAAAGAAACATTCTAATAGTGTTTGACATAATTGATGCCAAATTCACAATAACAGTGCACACAAACACACTTTAATATTCATAAACACGTAAAATAAAATAGTTTAACAGATATTCGAAGGTCTACTATTCTTCCCTAATAGAGATTCGAAGTTCTGTCATTCCTTCTAACTCCACACCAAAATTCTTAGATCATTTAACAACTCTGAGAATTCTATTTCCTCTCATCCCCCATTTATTCTCTAATTCAAACTAGAAACTACCTTTAATTCAAAATAAAAACTATCCAAACATATTTTCTAAGATATCTTTAATACAATATATTATTACATTTCCTAACACATCCTTGTGTCCACAAGGCTCGATTATAATAGAATTAAAGTCCTTAACTGGTTTAATCATTGCTCTATATTTACTTCAAGCTTTCTCATACAGTTGACCAGTGACTACAAGCATAAGTTGCTCATTTAACTTCCATTAAAGTCCTTAACTGGTTTAATCATTGCTCTATATTTACTTCAAGCTTTCAAGCTTTCTCATACAGTTGACCAGTGACTACAAGCATAAGTTGCTCATTTAACTTCCCCGTCGCTTCCTTTGGTTGAACTTCTTTTTCCGATAGGAAATCTTACAATATTTCCACATTTAATTTGAAATTTGATCAATTCCTCCCTACTATAAAAAACCATCCAACATATGGTTCCTTCATATTATTAGTAACAATTATATCGCTATTCAAATTATCAACTTCATTCTCATCTTTCTAACATACTTCAAGAGGATTATCTATTTCCGTGTTGCAACTTTTTCCAAACTTGAAATTAGAAATAACATAATGTTGATTACAATAGAACAAATCAATAACCTAAAACTATATTTAATTTACACCTATTTAAATCTTTTACCCAATAACTAGTACGATCAAACTGTAGAGATTAGCTCCAATTGTAATCCAAAAATACAGACTAACAATGAATCATAACTTATACTTTAAAGCATTACGTTATAGAAGAGAGAGAGAGAGAGAGCCGCTTAAGAAATATCATGCATAAAAACCTAGAATGAGAAAGAAAATGAAAGAGAGAACACCAAGAGAAAGATTAGGATGTTAGATATGCGAATAGGGTTTGGAATTTCCAATTCCATTCCAGCCATTCATTTCGATTTGGAGAGCAAAAATCGAATTATGTTGATCAATTTGACCTATCTTACAAAATTGCACCTAATTTAGTCCAACCATGAACAACCCTAAATATCGTACATATTTCATGTAGTGAAGTGTTCATGTGTTAAAACATAAAGCATAAAGAAAGTGAATTTATTCAAACAGCGCCCGTGGCCTAATGGATAAGGCGTCTGACTTCTAATCAGGCGATTGTGGGTTCGAGTCCCACCGGGCGTGCTTTTTACTTTTTTGGTCTTGGAACCGATTTGAGTCTTCCTCCTGCTCCAGCCCATTTCCACTCTCCATTTTTCTTTTGCTCGGTGCTCTGACTTCACTCCTAATTCAGTGTTTAATCCTTTGTTTCTTCTCGATTTCTCCCTCAAATTTCCATGCGTCTCACCCGGAATTTTGTATTTCTTCATTGAATTCTCTTTTACGCTTCCACTTCTAGGTTGCAGGATCCTAATTCTTCCGGATTTCCACCGTCTTTTTTAGGTAAACGTCTGTTTGTCTTCTTCTTTCTTCCGTGATTTTTCTTTTTCTCGTTCTTTCGAGTTACGTAGCTGATATGCTCATCGGGTTCTTCTACTTTTTCTGATACGATTATTTTTGTGTCTTAGTCTGTTCGATTCTTGGCGATCTTGGGCTTATGGGATTTGTTGGGTTATCTTTGAGGAATTGTGTCTTTACAGTACCATTCTGGTACGAAAATTAATTGAATTTGTCCCTTATATCAACTGTCTCTCTGTTATCGATTCAGTATACATGATTTGTTCATCGTATTGATACCCAATGGGATAACTATAAGCTGCCTGAAAATCGACCTAAATTATTATTTTACTTGCATGAAGTTGTGATACTTAGAATGATAGGTGTACTTTGACTGCAAATTCGAATGCGGGAATAGAGTTTTTGCTGCCTGTGTGGAGTTATGATTCAAGGACTTTGGAGTTGCACTTGTACTCTTAGGGACAAATGACACTCTGTACAAAAGCTTAAACTTCTACTGCTATGCTAAAATTAATGCTAAATCTTAAGGTGTGCATGTAATACACAGCAGACTGTAACTACTTATAATTTTGAACATAAGTTGATGTTTGAGATATCTATCAATATCAAATCATCCCAGGCAAGCTGTTTAGCAGTTAATGTAGATTTAGTCTGTTATCTTTGGGCGAATTGTAATTGTTTGGGTGTGAACTGTGAGAGTCCGCCATGTGAAGGTAATGAGAGTCTGGTGGGGCTCAGTCCATACCCGTTGGGGTGTACAATATCACATTGCTTGAGAGAGTGAAAAATACATAGTTTATAAATGGAGTTCCTCTCCCTACCTAGTACAACGCGTTTTGGGGATGACCCCAAGAACAAATTTGTGCAGGCTCTGGTCCAAAACGGACAATATTGTACTAGGCGGATCATAGGGGCGTCACAAATGGTATCAGAGCTAGGTTACCAACCGAAAATGTGGCCGACGGAGATGTCGGGTCCTCAAGAGGAGGGGGGGGGGGGGGGGGGGGGGGGGGAGAGATTGTGACAGCTCGCCCTGTGAAGGCAAGAACGACACAAAATTCTGTTGATTGTGAGGGCCCAACCTATATCAGTGGGGTGCACAATCTCACATCGCTTGGGAGAGTGAAAATTGTACGGTTTATAAATAGAGTTTTCCTCCTTACCTAATATAATACGTTTTGGGGCTGATCCCAAGAACAAATCCGTGCGGGTTGTGGTACAAAGTAGACAATATTGTACTGGGAGCACCGGGGGACTCCACATGAACTGTGTAGGAAACCAATTTCTACCAATCACTGCTTTTAGTTTAACAACTATTTTTGCAACATATCAACACCTAAAAATATGTAGTCTATATGTCTCCTACTTTGTCTCGTCTTATTCTATAACAACTTTTTTTTTCGTTATATTCAGGTACCCCTCTGTGAAGACAAATAATTATTTCTAAGGAGACGATGATGTCTATGCCAAATATAACAAGGTCGATGGTTTCTTCAGATTCCTCAGAGAAAGGGACAGAACTGATGGCAGATTCGAAGGCCAATGCATGCTATGCGCCTTCATATCAACTAATCAGAAGCACTTCAGATGGTCCTGTTGCAATTTTCTGGGACATTGAAAACTGTCCTGTCCCTAGTGATGTCCGTCCTGAAGATGTTGCTGGGAGTATTAGGATGGCATTAAGAGTACACCCTGTGATTAAAGGGGCAGTAATGATGTTCTCTGCATATGGGGACTTTAATGCCTTCCCAAGGCGACTCAGAGAAGGTTGCCAAAGAACCGGGGTGAAACTTGTTGATGTTCCAAATGGTAGGAAAGATGCTGCTGATAAGGCTATTCTGGTCGATATGTTTCTTTTTGCCCTTGATAACCCTCCGCCTTCTTCCATTATGCTTATTTCGGGGGATGTTGATTTTGCTCCAGCACTTCACATACTTGGTCAACGAGGATATACTGTGATTCTTGTCATTCCTTCTGGGGTAGGCGTTTCATCTGCCCTTAGCAATGCCGGCAAGTTTGTGTGGGATTGGCCAAGTGTGGCTCGTGGGGAAGGATTTTCACCCGCCATGAAGGCTGTGATGTCTTCTAGAGGAACAGGTATTGCTGATGTTTCTGGGTATTTTGCTGGAGTTAATATGAACGACAACTTAGACGGCCAAATGGAAGAAGAAGCTATTGTGTATAGAGGAATCTCACAAAGATATTATAATTCAAGAGATTTCTCAATAGTAACTCAATCTGTCTCTGAGTATAATAGTTCTTTGATAATGCCTTGTTTGCCTGCAACCTCAAGATCGCATAGTCTACCATCTGGTTTAAACGAGGTATCGAGTTGTCCTATATCATCAATTGATCAGAACGAATTGACTTGGGTACAACCTGGGGATCTAAATGGTCTGAAGCACCAGCTGACAAGGCTGCTAGAACTTTCGGGGGGATGTTTGCCTCTATCTCGGGTGCCTGCAGAGTACCTAAAGGTTTTCGGAAGGCCCCTTTACGTTGCTGAGTATGGTGTATTCAAGCTCATCAATCTTTTCAAGAAAATGGAAGATTTATTATGCGTAGAGGGCAAAGGTCCGAAGAAATTTGTTTATCTTAGAAATTCAAAAGCATACCCAGGTGCACCGCCATTGATACTGGCAAAGAAGGAAAATAAGAAAGGGAAAGAGGTAGTGGAAGATAATGCAGATATAGGCTCTTCCGAGGAGTACTCCGATGAAGAAAGAGTGGTTCCGATAGAACTTAGTGGGAGGAATGTTGCAGTGGGGACAAATTATAATGCTAATCTGAAACAGTTCAAACATGAGCTCCAAGAGATTCTTGTAAGCTATTCGTGTCGAATTTTCTTGGGATATTTCGAGGCAATTTACCTGCAACGCTACAAAAAGCCGTTAGACTACGCACAATTCGGCGTTTATAATCTGGAAGAGCTTTTTGAGAAAGTAAGTGATGTTGTTGTGTTGCAGGAAGAAGCAGAGAGCAAGAAGAAGTTTGTGGTGGCATTAGGTGGCTAAGTTTCATGGCTAAAACATCATATCGTCATTAACTCACCTGTATGCATAGCTGCTCTCTCTCTCTCTCTCTCGTTGCCATTAATTTTTTTTTTTTTTTTTGAGTTTGTAATGCTTCTACTAAATTTCATAAGCAACGATGTTAGAGGCTGGTAGTAGTTTTTAAATCTTCCTCCAGCATGTTCTGCATCAAATATCAATATGATTGAGAATCCAGATTCCAGATGAGACTGGGACAGAGTGGTTGTACATTTTGATCAACTGCTAATGCGACATGTGTAGCTAAATACAACACTTGTTTTTTTTTTCCCTAATGAATACCAAATGTGCTTATTATGGTTCTGTTATTCTTGTTTCACAATTCCTTGTATCTTTAAATGCTATATTTTGAGTTAGGAAGTTGTTTACCAAACTGGAGAAACACTCAATAGAACTGTTTAGGAGAAACTTCATGATAAAATGCCTCACCCTTGACTTTTAGGAATGGAGAATCAAAAGGGCACATCTTGGTGGGTAAGTAAAGAACGAATTGTTCTACTTCACAAAAGAACTTTATAACTAAACCAAGTTAGTGCCTAACTGACTCTTACTTTATGACTAAGTGCCTAAGTGACCGTAATTCTAAGTTTTAAGCAAATTTAGTGGGTGAGTGACCAGCCAGGGAACTGATTATAGTTCAAAAGATGACTAATAAAACTTAAGAGGATAAACTTAAAAGGTGACTTGAGTTTCTTCACGGTGAAGACACTTGTTGGTCAATGAAGCTTCTTTTAGGGGTGGAATCGGTCAGGTCACGGCTGGTTTGATTTCAAATTTTTTATACCGAACCCATCGGTCTTCGAAACCGATCTCAAACTAGACTGATATTTTTGGTTTACTCTGTTAAGTTTCTGTTCTCATTTTTTTTGGGTTTAAACTCGATTTTGTTCGATTTTAACTCAGTTTGAGCCGGTTTTGACCGGTTTAGTTCTATAATTTGTAATATTTAATATGAAAATTTAAAAAATTATAGAAATATTAAAAATTCAGTTTGGTTCGATTTTGTTCGGCTTTTGAAAGAAGGAACTAAGAACTGAACCGAAAATCTCTCAATAAATTAAGAAAAAAAAAATTTGTGGTTTTACGGCTGATCTTGAATGGTAGCATGCCATTTATAGATTCTAGTCTTACTCTAACTTTAGTGCAGTTGAATAATTTTACGTTAATCTTTTAATTTTACATTCTAATTATATCTTATGACACGATACTCATTAATTGATATAATTAATATATTATTTTATTTATTTATTATTTATCTTAATTAAACATTTTTGTGCAATAATAGATTAGGAAAATTGATTTTTTGATTCTGATTTGAGCGAGGCCATCACATTTACTTGATCATCGAGATTGAAGGAATGGCACCTTAATTTTCACATCAAACATTT
>CM039513.1:11394410-11518438 GCA_022432975.1 Begonia masoniana
TGGTTTTCGGGAGATGACGTGATCCCAGTATGCAAGGCTGTCTTGGAGGCTTACAGGGATCTCGGCACTAGAGGGAACCGACAAAAGACGCGGATGATGTGGTTAATCGACGAACTCGTAAGTTTGTAGTTTAACTTTATCGAATGCTTATTGGAGAACATAAAAAATCTGCAGGCCCCATTTAGCTCGGTTTATTTAAGTGTATTGACTTATCGCATTAAGCTATAACTTGATGAATTTCGGCTATAAATGGAGCTTTTTGTTCATTTGATAAAAATTTGAATCTACACAGGGTATTGAAGGATTCAGGGCAGAAGTGGAGAAGAGAATGCCAGGGAAAGAGCTGGAGAGAGGATCGTCTGAAGAGCTTGTTAAAAAACAATGGGAGAGGAGGGATTATCTCGGAGTGCATCCACAAAAACAAGAAGGTCTCAGCTACGTCGGACTACACATTCCTGTTGGCCGAGTCCAAGCAGACGACATGGATGAGCTGGCCCGATTAGCTGACGAATACGGCACGGGTGAGCTAAGGCTCACAGTCGAACAAAACATCATCCTCCCCAATGTCCCAAACTCAAAGCTCGAAGCTTTACTAGCCGAGCCTCTCCTAAAGAACCGGTTTTCGCCCGAACCGCCTCTTCTGATGAAAGGGCTGGTGGCTTGCACCGGCAACCAGTTTTGCGGGCAGGCGATTATCGAGACGAAGGCAAGGGCGTTGCAGGTGACAGAGGAGGTGGAGAGGCTGGTGTCGGTCAAAAGGCCGATTCGAATGCACTGGACGGGGTGTCCGAATACGTGCGGGCAAGTGCAGGTGGCCGATATTGGGTTCATGGGGTGCATGACAAGGGATAAGAATGGGAAGACTTGTGAAGGAGCTGATGTGTTCTTGGGTGGGAGAATTGGGAGTGATTCACATTTAGGGGATGTTTACAAGAAGGGTGTCCCTTGTAAGGACTTGGTGCCATTGGTTGTGGACATTCTGATAAACCACTTTGGAGCTGTTCCAAGAAACAGAGAGGAGGAAGAAGAAGATTAGTTGTGGAGGTGGGCTTTTTGTAATTTTCTGATACTTTTTTTTTAGCATTTGGATTGAGGGAAAAACAGCCAGACCCAATGGAAGTAATAGTTGAATTGTTGTAATAAAAATGTCATTTTTCAAACTGAAAACAGGGTCTGTCTGAATTTTCAAGACTCGTTCCAATGGATAGAAACTCCAGAGCAAACCCTTCTCACTCAGTTTTCTTCAAGTCTATTTGAAATAAAATAGTGAAATGATTATGAAGTACACATAAAAATACACATACTTTAAATGTCGATCGATTTGAATGGATGAATCTAGGCGTAACTGACAACTCTATATTTTAGAGTTAGTATACCAAGATTTTGCATGGAGTTTGATAATTGTTCTATAGAAAATATCATACTTTAGATTTAGCTTTTATTTTCTTCTTCCCGGTAGAACAAAGGAAGTCGCACGACGACAAGTGAATCTTCGACAGTTGACGACCACAGAGGACTTCTTTACTGTTTTATTGGTTTCCTTCGATTATTCACTACGTTGAATTCTGCTGATTTATTTTGTATGTTTTTTTATCATCAACTAATTTTCTTTTAAACTGAGATGATAAAATACCTAATTGATGTTTGTGTGCGCTGTAATTTTATCAATTAGTTTAGGGAAAAAACCAATTATAGACATGTACTACGAGTTATTTTCAATTATAAACACAAACTATCAATTTTTACAATTCAAAACATGTACTTTGAATAATGTTCCAATTATAGACATGTCGGACGGACGGACTCACTCTCCGTCCGTCCGGACTTCATTTTCGCCAGACAGCGGACGGACGGTCTATATTACCGTCCGTCCGTTCGTGTCAAGCCAATTAAAAGATGCCACGTGCACGGACGGACGGAACATTGCCCCGTCCGTCCGGTAAAAGTATTGTAATTCTCGACCTACGGACGGACGTACATTAGTCCGTCCGTCCGTATGAATTCATATGTACTCTACGGACGGACGCACTTTAGTCCGTCCGTCCGTTTCCGTCGATTATAACAGATCGACGAGTTTTAGGTCGGACGAAAAACCGTTCGAAATACTCGATTTTTCCATCAACATTCTTCAAATCTCTTGCCAAATCGTCGACTGCAAAACATACCAGGTATATTTTCGGTCCATCTCCTAATGATTTTTTCTCGGTTTGTATGGTTAAATCGGTAGAAATCGGCCTGCCCTAGGTTTTAGTTACGATGATCCTCCGGACGGACGCAGTTTTAGTGCGTCCGTCCGGATGGATCATCCATAACAATCCGGACGGACGAACCAATAGTCCGTCCGTCCGGTTGATTCGCCTTGAAGTTCCGGACGGACGCAGAAATGGTACGTCCGTCCAGACCAATGCTGTTTGTTGTGTTTTGTATTTGTTCGAAATTTGATTTTCATGTGGCTAATATTTGATGTTTCCTATTTTCATATCGTAAAGAATGGTAGACAAACAGACATACTTCAAAAAAGAGGGAGCTTCGACATCAAAACAAAGTTCGAAGTCGAAAGATGGACAGTCAAAGCGTCAAAAGACTGCTCCACCTTCTACAGAGCCCACTCCACGGGTTTCACATCCCCCGACCCCACAGTCCTCTGCAAGGGGTTCAGAGCAACGTCCCCCGACCCCGCAAGCAGCTTCAAGGGTCGCAGAGCAACGACCGCAGGCCACACAGTCAGCTCAACGGGCGTCAGATGCATGTCCTCTGCCTCCACTCCCCCCTGCATCATCCTCACGGCTTGGAGACCTGCAAAGTAGTCGTGATTTTCGCAGTGAACATTGCCGAGAGCAGTATTTCCTAGATATTCCACAGAGGAAGGTCTCGATGACCAAGATAATTGACTTTACAGGTAAATTTTCACTCAGTTATTATTTATTCATTCAATAAGTTGTTGATATGTCTTATTCATTTGTTATTTACAATTTTCAGGGTGGGAGTCCTTCGAGATTCGAGAAATGTTTGACAGAATCGGACTCCAAGGGCTATACTCTCTGCATGGAGATAGTTGCGAGAAGATAGTTCGCTTATTCTATGCGAACATAGCAGTTACTGCTAGGGAAGGAGTTATCTCCAGCTATATCATGGGCCAAGAATTTGAAGTTACGCCTGAGGTGGTGAATGATATTCTTGGCTTTCACGAAGAAGACGCTGAGAGGTACTACCACGCCCTGAAGACATTTCCTATCTTGGCAACAGATGAGGGTACAGCGTTCTGTAGACAGATTCACAGGAACGCTGATATTGAAGGCTTCGTGAAGCCAATAGCCAGAGAGCTCAATGTCAAGGCTCGCATCCTCCACAACCTCATCGCACACACTATCCTGCCACGCGTAGGACATAGAGAGCACGTCAGCTACATGTGTCTCTATGTCATGGAGAGATTGTACAGCGGCAGGAAGTTTGACCCCGGCTTCGTCATTCTGAGCCACATGCGGGAGATCTCACGGGCCCGCAACAAGAACCTCGCCTACACAGTTCTGATTATGAAGATTATCCAGCATTTTCAGATTCAGATTCCACGAGCGGCCCAGCTCCTTCCACAGAGACAGATTGATGCCTTCGGCAGGTCTCATCTTGTGAAGATGGGCCTAAGGGAGGTAGATGGAGTTTGGACTGAGCCTGATGATGTTCGACCCCCTCCTCTGTTGCAACCCCCTCGTCGAGGGGGACCACCCATAGATATAGCTGCTATCAGACAGGAGATTCGAGATACGGTGGCAGCTAGTGAACGGAGGATCATGAAATACCTCAAAGGTATCTCGGATTACCAAAGAGAGACGAGAAAGATCTTACAGACTTGGATTGATGCTCATTCTTTTGATCCTGTCCACCTTGGTGCCGACCTTGGTGCCGATGATGCCGATGACGAGGCAGTGATGCCTGGGGGTGACAGCCTTTTTGAGACTGATGCTGGGGATGGAGATGACGAGGCTGGAGCTAGAGATGACGAGGCTGGGGACTCCTAGGTATGTTTGAACGATTTTATTATTTCATTCATTAATAGTTATATTTGAATTCATTCTAATCTAACTTATATTACATGCAGGGCGGGCGATGAGGACTTGGAAATGAGGACTTGGCGATGAAGACTTGTTTTAGGTTTTGTATATTCATAAGCTTTTTATAGATGGATCTGATGAATAGTTATGAATGGTTATGACTGGATAAGTTTTTTGTTTTGTATATTCATAAGTTTTGATGGATGGATGGATCTGATGAATGGTTATGGATATTCTGTTTGATATGTTCATAGTTTGATAGATTGATAGATCTGATGTTTGATAGATGGATTGGATGTAGAAATATGCAGGATAGCTTCGGGGAGCCAAAAAACAAAGGAAACTCTGCCCGAATTTCGGCAGAGTTTCCTTTGTTTTCTGGCTCCCCGAAAGTAATATCATCCTGTATATTTCAACATCCATAGTACTATGAATAAAATGAATTACAATAAAGTTTACATCCAATTAAAATGAAGTTTACATCCAATCAATTGAAGTTTACATTGAAGTTTACATCCAATCAATTGAAGTTTACATTGAAGTTTCTCTTCCTCTTCCCCTTTCTCTTCCTCTTCCTCTTCCGCTTCCTCTTTCTGAAGTCGATTCCTGCATATAATGATAGTAATATTAGATTAAAAGTAATGGCAGTTAAAAGTCATAACATAAATAAAGACAATGGTTAAAAGTAATTGTACCTGTGTCCCGAGTGGTGTCCGAAAACCCATAAATGTGCCACGGCCCGAAGCAGCGCGTGAACTGGATCCCGGCTCAGAGCATGTGTGTTTGTTATGCCCCTGACGCCCACATTTGCCACACGTCATTCTGGTCTTCTTCCTAGAAGTATGAAGCCGACCACGCGAAGAAGTAGAAGGCTCATCGACATCTCGTCTTCTTTTCTTTTTTGGCCTACCAGGTTGCCGCCTCCTCATGGCTGGAATTATTGGGATCCGGTTCTCAGGTTCCAGCCACAGCTGTTGGCCATTTATGGGTTGAATGTAATGTGAGTACATCTCCATATATGTCTGATGATGAAAATATATATGAACATAGTCGTCTACTTCCAGTCTCATGTCAATAATGCATGCATAGGCGTGTACACATGGGATTCCAGTAAGCTCCCAGCGTCGACATGTGCATGTGAGTTCGCTCAGCCTAACGACATATTGTTCACTGTCCTTGCTAACCTGATACACATCATCCCCGGCTGCTAATTCAATATACCAATTGCGAGCCTCATCATTCATTGCTTCAAGCATGTTTCTAATCTTGGGACACAGGGGATCTTCGTTCTTGCGCATCTCATGGTTTTTCTTAACGATGCGAGTCATCATTGTTGATCGAATTATCTCGAACATCGTCAAGATAGGCATGTTCCTGGCCTCCTCTAAAGATGCATTGAAAGACTCACTGAGATTGTTAAGGCCCAAATCGCACTTGGGAATTGTTGAAAATGCGTGAGTTGCCCAAAACCTTGGCGGTGTTCTTCGGAGCCATTCATATGCATTTGTGTTAAGCTCGTTTACCCTTCGCATATGAATCTCAAAAATTTCTCTTCTTGTGGCCCTTGCTGCATTCCACAAGGCATCTCTATACATTACGCCCGGAAACCTGCCTTTGAAGTTTGCATACATATGCCTTAGACAAAAACGATGCTCGGCATCACAAAATATATCGTCCACGGCAGCCACTAACCCCTGAAGTTAAAAACAACAACATAATCAACACAACCGCAGAAAATAATATAAACAAAATGCTTCAAAGAAGATTAATACAAACAATGTATACCTTTTGTCGATCTGAGATTACTGTCCATCCTCTCCCTTGGCCAATGCCCAAGTCGCTGCGCAATAAGGTCAAAAACCATGTCCACGAGTCCGTGCATTCTGCCTCCACGTTGGCAATAGCAATGGGATATATGCCATTGTTGCCATCAATACCTACAGCAGTTAGTAGTTGGCCAGGGCAAGCTCCCTTTAGATGACATCCATCCAAGCATATTACAGGTCTTCCCATTTCCAACAGACCAGCTTTGCAAGCAGCTAGGCACATATACATTCTTTTGTATATCTGATACTCCTTTCTATTCCTAACGACCAAATCACCATCTATTATGACTGTGCTACCAGGATTTGATCTCAGAATTTCTGCTGCATAATGACGAAGTAGCTTGAGTTGTTCTTCGTTTCTCCCGTAATTAAGCTCTTTAGCATAGGCTCTTCCTCTTCTTGCAAGACTACGCTTAATGTGAATTCGACGCTCGACCCTGACGGTGGTGATAATATCACCGATCGGCCAATCTGGTTGACTTTTGAACCTATCCGCATAAGTGGTTGCCAACCACTTTACCGTTGCGTGTCGATTAGACTTTTCCCTTTTACATTTGTTGTGTGCATTATAATAAGCTTTGATTTGGAAGCTCGCTTCATTTTTCATAACCGAAGCATGCAAATGCCATTTACACCCTACTCCTTGGCATTTTGCTGTGAGCCTTTTCGTTGAACTGTTAACGATCTTTATATCAACTCCTTTTTTCATAGAATATTGACTTATTTCATCCTTAATTTCCTGTAAAGAGCCATACTTTCTGCTCACAACAAAATCACCTGAATTGGCCGCTCGTATTTGTCTACTTTGCACCTCTTCATCCTCTGAATTTAGCGGTTCTCGAAGCTCATCATCTAGAGTCTGCGATACTGAATGTACTTGTACTAGTCCAACCGCCTCCAAGTGATCAAATGAAGGCATTTCTTCGTATATTGGAGCTTGCACTTCCTCTTCAATATGTTCGTCTACTGGCATATCCTCAAAATATGGATCTTCCTCCTCCATATCATCGTACATCAGGGCCTCCTCCTCCATAGCATAATCAATAGAAACATCATCTAGATAATCATCGTCCGGGATATCATCGTACATCGGGGCCTCATCCTCCTTATCATAATCTATCGAAACATCATCTAGATATCGAAGTTCATCTTCGGAGTTTGAAAGGTCAATCGAATCATCTGAATAATCAGCCATTTACGAGGAGTATCTGCAAAAACGAATAGAAAATAAAGTTAAGTGTCATTCAAAACAAAAAAACAAAACTGCGAAAGAACGGACGGATGGAGCATCTTGCGTCCGTCCGCAGAAAATATTTACAAAACTACGGACGGACGGTATTTTTCCGTCCGTCCGCTTCGGAGAATTTTGCCAAACTGCGGACGGACGGTATTATTCCGTCCGTCCGTTTTCTTCCGAAGATCGGCCGGACGGACGCAGACAACAGCGTCCGTCCGTTCTCAAAGAAGATCGAGAAAACCGAACTTACCGCGGTTAGAATTGGTACTTTACCAAAACTACCGCGGTAGTTCTTATAGGGTTTTTACTGAAAACTACTACGGACGGACGGTATAATAGTCCGTCCGTCCGGCGTTTGTGGCAGGTTTTTCGTTAATTTGATCAACCCGCTTCACCGGACGGACGCTGAAAGTTTCCGTCCGGCCGGAAGACGTGGCAGCAGATGATTCGTTCATTTAAGCGGACGGACGGTAATATAGACCGTCCGTCCGCTGTCTGGCGAAAATGAGGTCCGGACGGACGGAGAGTGAGTCCGTCCGTCCGGCATGTCTATAATTGGAACATTATTCAAAGTACATGTTTTGAATTGTAAAAATTGATAGTTTGTGTTTATAATTGAAAATAACTCGTAGTACATGTTTATAATTGGTTTTTTCCCATTAGTTTATTCAATTTTGTGCTTCATATTGTTATGGTAAAAAAACATTAGTTTGTTCAATTAGTGTATTTGATAGAGTTGTCAGGATATTTGATAATGTGACACATTCTCGATTTGAAAAAAAATTTAATCTCATTGAGTACTCATGATTCGAAAGGGTATAAGTATAACGTGGAATTTTAAAGATCAATAGAGGTGCTTTCATATTTGTATGTGTTGCAAGATTTTACAGTTATTGACAATAAGGTTGTTTGTCAATTAACCTTCTAAATGGTTGTTTGAGAAGACTCGAATGAAATCAAGTTCTCAGATAAAGTTCAAGTTTGAATGTGGATCTACATCAGACCCAATAGGTCAGCCTAGTACAAATGTTCAGGGTGACGTTATCATCACATTGTCTCCAGTTTCATGAAAAATTTCTATAACAAGAAGGCAGATTCAAGGGAAAGGTTAAACCTCCACAGTGATACAACGAAACTAGTTCAATGGATTATGGGTTAAATGTGTTCGAGAATATTGATTCTATTGGAAAGTCTTCAACATATTTAGATGTAGTTAGTTGTGACGAAACTAACAATATGATAATGCCAAGTGTGATGTCTATATTAAGATTAGCCATAATAATCACGATTATAATAATTAATTATGATTACAAACAATATTAAGTTTAAATGTAACAGAAACTTAGAAATATGATAATTACACTAAAAGTCATCGAGTGAAATGACTTTAAACTCGTGATTGAATAACTAAACAAATGTATGAAGCAATTTTGGATGTTGAATTAGAAACTCTAAGAAATAAATCGACTATAAAATTGAATCAATTAGAATTGAAACGAATAAGCACATATTAAAATGAAAGTTGACTTTTGACTTTAAAAAATTTAAAGTTGGTGTTATGTTTGGAATCAATGAGCATAAAATAGATCATATGAATGTGTGGTGACTAGGTTTTGTTATTGGTGTTATCTACCAATGAGGCATCGTCACATGTCAAGAATTAATTAAGTTTAATTTTAAGTAACTTCAATTTATTGATACACGTAAATTGAAAGGTAAAAATGTCTTTTACATAAGACTGATTAACATTTATAACATAATAAAAAGAAAAATCTGATTTTTGGTTGAAGTTATCATGAAGAACAATATGGAGAGAGAGAGAGACATCTAATGTTCTATCGGGTTTTGATGAAAACTCCAGCATGAAAAGTGTTTCTGACGTTGAGAATAATTTTTTGGTATAAAAATCTTGAAGCAAAATTGAGATTTTAAGTAAGTTATTCTTTACCCTATCGATTTACGAATATGTATTTAAAATTTGTGAAATAATTAATATAGAAATGTTCACCGTAGTTAAATTAACATATTATGATGTTAAGAACATTAGAAAATAAAAAATTTGAAAGAAATAGAATGAAATATGATTACGAATCATGGAAAACAGAAGCATGAGTTTGGGTATGGATGCCTAGCGGTGAAAAATGGACACCCGAGTTTAGGGGTGGCCAGACCCAAAACCGACCCGAGGGTTCGGTTCGGGTGCAGAAGGTATTTTTTGTGTTCTGGTCGGGCTCACTAATACGCTTTCGGGTTCGGTTCGGGTGGAAGTAGAACCCAAATCGAACCGAAAAACCGAACCCTGGATGTTTGATTAATATGATTAGGCCTTAGGGTGTCGGGGTCGGGGACTCGGGAATTTCGGTTTAGGCCAGAACTCCTCGACCCTCGTCCTCCAGCCAGCCATTTATTCGCTCAACTCCTCCAACCAGCCTCCACTCCAGCGAAGCGACAGACGACTGACGACTCCTCGGCGTTCCAGCGGCAGCAACAGAGGACTGACGGTGACGACTCCTTGGTGCTCCAGCGAGCGACAGACGACAAGCTCCGACAGACGACAGACGAGTGACGACTCCTCGCTTCGATTCACGCTCCAGCTCACTGTCCCGCCTCCGATTTGCGCTCCGGCTGATCAATTGTCTTGATCAATAAAACGGTTGGCTTCTACTTCTCAATACCTTAAATGCAGCATCTTTCAAACCTAAATTTTACAACAAAATTTAGGTTTCTTCTCATTATGTTTTCAAATTGTTGTTAATTTAGTTGATTAACATTTGCAAACTTTTGCAACTCCCTGACCCTGCTCCCTAGTTGCTCTCGGTCTCGTCAGACTACTCCAGCGCTCTGTGCTCCAGCCTTCAGCCTCCAATCCAAATTCCAACCCTCAAATCAGACCTGTATTACTGTATGTGTAATGTGTTTATAATTTTTTATTTATGTACTAGTAAAAATTAGGGCTGTGGCATGTGGGAGACTCTTCGAAATTGTTGATCGAGAGCATTGTTTGTTGTTTAAAATTATAGGATGTTTATTCATGTAATTGTTGCTTGCTGTGAGTCTGACTATTGATTGTGATATATTTGTGATATTTGATATAGAATTACTGAATTAGAGTATAGAAATTTGTTATATTTGCTATAGAATTGTTTGAATTTGTTTCGTTAATTGAATGATGAATATGATTGTTGTTAATTGTTTTTTTTAGGATGAAAACTAATGTGAATGATAGTAATCCGAAGAAAAGAAGTAGATTCAATGCTTGGAATAACTTCACTTTGGATGAAAATTGTGATGAAAATGCACCTAAAGCTAGTTGTAACCACTGTGGTCAGTCATATGCATGTCATTCTGTACGAAATGGTACTTCAAATATGACCCGACATTTAAAGGTGTGTAAAAAGTATTTGTCATAATTGGATGTCAAACAAACAACATTGCCTTTTTTAAAGAAGGAAAGTGAGGGAAAATGTTCTAAAGTAGCAACATTTACTCAGTTAGGGTGGCGTAAAGTGATTGCTAGCATGCTAATTAAGGATGAATTGCCTATGAGAATGGTTGAATGTGAAGGATTTAAAGAATGTCTTCAACATTTTCAAAGTTCTTTTGTTATGTCTTCTCGTAGAACAGTAGCAAGAGATATTGAAGCTATATACAACAATGAGAAAAGACAGTTGAAAGAATTTATTAGTAGAAAAAGTCAAAGAGTGAGTTTAACTACTGATACTTGGACTTAGAATCAAAATATCAATTATATGATTGTGACCGGTCATTTTATTGATGGTGATTGGAAGTTGCATAAAAAAATTTTGAATTTTGTTCAAATAGAAAATCACAAAGGTGAAACCATTGGAAAATTACTTGAAGACTGTTTATTTGGCTAGGGCATTGAGAATGTTATGACCATTACTGTTGATAATGCAGCATCTAATGATGTTGCAATTTCTTGTTTGGTTAAGACTTTGCGTAATTGGCAGAGTTCGGTTGTTATAGATGGAGAATTTATTCATGTTAGATGCTTTGCGTACATTTTAAATTTGATTGTTAATGATGAGTTAAAGGAACATCAACATTCAATTAGCAGGGTACAAAAAAGCTGTCAAATATATCAAATCTTCCCCAGGAAGATTACAACAGTTTAAGAATTGTATTGACAGTTGCAAGATTGCATTTAGAGGAAATGTAACCCTGGATGTGTGCACTAGATGGAACTCTATGTATTTGATGCTAGATAATGCTGAGAAATATGAAAAAGTGTAACACCCCTAATACTGTACCCATTTTTTTTTTTTTCGTAAATTTGTTTTTATACTTAACACTTTAAATAAACTTTACGCGGAATGTAAACTGAAGTTGAAACCAGAACTGAAATCGAAGTTAAAATCGAGTCCTTAAATAATTTAAAACAAAACGTATAACAATTTATTAAAAACTTAAAACTATTTAAAAACAATTAATAAAATTATTAAAACATTTATCAATCGGTGAAGGGCAAAACAGGAAAGCGAGGCAGAAGAAAGGCAGTGATCAGTCGCTGTAGGCGCTGCACAATGCAGCGCCCGATCGCTGCATTGTGCAGCGATCAGGCGCTGCACTTTGCAGCGACCAGGCGCTGCACTTTGCAGCGACCAGTTTCTTTGTTTCTCTCTGGAATCCGAGATTCTAAAGAGCAATCCAACTTGTACAGAGAGCAGATTTCAACATTTCATCCATTACATTAATCAGCATTGCACCCTAATTAAAACGATCTAAATCCACATTAAATTTCAAGAAAACGAACGGCATGGATATATTTAAAAGTTGTCAAAATCCTCCTGTTTTCAAATTACCAAACAGTTCTAAGATAGACTTCCCAAGTAATTATAAAACAGTTTTCAAAACGTTTAAAAACTCTAACGTAAACCTTTCACTACCAGAGCCAAACATCCTATAATGTCTATACAATTATCAGTCCCAAAAACCCTCAAAATCTATACATACGTCCCCACGGGTCGGGTAAGCATCGACTGCGCAACACACTCCCGCAGGCATTCTCCATCAACAACATCAGACATCGGGAGGAGGTACGTCGTCCTCACCTGGTTCAATGTCACCTAACACGTCACCTACACCATACAGACATCTATGAGATAATTAAATCTCAGTAAGCTTCGTAAATGCAGATGCATGCGTGCGTATGCCATTCAGAAAACATGCTCAGATTCAGATACAGAAACAGTTACAGATTCAGATTCAGATTAATTACGTCGCAGACAGAATGTCACCGAGATCGCAACCCACTAACCGGAGAGAGTCCATCCAGCGGTCGGACTACTCTTTCCAGCTAGAGGAGGGGGGTACACGCTTACAACACGTACAGCCGTGCCTGAGCCCCACCTCGCGTGACCAGATACAGATTACGTTTATTCATTACAGATATTCATTCATTTTCCTTTAAAACACGTGCAGAAATTCGTTTTCATGACTTTTGAAATACGTGATGCATGAACAGATATGAGCGTAAAGTAAACAACCAACATGAATACCATCAAGACCGAATAGCATAACCTAAAACAATTATAAACCTATTTACCCAACCAAAGCAATAAAACAAACAATCCACTAAGATCCTCGACGCTAAATCGAAGTACGGTGTAGACCAATCAGTCAGAGTAAGTCACGAGAACTTACCTTGAGCGCGCTGAATCTCAAGCTTCGTCCACGGGAGTCGTGTGTCTGAGGCAAAACACGATATTCGTTGTTAAAACCAATTTAAGCTATTGCCGTCCAAATCACAAACCTTAACTAAAGGATTCCTTAAAACTTCTAACTCATCTAATTGGGACATTCAAACGACTAATTCATGCTCGATGGTTCGAAATTACACTTACGAACGTTTCCAAAAATTCCGAATTTTAAACCTTTTCACAATTTGATTTAACTTCGTCCAATAACGTCAAATACGTGCAATATATACTTAATCATGGCTAACCTATTAATTACGAACCCTAATTCGCATTTTTGACGAAACCCTAACGGAAACCCTAACGTGGAATCGGTCCGAAAATTGAAAACTAACGCTATAGAATCATAGATTCATACCTAAGATTGCGATTGGAGAAGAAATGACGAAGAACGGAGGAGAAACGCAGGAGAACGGAGGTCGGAATCGTCGAAGGAATCGCGCGGGCAGAGAGGAGGCTGAGAGAAAATCGAAGGAAGAAGCTTCAGGCGTGAAAATGGCTAAGGAAGAGGAGCTGTGATGTTTTTAATAAAAATTAACTTTCAAAATTACCATTTTGCCCTTTGCACTTAATTCTATTTGTTTCGTCCTTCGTTTCGTTAATTGGCTAACGACCCGACTTTTCCAAATTTCCATATTTCGCCAATAAGTCCAACTTGTTATTTGGAATATAACAAAACTGTTCGCTTGCAATTTGGACCTCGTTTACTATTTTTACCAGAACGTTGTTCATATTACGAGAAGCATATTTACTCGAAATATAGCGTCTAAACTCCAAAAATTCTCATAATTTCCTTAAAATCCCTATTAATCGTTAGGATCATAATGACGCTTTCTTTTTGTAAAACAGACCTGATTTGACATATTTACGAAAAATGCCATTATATTATAAAATATGAATATAATATATTAAATCTAAAATTCCGTACAAGCCGGATATTACATTCCACCCACCTTATTTAGAATTTTGTCCACAAAATTAAATCATGCAAACAAATCAGGATACTTAGTCATCATATCCTGCTGCCGTTCCCACGTAGCTTCCTCCACCTCGTGGTTCCGCCACAAAGCTTTGACTAGTGGAATCTCTTTGTTGCGTAAGACTTTGGTGGAATACTCCAAAATACGTACCGGCCTCTCCTCATATGTCAAGGTAGGCTGTACCTCGATCTCTGTAGCCTCCACGACGTGCGATGGATCACGTAAACATCTTCGAAGTATAGATACGTGGAATACATCGTGGATACTCTCCATAGAAGCCGGAAGCTGTGGTCGATACGCCATCTTCCCGATCCTCTTCAGAATAGGAAAGGGCCCCACATAACGAGGGTTTAACTTACCCCTCCTTCCAAATCTCGCAACACCTTTGAATGGAGAAACTTTAAGGTAGACCTCGTCACCTTCTTCAAACTCTAGCTCTCTCCGTCTAGTGTCAGCATAGCTCTTCTATCTGCTTTGAGCTACCTCGATACGCTGTCGGATAATGGCAATCTTCTCTGCCGTCTGCTGTAGAATCTCTGGACCAACGATGCTGGCCTCGCCAACCTCGTCCCAATATAACGGAGACCTACACTTGCGACCATACAGCGCCTCATATGGAGCCATGCCAATCGTAGCCTGGAAGCTGTTGTTGTACGAGAACTCAATCAGAGGTAAATAGCGGCTCCACGAGCCCTGAAACTCCAGCACACAAGCTCTGAGCATATCCTCAAGAATCTGATTCGTCCTCTCTGTCTGACCATCAGTCTGAGGATGGAATGCCGTGCTGAAATTAAGCTGAGTCCCCATAGCTCTGTGTAAACTCTTCCAGAACTTCGATGTGAATCTCGGATCTCTGTCTGAGACAATAGAAACTGGCACACCGTGCAGTCTGACAATCTCCTGCACATAAAGCTCGGTGAGCTTGTCCATAGAAGATGCCATCCTCACAGATAAGAAGTGGGCCGACTTTGTCAATCGGTCCACAATAACCCATATGCCGTCATGGCCCTTCGTCGTCCTCGGGAGCCCCACAATGAAATCCATGGAGATCTGCTCCCACTTCCACTCCAGAATCGGCAATGGCAATAACGTTCCGGCCGGTCTTTGGTGCTCTGCCTTCACCTGTTGACATACTAAACAGGTCTCAACATACTTGGCAACCTCCCTCTTCATGTTCGGCCACCAGAAGTGTTATCTCAAATCCTGGTACATCTTGGTACTTCCCGGGTGCACAGAATATGCCGAAGAATGTGCCTCGGCCAATATCTCCTTCTTCAGATCCTCGTCGCTAGGCACGTACCATCTATGCCTGAACTTCAGAATACCGTCCTCTGATAAATGGAAATCCGACGAGTCTCCCAATGTCATGCTGGATCGAAGCTCCATACACTCCGAATCACTCTGCTGAGCCTCACGAATACGATCAAGAATAGTCGGCCTGAGAGAAATGTTGGCGAGCATACTGGACAACTCAGCCACTATCTCCACATCGAATCTCTCAATCTCAGACCGCAGCGTAACTGACATCGCTGCAAGTGAAGGCTGACTCGCAGAAGGCACTCTACTCAAGGCATCAGCAACCTTGTTCGCCTTCCCGGGATGGTACTTGATATCAAAATCATAGTCTTTGACAAACTCAAGCCATCGTCTCTGTCGCATGTTCAGCTCCTTCTACGTAAATAGATATTTCAAGCTCTTGTGGTCGGAAAATATCTCGCACTGCTGCCCATATAAATAATGTCTCCATATCTTCAGTGCGAAGACCACAGCTGCTAACTCAAGGTCGTGCGTAGGGTAATTCTGCTCGTATGGCTTCAACTGCCGAGAAGCATATGCAATAACTCTCCCCTCCTGCATCAGTACACAACCAAGTCCCACTCCAGACGCGTTACAATAAATACTGAACTTGTCACCTTTAGTAGGTAGCGCCAATACTGGAGCGGTGGTCAATCTCTGCTTTAACTCCATAAAACTATCATCACAAGCAGCCGACCATACAAACTTCTCGTTCTTTCGAGTCAATCGTGTAAGAGGAAGTGCGATCCTCGAGAATCCCTCTATAAACTTCCGATAATAACCGGCCAATCCGAGAAATCCACGCACCTCACGTACGTTCTTCGGCTGTGCCCAATCTCTGACCACCTGAATCTTGCTCGGATCCACAGAAACTCCATCCTGTGATATGATATGGCCAAGGAAACTCACTCTGTCAAGCCAAAACTCGCACTTCGAAAACTTTGGATACAGCTGGCGTTGACTCAGAATCTGTAAAACGATCCTCAGATGCTCCTCGTGCTCTTCCTTCGTCTTAGAGTAAATCAAGATGTCATCGATGAAAACCACCACGAACTTATCCAGATACTCCTTGAAGACACGGTTCATCAAATCCATAAACGCTGGAGGGGCATTAGTAAGTCCAAAAGACATAACAAGGAACTCATAATGCCCATACCTCGTTCGGAATGCCGTCTTCTGAATATCATCCCTCCGGACTTTTAGCTGATAATAACCCGAGCGCAGGTCGATCCTGGAAAATACTCGGGCACCCTGTAGCTGATCAAATAAGTCGTCAATCCGGGGCAGTGGGTACTTATTCTTCACTGTGAGCTTATTCAGCTCCCTGTAATCAATACACATCCTGAGGGTCCCGTCTTTCTTCTTGACAAACAGAACGGGCGCACCCCAGGGTGAAACGCTGGGCCGAATGAAACCCTTCTCTAACAACTCGTCAAGCTGAGTCTTCAGCTCTTTCAACTCGGCTGGTGCTAACCGATACGGATTTTTAAACTTTGGTGCTGTGTCTGGATACACATCAATAGTAAACTCGATCTCCCGATCCGGCGGTAATCCGGGAAGATCATCAAGGAATATATGAGAGAACTCTCTGACAATAGGAATGTCGCTCAGCTTTTCTCCGCTGAGCAACTGACAATCAAATACAGAGGCCAAATAAATAGAGCACGCACCTTTGAACTGCTCGTTGACCTCCATAGAATAAGAAATAGGCGAGCTACTCAATCGGTTCATCGCCTGATAGGAAAACTCGGCTTTACCCGGGGGTCGGAAAGTCACAATCCCGGATCGACAATCGATGGTGGCGAAGTGCTTTGCAAGCCAGTCCATCCCCAAAATAATATCATATCGCTCTATGCCCATAACTATCAAACGAGCATAAAGGGTAATATCCCCCACTGAGATGACGTTGCCCTGGAGAATACGTTCTGACTGCATAAGCTCTCAAGAAGGCAGCATCACTCTATACTCAACCCCAGCTAACTCAGACTCTAGCCCCAATCTAGCCATGCATGCAGTCGATACGAAGGAGTGTGTAGCTCCAGTATCCATCAATGTAAATACAACAACGCCCATAAGTAAGATAGTACCTGCAATCACGGCAGGCTGAGCCTCGTCATCAACATCTCCAGGCTCGATAAAGGCAAAAATCCTAGGCATAACTCCCCTCTGACCTCCGCCAAACTGATCACGGCCCTGCTTCGGGCAATCTCTCACGAAGTGGCCGATATCCCCGCATCTATAACATTTGTTCGTGCCCACTTGGCACTCGCCACTATGCTCCTTCTGGCACTTTGGACACCACAGTAACTGAGAAGCCTCCTGCACTTGCTTCCCCTTGCCCCGATCATTACCTCCCTCAAGAGGTCTCTTCACAACCCTCGGCTGCTGCTGAGGCGGCTGTGCTCTAGGCTGCCATCCTCGGTTCTGTGACTGAGGACGGATCTCTCGAAAGAAGCTCTTCGCTGGCTCCCTCGGTCTAACACAAGGGGCTCTGGCAGCCTCAATATCCAGAGCTCTAGCTGTGACATCAGAATAGGGCGCATCAATAATACCTGAGACAACCACGTGCATCCGGATCTCCGGATTGAGTCCCTCCATAAACTGGTGCACCTTCTCCTCATTATCGCTAACAAGACGAGGTGCAAATCTGGACAATGCCTCGAACCTCCGAATATAATCAGCAACTGAACCAGTCTGCTTCAGCTGCATAAACTCGTTCCTCTTGGCCACCCTCACTGTGCGCCTGAAATACTTATCGAAGAATAGAAACTTGAACCGATCCCAAGTCATAACTGATACGTCCGTCGTCGACTTGATCGAGTCCCACCAGAAACGGGCATCCAATGCCAAGTGAAAAGTGGCGTAAGCCACCTTACTCCCGTTCCCTACCTCTTTGTAGCCTAACATGTCCTCCATCACCCGGATCCATTCCTCGGCACGCGTCGGATCCGATGACTGGTCGTCGAATACTGGAGGCCACAGGCCTTGGAACCTTTGCATACCCTGATTACTGGGAACTACTAAGTCTTGGGCCCTCTGATTCTCTCGCTGGTTCTCTCGATTCACTAAGTCCGTAATTTGTTGCGCTTGCCGGTCCATATGCTGAGACTAGCGGTCTAACAACTCCGTAAGTCGATCCATCGCGTCATCTCTAGGATCCCTTCCTCGAACCATATTTTTTAAAACTCCTATAAAATTTAAAAACAAGTAATCTCTAAGAAACGAAATCAAATAAAGGTATAAACAGACTTACAGTTGATGAAGGATGTCCGCGTAGTGGCTGTGCAGTCGAGCAGTCTACAGAATCGATTTTAAAACCCGGGGGCTCTGATACCATAATTGTAACACCCCTAATACTGTACCCATTTTTTTTTTCCGTAAATTTGTTTTTATACTTAACACTTTAAATAAACTTTACGCGGAATGTAAACTGAAGTTGAAACCAGAACTGAAATCGAAGTTAAAATCGAGTCCTTAAATAATTTAAAACAAAACGTATAACAATTTATTAAAAACTTAAAACTATTTAAAAACAATTAATAAAATTATTAAAACATTTATCAATCGGTGAAGGGCAAAACAGGAAAGCGAGGCAGAAGAAAGGCAGCAATCAGTCGCTGTAGGCGCTGCACAATGCAGCGACCAGGCGCTGCACTTTGCAGCGACCAGTTTCTTTGTTTCTCTCTGGAATCCGAGATTCCAGAGAGCAATCCAACTTGTACAGAGAGCAGATTTCAAAATTTCATCCATTACATTAATCAGCATTGCACCCTAATTAAAACGATCTAAATCCACGTTAAATTTCATGAAAACGAACGGCATGGATATATTTAAAAGTTGTCAAAATCCTCCTGTTTTCAAATTACCAAACAGTTCTAAGATAGACTTCCCAAGCAATTATAAAACAGTTTTCAAAACGTTTAAAAACTCTAACGTAAACCTATCACTACCAGAGCCAAACATCCTATAATGTCTATACAATTATCAGTCCCAAAAACCTTCAAAATATATACATACGTCCCCACGGGTCGGGTAAGCATCGACTTCGCAACACACTCCCGCAGGCATTCTCCATCAACAGCATCAGACATCGGGAGGAGGTACATCGTCCTCACCTGGTTCAATGTCACCTAACACGTCACCTACACCATACAGACATCTATGAGATAATTAAATCTCAGTAAGCTTCGTAAATGCAGATGCATGCGTGCGTATGCCATTCAGAAAACATGCTCAGATTCAGATACAGAAACAGATACAGATTCAGATTCAGATTAATTACGTTGCAGACAGAATGTCACCGAGATCGCAACCCACTAACCGGAGAGAGTCCATCCAGCGGTCGGACTACTCTTTCCAGCTAGAGGAGGGGGGTACACGCTTACAACACGTACAGCAGTGCCTGAGCCCCACCTCGCGTGACCAGATACAGATTACGTTTATTCATTACAGAGATTCATTCATTTTCCTTTAAAACACGTGCAGAAATTCGTTTTCATGACTTTTGAAATACGTGATGCATGAACAGATATGAGCGTAAAGTAAACAACCAACATGCATACCATCAAGATCGAATAGCATAACCCAAAACAATTATAAACCTATCTACCCAACCAAAGCAATAAAACAAACAATCCACTAAGATCCTCGACGCGAAATCGAAGTACGGTGTAGACCAATCGGTCAGAGTAAGTCACGAGAACTTACCTTGAGCGCGCTGAATCTCAAGCTTTGTCCACGGGAGTCGTGTGTCTGAGGCAAAACACGATATTCGTTGTTAAAACCAATTTAAGCTATTGCCGTCCAAATCACAAACCTTAACTAAAGGATTCCTTAAAACTTCTAACTCATCTAATTGGGACATTCAAACGACTAATTCATGCTCGATGGTTCGAAATTACACTTACGAACGTTTCCAAAAATTTCGAATTTTAAACCATTTCACAATTTGATTTAACTTCGTCCAATAACGTCAAATACGTGCAATATATACTTAATCATGGCTAACCTATTAATTACGAACCCTAATTTGCATTTTTGACGAAACCCTAACGGAAACCCTAACGTGGAATCGGTCCGAAAATTGAAAACTAACGCTATAGAATCATAGATTCATACCTAAGATTGCGATTGGAGAAGAAATGACGAAGAACGGAGGAGAAACGCAGGAGAACGGAGGTCGGAATCGTCGAAGGAATCGCGCGGGCAGAGAGGAGGCCGAGAGAAAATCGAAGGAAGAAGCTTCAGGCGTGAAAATGGCTAAGGAAGAGGAGCTGTGATGTTTTTAATAAAAATTAACTTTCCAAATTACCATTTTGCCCTTTTCTCTTAATTCTATTTGTTTCGTCCTTCGTTTCGTTAATTGGCTAACGACCCGACTTTTTCAAATTTCCATATTTCGCCAATAAGTCCAACTTGTTATTTGGAATATAACAAAACTGTCCGCTCGCAATTTGGACCTCGTTTACTATTTTTACCAGAACGTTGTTCATATTACGAGAAGCGTATTTACTCGAAATATAGCGTCTAAACTCCGAAAATTCTCATAATTTTCTTAAAATCCCTATTAATCGTTAGGATCATAATGATGCTTTCTTTTTGTAAAACAGACCTGATTTGACATATTTACGAAAAATACCATTATATTATAAAATATGAATATAATATATTAAATCTAAAATTCCGTACAAGCCGGATATTACAAAAAGCTTTTGAAAAAATGAGAGAATGTGACAGCAATTTCATATCAGACCTCGATGAAGAAGGGCCTCTTACAAGCCAAGATTGGACAAATATTCGAATATTTTGCAAGTTTTTGAAGGTTTTTTATGACTCAACTAACACTATTTCAGCTTCATTACATGTTACATCTAATTTGTATGTTAGTGAAGTATGTCAGTTAAAGATGATCATTCAACAACATGCCATGGCTGACAATATGCTATTAAGGACAATAGCATTAGGCATGCAGAATAAATTTGACAAGTATTGGGGCACTTTTGAAAGGTTCACTATTTTTGTCTTTGTGGCGGTCCTTCTCGATCCAAGATGCAAGTCAAAACTATTAAAACATTATCTAAGCATCTTGTTTGGGAATGATAGAGTTGCAGAGCTTATGAACAAAGTGGAGAATGTAATGGAAAGACTATATTTGGATTTCAAAGGTGATTCAGATGATGGATGTCTAACTTCAAGGGTTGAGATTCCAAAGGCAACTAATATTGCAACCTCTACCTTCTTTGACAATTCTCTAGAGTTTGATACTTCTATTAATATGTCTGAAATTAATGAGTATATGACCGAGAAACTTGAAAAATACTCAGATAGTTTAGATATATTGACATGGTGTGTAACGACCCCTCATCCCAGCAAGATATTGTCCGCTCCGGGGATTGGGCCGCAGCCCAATATCCTCCCCTCACGGCTTTGTTTTTGGCGAGAGCACTTCCCGGAAGGTCACCCAACCTGGAATTACTCTCGCCGAAGCCCTCTTAACTTCGGAGTTCTTATGGGATCCGTTGTCAATTGAGCTCCAAAACGCGTCTTGCTATCTTGTGAGGGATCTCTTACATATGTTTCATTTCCACATACTTCCCCAAGCGCTGTGGGATTGTGACGACCCCCTCTTTACGACCTGTCACCTTCCGGCTCGCCCGCGCGGACGTACCGCCATCCGGGTTCCGGTTCGTGCAGCCATCGTACCAGTACAGATTCGGGACTTACAGATTCGGGTCATCACAATCACCCCCCCTTGGGGGCCCAACGTCCTCGTTGGCCACAATTCCGGTTGGGTACAGGCTTTGATACCATTTGTAACGACCCCTCATCCCAGCAAGATATTGTCCGCTCCGGGGATTGGGCCGCAGCCCAATATCCTCCCCTCACGGCTTTGTTTTTGGCCAGAGCACTTCCCGGAAGGTCACCCAACCTGGAATTACTCTCGCCGAAGCCCTCTTAACTTCGGAGTTCTTATGGGATCCGTTGTCAATTGAGCTCCAAAACGCGTCTTGCTATCTTGTGAGGGATCTCTTACATATGTTTCATTTCCACATACTTCCCCAAGCGCTGTGGGATTGTGACGACCCCCTCTTTACGACCTGTCACCTTCCGGCTCGCCCGCGCGGACGTACCGCCATCCGGGTTCCGGTTCGTGCAGCCATCGTACCAGTACAGATTCGGGACTTACAGATTCGGGTCATCACATGGTGGAAGTTGAATGGCCACAATATCCGATTCTGAGCAAAATAGCCAAAGATGTTTTCATCATTCCAATTTCGACCGTCGCTTCAGAGTCCGCATTCAGTTGTGGTGGTCGTATTGTGGACTCATCGCGTACATCTTTATTACCAACGACGGTGGAAGCTATTATTTGCACTCAAAGTTGGATCCATGTCCAACTTTGTCTGACGGTGATTATAAAACTATTGATGAAAGTACTTCATTTATTTTATATGAACTATTATATTGCAAATATTATTTTTATTCTTACTAGTCACTAGTTTCATATTATTGAATTTTTGTTATAGAAATTGATGCTTTAACTCAAAGGAATGAAGAAAAAGATAAATATATTATCGAGTTAGTAAATAAAAGTGTTTTCCTTGATTCAATTTTGTTCATTAATGTTATTGCTTTGTTATGACAAAATAAAATGCAAAACTTGGTAATTTTCTTTGAAAAGTTTTTGTTGCATAATAATAAATAAGTAGACAAGTATCTTACACCTCAAATCCTAATAATTTTTCAATCAACTAACTCAATCCCTAAAAACCACAATAGAAAGCTATGAAAAAAAAAAAAAACCCTAATGATTTCAGAATGTCCGATCGACAAATATGGGGGGTGAGACGCGGTTGCGCCATTCTCCTTCTATGAGTGGTTCTATCGTCTGGTAAGTCATGTTAAATATCCCCATATCGAAACCTGCTCCTTTACGAGTGCAATGAGAGAAATCTGTGTTATCGTCTGTAAAGTAAATGGAATTAGGTTTACATCCCTTAACCCCCGATGCATTTAGCGCCATGGAAGAGTTATGACCCAGAAAGAGGCTCCAGTTTCCCAAGCTTTTCAATTCCTCCCAACTCAAACTCTTGAAATCAAGCTTGAAAACTTGAAAATTTATGGTTTGGTACGGCCTCTCCTTGAATTCTTTTTTTTGACTAAAAGACTCCGACCCTTCCCTCGAAACAAGCAGCAGAGATCCTTCCAGAATCACCAAATAAAGAGCTTCGAAGAAATCCCCTTCAATTAGGTCTTTTGAGAACTCTGTTATAAACTTTGCCGTCGTTGGATTAGATATTCCAAAATCAGTGACCAAAAGCTTTCCCCAGAAAGTAATAAAATAACACTTGTCTTGGTAAAAAACAGCATCGGCAAAAGCTCTTTCCGTGGTTTCGATCAACGTCCATCTTTTATTACCGGGTCTCCAATAAGCAGGCATCGTAGGACAGCCTTGAAGGACCATAAGGACAAAATTTGAAGCGAGAGAAGAACTGGTGGATAAAATTGCTCGATGAATAAATCGAACATAGGGTTTGCTAAGCGGTTTATGTCTGGACTCGCCAAAAGATTTGATCCCGGGAAGCTTGAATCTAGCGAGGGTCACTGGGTGCAACAGATTGATGCCCCAGTCCGATCCGACGGTGAGAAGCCATCCTCTGGAAGAATAACATTTTTTTCCGTTGGTTTCCCACGATTCAATTTGATGGATTCTTCTGCTCGTAAGATTGTAGAAGCCACGCAGATGACTTCCTTTTTTGGGTGGAAGCATCAACAATGGCAGGTGTTGGGTTTGTTTTTTCATGAAAGTTTCTTTGCGTACCACAGCCACATCTCTCCACCATTTACAGATCAATCCAAGTGTTAGGATGTCCTCAAAGCTAGTCAATTTTTCAGCAATTAACTCAAGAACATCGCCGTGAATTTCTGCCCATTCACTCATAGTTAGCCTCCAAGATCAATAACTGAGTTGGGGGAGAGGGAGAGGGGGAGAGGGAGAGGGAGAGAGTTACAGTAGAAAGAGAGAAGGAGTGAGAAAGTGGATGGAAGAGAGGGCTTGAAAACTCTCAGTTTTTATCTCCACTTTCCAAAATTCAATCGTATTCGATTCAACTTAGGAATTAAGATAACGAAGATCTCCTCCACCGTCATCTTGTTTTAAAAATTAGGTAAAAGTACCATTTAGACTCCAACGTATGGGGTCAGTGACCATTTGGTACCTAACGTATTTTTTGTACCCAATCAGACCCTAACATATAAAACGTTTACAATTCAAACCCTCCCGTCAATTTTTCAGTTAAATTTAACAGATGCCCTTTTGAAAGGACTAAACTACCCTCTCTCTCTCTCTCTCTCTCTCTCTCTCTCTCTCTCTCTCTCTCTCTCTCTCTCTCTCTCTCTCTCTCTCTCTCTCTCTCTCTCTCTCTCTCTCCCCCCGCCGTGAAACAGCAGGAGCTCACTCTTCTTAGAAGCAGCAGTACGAAAAAACTGGCACGATCACCGGCAGACAACGCCTGCTTTCTTCAACCGCCTCCTCCTGCTTGTCTCTACCTTTTATCCCAAGCTTCGTGACTTGAGGTTCGTAACTGGGCCTGTTTCTTTCTCCTTCATCGCTTCTCTCTCTAATTTGTGTTCGCACCTTATCTCTCTTTCCATCAATCTCTCTTGGCCTCTGGCTTTCAGGTGGGTGGCCTACTTTCCATCTTTGAAAGAATTAACCATCTACGCATGCTCTTCAAATGGAATAGGACAAGAAAATGATACAATTAGAGATTATGAATCATGGGAAAATGAAGAAATTGACGCGGAATTGGGATTGGAGAGTTTTTGCCTAACTGGAATCCGCAGTGATGATTGGGGATTCTCGTGGCAATGGAGGAGCAGTAACAAGCTCCAAAAATTGAAATTACGGAGCTGCGAAGGTATTGGCGATGGAGGGTCTTATTCTTCATTTGTCAAATGTCTGCCATTTTTGCAGGAAGTGGAGCTCAGAAGGTGTAGAAGTATAGTCGATGGAGTTATGTTGAAGTTAGCTGAGAATTCCATTTCTCTAAATTCTCTTCTGGTCTACGATGGTGGGAGTAGGGAAGGTCTACTGCGATTTATCACTCAGTGTAACAGTGATTTGCAGAAACTCGATCTCCGTCTCCCTCTCGACTTAGAGAGAGAGAGAGAGAGAGAGAGAGAGGAGAGAGAGAGAGAGAGAGAGAGAGAGAGAGAGAGAGAGGTAGTTTGGGAAATTTGAAAGAAATCTGTTAAATTTAACTAAAAAATTGACGGTAGTGTTTAAATTGCAAACGTTTTATACGTTAGAGTTTGATTGGGTACAAAAAATACGTTAGGTACCAAATGGTCACTGACCCCATACGTTGAAGTCTAAATGGTACTTTTCCCTAAAAATTAATTTAAAAGATATTGTCTTTTTAATATTTAAAATTATTTTTTAATTTTTTCAATCCCAAACCATAATCAGTCCTTTTCCGTTGTACTTCCTCGCTTCCAGTCCATCGCAGGTCGTGCCCAATTGACATTGAGGGAGACTAAGTCCCTGACCTTGTCGGGCCCACCGATTCGAGATCAGGCCAGTGGTCTAGAACCTCAGGTCGATCCCATTTTTGGTTAAGGAATGCAACACTAATCAACCAAGTCAGTTGAAATTTGATTTTGTGTCAATTTTACTAGTTTTAAACTCAATTTTGGCCGGTTTTAGCCGATTAGGTCTATAATTTTTAATTTTCAATATAATAAAATTTAAAAATTTATATAAATATTATAAATTTGGTTCGGTTTGATTTTTTATTTTTGAAAAATGAAATCGATGATGGAACAAAAATTCTTGATTTGGTTCTGTTTAACGATAAGTTTTTGAATATTTGAAACAAAGCCGACGCAAAATTTTCTGTTGGATTTTGTTTTGGATTTTAACCAAACGGATTCCCAACCTACTAAGGTAGTGGTTGGCCTGCATACGTTATTGTACGAGTTGGGAGCGGAGGGGACGGGGAGTCGATCGATCAATAGGTGATAAGAATGATAGAAAGAGAATAAAAAACGGCCTAAGACATTGGTTTTCTCTGTCCGAGAAATAGTTGGGTTTTTGCCACGAAATCAAATAGCATGTGATTTAATAGTTCTCTCTTTTGATTTCCTGTTTCTCTTTCACTAGATTTGTTCGTGATTGAGCTCAATTAAATATGTGATGATGCCAAAGTTTAAAAATTAAATAAAAAAATTTATTTTGGAATTTCTCAAATTCATAGTAACTTCTAGAAAATAACCAAATGCTTGATTAAAATAAATGAAAGACAACTTTGACCACCTAAAATCAACTCGTGCATTAAGCAGATTCAATACCTATTGAAATATTGTCACAAAAAAACACCTCAAATTAATGAACAATTTGAGACTATTGTAGGAGAACGATAATCAAAGACTTGTAATTGTAAATTTCTCCCATACATTATATAATCTTGTACATGGATAGGGAAAGCTGGCCGTAACTTACAGGTCGGAGATGCCGGCGACTGGCTTGACACAATTGAAGATTGAATCAAAATGGAAAACAAAACACGAGAAAGGAAGAGTGTTAGATTTGAACAACAATGTCGTCTGAATTGAATAAAATGGGGTTCAAAGAACTTTTCAGTTTTCACCAATAATGAAGTAACATTCACACTCTTTAAGTTTTTGATGTATTGGTTGTACCAAATTCATCTGATTTGGACTTTTCCAGCAATGACAAGCTTTTGGATCTTGGCCATCACCATTGGGTTTTTTGTATGCTCCTGCGCTGCCTTTGGATTTTCCTGCAAATCGATCAGCACCTACAGCCCCCAAAGAGTCTTATTAGCTTTACCTAGGACAGAAGACGAGTTTCTTTTTCTTATCTTAGAAACTGAAATAAAAGAGTTTTCAAATGATATTTTCTGATGACATTCTAGAAAATAGAACATTTTTCTAAAAATGATAAAAATAATCCAATAACTAAATTTTTTGTACTCGTTATTGTATGTTGTCTAACATGACAAATGAAGCCGCAAACTTAACTCACGTATCTCATGACAGGATCTAATAACATGTTCTGTACTTTCGGATCTTGCATTCTCTTTGCCTGTAAGATCCGTTTTTAACTAAGGATCAATGTGAGAAATGTACAATTGTTAAAAAAACAAAAACAAACAAAAAAGAAATACACGTCGCTCCTTCAATTCCTCAGGAGTTGGGTACCCACGACCAGCCTTGTTAATTTGTTCAATACATCTGCATTTCATTTTCAAATAGCAAGCAGTCAGCGCAACATATATTTTTCGCATCACATTTTTTCGAAAACAAAATGTTTCACGTTAAGTTATGATTAGTTTACCTTCTTACACCATCAAGCAATTCCTGATTACTTGGGTCATGCTTCAGGCCTTCTTGGTAAGTTTCCAAAGCTTTGTCATATTCTTTCATAAAGAACTGTATTGCACCTTTCCTAGTGTACTCTTTGGAAAAGGCAGGATCAAGCTCAATGCACTTCTCTGCATCCTTGAGTCCCTCAGTCAACACCCCCAATTTCATATAGCACGCAGCTCTATTACTATATGCCTGCAAAATAAAAAAGTTTCAAAACCTGACTACTTTCTTGGTCAATGATGCAAGGATAAATGGATAATGACCTCACTTAACATAGCTTGCATAAGCATTTTCGAGAATGCTAATTCTGCCATACTTCTTTGGGACAAGATTTTAAAAGAAATTACTTTGGAGTTTAAGGAAATTTATATTTCTACACTAATCAAAAATATTAAATTTTCGCTTCTTTTTTTTCAAAGTTTTCTTCAAGTGTGTCATCCAAACTATATCTCATTAGCATACATTCTTGTCACTTTTTCTAAAGGTGCCAAACAATACATGTTAGAGGACACTCACGCAATACATATGTAGTAGGCTATGGAAAAATGAAGCGTTTGTCCACTGTTCATTTTTAGAGAAGATGAAAATGTCAAATAAAAAGTACAGTTTTTTTACATGTGCTTGTCAAATTAATGAATTGAAAATATAATTACAGTTAACGATATATACAATCAAATACTGTATTTACACTCTAATTTATACACTTTAACGTGTAGCTCAAGTGCCATTTATTTATTGGTATAAGTGATCAATTATTTTAATTAGCATCTACTATAATTGTACTACCGATAAATGAACGACATTTAAAATGTATGAAAAAAGTATAAAATTAGAGGACATACTTGGCATTTCTCATATATAATTGAAGTACATTTGTACCATCCCATTTACAAACACACTGTAAGAGACGTGTAATTCACAAACACACTGTCAGATTCTTACCTTTGGAACGTTGGGATTCCTCTTCAAAGATTCTGTGCAATGCCTCACAGCTTTTGGATATTTTTGCTGTTTCAAATAATCATTACCTATCAATGGTTCATCAGGTCGTATGTGAAATTTTTTTTTTTCAAATGTAGAATGGATAAAAAAAGATATACAATATAAAATCATGGAGGTTGAAAAGCATCAGTCCTCTGAAGACTTGAGAAAAAGAACTTCCAAGACTCGTAAAAGTGACAATAAGATTGAGTTCCGAAAACACAATCTAGAAGATTAAAAAGTATGACTTTCTATAACCTAAGAGAAAATTACTTATAAGATAGATACAAGAAGAAAAGTGAAATTTAATTAACTTAGTAGAGTTAACTGCTTTGCGTTATGTTTCTTTATGCCTCTACAGACCCCAAATGTAATAAGTTTGAATTTTCATATCTAAGAATTGAAATATTTTATTTGACATTTCTTTCGAACATAAAAAATTTAATACATATGAGAGGAGTTCAATCAATAGTTAATCACTAAATTAAGGTTCTAACTAAGAAAAGATAAATGATTATGAAAAGGAGCAACAAAGACATTAACATTAAATAAAAAAAGACATACATTTCTCACGTTCCTCATCTGCTGTTAATGGATCAGAGTATTTCTGTTGCTCTAGCTCTTTCTTTGATTTCTCAGCCACATTCAGCTTCTTAAAAGTGTCAGGGTTCAGATGCTCTGTAAGAGCTTTTTGGAAAGTTCCAATCGCAGGATCAAAATCCTTGGAACATTTTGTCATTTTCATCAAAGCGGAACCTTTCCTAGTCAAAGCTCTTGCAATCATCTTAAAGTCTAATCTAAGCTCCCTACCTCGTTCTACAGCCTTGTCACAATCTTTAACGCACTCCTCATACTGCAAAAAATATCAATAATTAAAACCACGTGCCTACTCTTTCTACAGTTTTGTCGCATTCTTACCAACTTAGCTAACAAATTTTTGTCAGTAAATTCAACTTAAGAAAGACTTCTATCTGAAAGCAACCCAAAAATTAACTGACCAAGCAGCTACATATTCTCCTAGTAGCATCCAAGTATGATCTAACATAATGCAATTGTATCAAAATTTGTCAACTTTCATTTGATAACACCCAATCCAAACTCTTTCATATCTCGTTGAGTAACAATATCAGTACTTATTTCAAAAAGCCAAAGTCATGAATTGATGAAACCAATTGTGCTTAATTCTTTAACCCTTTATGTCGAAGCAAAGAGAGACTGAAGGGTGATTATCAACTTCTCGAGAAAAAGAAAGAATTTCAAACAAAAAAATGTAGCCCCTTCCCCATCTCGAAGTACAAGAAAAAAATAATCTGAAATCATAAAAATGCACTACCTTTCCCATCTCCGAGTACGCAGCGGCACGATTTGTGAGGTAAGAAATATCCTCGTCGTCTAGTTCCAATGCTTTGGTGTAATTCTCAATTGCAGTGTCGAAACCCTTCTTCTTATATGCCACATTTCCAGCCTCCTTTTCCTTTTGTGCCTTCAATCTATACCCTGTTGACATATCCATTGGCTGAGGTTCTGGTTCAGTCTCTTTCGCCTGCTCTGCCCCAGCAGCCCTTTTCCTCTCAGTAGAAGGCGAGGCCTCTGGCATCTCAGAATCATCTTGCTTGGGGGACTGAAATTTCAAATTAAACAAAACACCAAACGCTTGCATAACTCTCTGATCTTTCACATAAAGATTAAAGTTGTTTGGATTCTTTTGAATCTCCTGCATCATTTTCACAAAATCAGGTTGCTGAAGAAAAACCTTAGTAGACGGATCAGCCGTTAGCTTAGCCCACATTCCAGGACCAAAAAACGCATCCCTTTCTTTTAATAGATTTGTTTTGTTGAACTTTGGCTCTGTTTTTGCTTCATTCTACATAGTAACACAAATTTGGACCAAATCGATTTGTGTGATCGAGCTCAATTAAATATGTGATGATGTCAAAGTTTATAAATTAAATAAAAAAATTTATTTTGGAATTTCTCAAATTCATAGTAACTTATAAAACATAACCAAACTCTTGATTAAAATAACAACTTTGACCACCTAAAATCAACGCGTGCATTAGCAGATTCAGTACCAATTAGAAGATAGGTGCAGAAAAACACCTCAGATTAATGAGCAATTTCAGACTATTGTAGGAGTAACAGGAATCTTGTACCTGGATAGGGAAAGATGGTAGTAACTTACAGGTTGGAGATGACGGCAGCTGGCTTGACAAAATTGAAGACTGAATCAAAATGAGAAACAAAACACGAGAAAGGAAGTGTTAGATTTGAGCATCAATGTCGTCTGAATTGAATAAAATGGGGTCTAAGAACTTCCCAGTTTTCACCAATAATGAAGTAACATTCACACTCTTATTTTTTTGATGTATTGGTTGTATCAAATTCATCTGATTTGAGCAATTCCAGTACTGACAAGCATCTGGATCTTGGTCATCACCATTGGGTTTTTTGTATGCTCCTGCGCTGCCTTTGGATTTTCCTACACATCGATCAACACCTACAGCCCCCAAAAAGTCTTATTAGCTTTACCCAGGACAGAAGACGAATTTCTTTTTCTTATCTTAGGAACAGAAATAAAAGAGTTTTCAAATGATATTTTCTGATGATATTCTATAAAATAGAACTTTTTTCTAAAAATGATAAAAATAATCCAATAACTGAATTTCTTGTACTCGTTATTGTATGTTGTCTAATATGACAAACGAAGCCGCAAACTTAACTCAATTGTCTCATGATAGGGTCTAATAACATGTTCTGTACTTTTGGATCTTACATTCCCTTCGTCTGTAAGATTCATTTTTAACCAATGATCAATGTGGGAAATATACAATTGTAAAAAAAACAAAAACAAACAAAAAGAAAATGCATGTCGCTCCTTCAATTCCTCAGGAGTTAGGTGCCCACGACTAGGCTTGTTAATTTGTTCAATACATCTGCATTTCATTTTCAAATAGCAAGCAGTCAGGCAACATATATTTTCTGCATCACATTTTTTCGAAAACAAAATGTTTCACGTTAAGTTATGACTAGCATACCTTCTTACACCATCAAGCCATTCTTGATTACTTGGGTCATGCTTCAGGCCTTCTTGGTAAGTTTCCAAAACTGTCATATTCTTTCATAAAGAACTGTATTGCACCTTTTCTAGTGTACCCCTTGGAAAAGGTAAGTTTAAGATCCATTTTGTAAAGAAATAAGTAAAAAAAATCATCATCTTAAGTAGAAGTGAGGATATAAACCTGAGGTTTTGTCATTAGAAATATCAATGCCTTCAGCATCATTTTAATTACTGCTAAAAATGATTCATCCTTAAACTTAGCATTACTAAAAAAATCATATAACGAACAAATTTAATTTTGGGTCATGACTAGTAACGTTATTTAAAGTCTGTCAATATCTAAGATTCTGATATAATACAAGGAGTGTTTTATTTGAGCAAATCTCCCTTAAGAGTTTGTTCGAGTTCAAATCTTATGCTTTGGAGCCGAAACGCGTACAAGTTTAATTCCCTGATTTAGTATTGATTCAAATAGCCATAATAAATATTCAAAAACAAAATAACTTGAAAGCAACTAGAATAAACTTAGGTTTCCTATCTTTTCTAGATCCCCTGATAGATGGCACAGATCATATTGGATTGAATATTAGAAGGATCAAACTGGTATTTGACCTGAACCGTCAATTTTTCATCAAATGATCCAAAATGAAACAAATTTAGAACTTTTAAATGCTAATCAAAAGAGCTACTGCAGTAGGTTAACACTAACTTTATTTCTTGCACTCGAAGGGCATCATACCTCTACAAAATGTCCACATTAATTTGTGAGTTCCTCTTCATTTGAAACCTGCAATCCAATACACCATCATTTACAGCATGAACTCAACAATATTGGAAGGAAATAAATCCTTCGGAGCAAGATCAGCTAAGTTCTCCATAAAATATAAAACATAATAAGATGGGGTTTTAAGTTTGAAAATGAGAGAAAGTCATGGATTGAGATACGTGTAGATATGTATTCCTTAATTTTCTTGTCCAAATAATTTATTATATTTTGCCACTACATAGTCTCAGAGGTTTTATACTAAGAGATGATCAAACCATAGGCCCTGAAGAGTTATAGCAATGCCACTACACAGATCAAGAGGGAAGCTTGTAGGTAATAAGGCTCCGCCAATGATAGATAAAATGCATATTCCTATCAAAAAAGATGAGAAGGAGATGGTACTAGCCCTCAAGGCCTTTGTGCGATATTGAGTGGAAGTAGAATAAAGTCTGGTTGTATCCTTCACAATTTTTCCAGATTATATATATGTGTCTATACATGTCATGGCACCCAAATTCTTTTTCATATCATTTCTCTTTCGTCAATGTCCAAAACTGAACAGAACCGAACTCTTGCCCACCCCTACCCGAGTTATGGAAGAAACTCTGAGGACTGGGCTTCCAGTTGAAGATGCAGAAGCCCAAAAATGGACTAGAGCAGGTGACCGGAGTAGAAGTGATGCGTCTGAGCTTTGGAAAATTGAACTTTTTTCTTGTGATTCAAGCCCACACATTGATGAAAAACAAATGAAAATGATTAAATAATATCTAAATAAAGATATAAGAAAATTTATACAATATAATATAAGTTGCATAGTTTATAATAATGCAACAGTAGTATTCATAACTATGAATGATTGAGTTGAATGTCTAAGTGTTGCTTTGACACGTAGATTAGTATTGTAACACCCGAGTTAACGGCCAGGTGATTTTCTTAACTGTATTAACGGTCATAAATATTTAATCTTCGTAGTTTAGGATTTATGCCAAGCTTAATTAATTACATGTGGATCTAAACTAGGTTGAGTGGCAAAGTTGTAATAATGGAGGATTGAGGCCAGTATTTAAAGAAAAAAGAAAGGATTCGAACCTCATTTAAACCACTGTAGCCGACATCCCCAACTTCCAGCGATTTCTTCTCTCCCAAGCTCTCGCTTTCTGTCAGCTGGAAATCCCTCCTTCGGCGATCGGTTTCCTTGCTGCTTCTCGGCTACTTTGTGCTCGAGGTACAGGTTTAACAATGTGGTTATCTGTTAGTTTATTAGCCCAGTTTTCCAGCTTTGTATTGAAGTTTGGATTCTTCAATGGCCGAATATCAATAAGAACATTTTGAAACCCGAGATTGGTAATGTCATTCCGAATCGATTCTGGACATTTAAAACAACCAACCCTGAGTTATCATTATCGAATCCGTCTGTTTTGATTTTGGGATTTCGGGTTACATTGAGTATTAAACTAAGAACTCGGGAAGGACTCTTAGCTATTAGATCTTAGGATAACTCGAGATTAGAACTATTAGGATTTTGTTTTAACTACTGCAATGTAAATGTTTAGGTGAAGAAGTTTGAAGAGAAAGGAGCTCAAGTGCTAAGGAGATCAGGTAAGTGAATGTATTAAGATTTTCGGCTAATAGAGCCCTACATCGTGGGAGTACTAGGTTGAGATGTCTAATGTTTATCTTATGATTATGAGCTTGTCTGCACTTGAAGGATTTATGTATGTTGCGAGTTACACCATGTGATGACCTGTTAGTGAATGTGAAGTTGTCTGCTCTGGTATGATCCTTGTCATAGTTGATGAGTTAAAAGCTCTCATGTTCATGCATCATGAATGTTTCTCAAGCATAAGAAAATGTTTTAACGGATGTTTTCTATGAACAAGATATGTATGTATATATGTATATGTATAAGATTTATGCAACGTGGATTAAGTGAGGGTTGGGGCGGTTCGGCGTATGTCACAGTCCAAAGAAGGACATATGAATACGACCCACAGTAGGGAACAAGATCAAACTCACTGTCGAACCCCCTTTACCGGCATAAATCCTCTCTTGATCCACACAACCTAAACAAAGAATATGAACAAAGATTACGAATGATGAATATGATCAATGATTATGAATGATGAATATGATCAATGACTATGAATGATGAATATGATCAATGATTATGAATGATGAATATGATCCATGACTATGAATGATGATTACGAGCAAAGACATGAACAAGAAAAGATTTATGAGCATGTGATTTTTCCCAAATTATGCATTCATGCATCCATGTAGTGTTGCATTCCTTACTAAGCATTAGGCTTATAGTTTAAACCTTATGATGTAGGTGACGAGTTTTCAGGTGAGGAACTCAAGGTCAATGAAGATGTCTAAGCTTGGTTGTTGGAGGATGCTCAGTGTGACAGTGGAGGCTGGATAGGCGATCAAGTTCTCTGGTTATACCCTTAGTAAGTCAGAGAAGTTTATGATAAACAGATGACTAAGTAGAATAGAGTTTTTCTTATAACAATGAAATTCGGATTTTGAATGGTTTGACCTCAGAGTCTGTTAACGATTTAAGGATTATTGAATGGTCTGTTTAGCTTAAGCTTTCCGCTATGTGTATCTTATATGGGATAGGGTCTTCACTCATTAGAGTTTATAATTCCCAGGTTAAGGTTTGGGTGAGTTGTAGTATTCTCTGTTGGATGAGGTTGTTTGATAATTATAGTGTTTTACTGCCGTAAGATAGAAGCTGGATGAGGCATTTATCCGGCTGACGTCATCGGCAGATGTTAAATGATAGGAATCGAACGATTGAGTCTTCCGGATGACGTCACCGGAAGATGTAGTATGTTTCTTCATCGACAGATGTAGAGTGTTTAGCCATCGGATGATGAAAGTGCTATTTTGTGGTCTAGCGATCGGCAGATGTAGAGTCTTTAGCCATCGGATGATGAAAGTGCTGTTTTGTCGTCTAGCGATAGGCAGATGTAGAGTGTTTAGCCATTGGATGATGAAAGTGCCATTTTGTCATCTAGCGATCGGCAGATGTAGAGTGTTTAGCCATCGGATGATGAAAGTGCCATTTTGTCGTCTAGCGATCGGCAGATGTAGAGTATTTAGCCATCGGATGATGTGAGGGTTCCCTTGTCGTTTAGTGACCGGGTCATGTTTTAATTATGCACGTGGGGAGCACATGTCCATCGGATGATGTTTCCCCATTTCACCAGAAGATGAAGTATATTTTCTCGCCGGATGATGTAAATGATAATTTGTCGTTTAGTGATCGGATGATATAGAACTTGTAAGCTATCGGCAGATGTTTTAATGGGTCACACGAGATGCACGTGATCGTCGGTCGATGCGGGTATTCACATCTGCCGATAGGTGTTTAAATGAGTCATGTGGGGTGCACGTGCCATCCGGAAGATGCAATGTCTATCGGTTGATGCATGCAGACCCATGCAACTTGTACGTCGATTGGAAGCATGTACGAGGGACCAACTTTCCATCCATTAAGTTGAAGTCTTTAAGCCTGTTAGGTATACTGTTATTAAAGAAAAAAAAAAGAAGGAGAAAAGAGTTCAAATATGATTTAAAGTTTTATGTAAAGTCAAGAATTTCGTGGCGATCCTCCCCGGGTCGTTACAAGTATTATAGAGTGACAAAGGTTTATGCCACAAAATTAATTATAATTTTATAATTTTCATATTTGATTATAAATAAAACGAAATGAGATATTAGATAAATAGTGTGCACAATTAGAGTTGCGAGTCCATATTACATATAGATGTGATTGTTAGACATTGACACACACATCATAAGACTTAATGGAGGATAATAAAATAATCTTCATGCGTATTGGCATTAGATGGATGTGTTGATGTGCGGTTGATATAATGTTTTCTGTTCATGCATCATAGGGGTGTAATCAGTTTAGTTCGGTTGTAACACAAACCAGAACTGAACCGTTCAGTTCTAATTTTGAAAATACCAAACCATAAACAAACCAAACCGAACCGATGAGAGAACCAATTCAAAATCGAGATTCGGTTTTTGGTTTTATTGGTTCGGTTTCAGAAATCTAGTATCTAGTTTGGTTTTTCAATTTTGGGTTCGATTTGCACCTTCTCATTCAGATTTTGTGTCCTGTGAGATCTTTTAAATAAGTTTGTCCATTGTGTAGTGGGTACTGGGTGATAACCTATTCCCTTGATTGCTTAATGATGGAAAGCTTTCCATAATTCATTGAAGAAATGCAAGATAAACAAATTTTACAGTAATATCAACATTATCAATAGATGAAATCCAATTGTACCTGAATTTTAGATGTAAATACTAATTTTATAAACTTAATACTAATTTCGTATTAAACCATAATATAATAGAGGAGATCGTGGTCCGGTTCGGTCCGATTTTGAGAGAGAATAGCACCGGACCAATATATTTCAGTTTTCAATTTTTAGTACCAATACCCATAAAATTGTTTTTAGGATCGGATCAGAACGGGACCAAAAATTTGATTTTGGTTATGGTCCAGTTCTAGTTTTTTCAATTTAAAATAATTTTTTTTTTAAAAATCTAAATTCAAAATAAATAAATAAATAAATATATTTATAAATAAATAAACAAGCCTCATACAATTAGTATGAATTTCATTTTAACTAAACAATACCGATTAACCAGTCAACTCACAATTAAGATTGTTCTTCCCCATATCAATCATTAGCCAAATCCAACAAAAAAAACAACAACATAACAAAAATAAAATCAACCCAAGCAAAACATATAATTTAAACTCAAGCATTTAACGTAAACAAGTCAACAAAAGCAGAGTTTTCTATTTTTCTGATGGCGTTGTTGTTTAATAGAAGCATTATTCTGTAACAATTACAAAAATATCAATGTGCACATACCATATTTACCTCAATAGCTAAAATTCACAGTCTCAACTCCTTTCTTATTTACATCATTAAAAAAAATGAAGACAGGGGGCAAGAGTTTCAAAGAAAAAGCGATGTAACACTGGTCTAATGATAAATTGATAATCTAATGCATCAAACTATCTAAATTCACAGCCCCAACAAAAATATATTCATAGAAACCCACACAGTCGTTCAGTAATTCATAAAAACCACCCTCAAAAGGAACCCATTTGTCAGCAATAATTATAATAAGTAATCAGAAACTGAAAGTGAAACTTTATTCGATCGTCAAAGAGCAAAGAAAGAGAGTTACCTTCGTCGGTTTTAGCTTTCATAGGATGACAAAGGAAAAGGGGGTCGAAGTCTAGAAGAGAGAGTGCGTCTGTATGCTGTAGACTGTCGAGAGGCGAGAGGCGAGAGACGTTTGTAAGTGTACGCCGTCGACTATCGAGAGGAGATTGTAGCCGGTAGTGTCGCCGGGCCGCAGCGACTGCGAGGGCCGAGAGGAGATTGAAGACTGAAGACTTCTCGTTTCCAATCGCGCCTGCTAAGTGCGAGGCAGGGAGAGGAGATTATTTCAGTGACCAAAGAAGTGACTGAAGAAGTGAACGATAGACTGATTTAGGTTTAGTAAATTAGGGGTGGTCAGGTTTGATTTTAGTTGTTTTTGTTATTAAACCCGAAACCTGAACCGAAAATTTCGATTCTGCTAAGAAAGAACCAAAATTCATTTATTTTAGGGTAATTATCGATTTGAACCCTGTACTATACACGTTTTTTCAATTCGCCCCCTGTACTAAAAAAACTGACAAACCGAACCTTGTACTTTGATTCTGTTATCAGTTTTGACATGTAAACCGACCAAAACCAGACCAATATGTCTGTTCTGGTTCGATTCTTCTGTTCGATCCGATTTTGCTAAACCCTATAATATAGTTCCAATATTGTGTACCATATAGTTCCAATAACAATGTGTAAATTAGACAAACACCATCATATAGTTCCATAATATCATCTACATCTGGTCAATCAAACAGCTTAATAGTCTAATATGTTTCATCAAAGCAACAGCGACGACCAAATAAACAAAAATAGTATTAAAAGATCAAGGTTAGTTACTTGATGCCCTAGTGTAGGTGAAACATTAGGTGGGACACAATTTATTTTCGTGATAATGGACAATGATAAAGTGCAGAAAATAATGACACAGGAGATTGGTAACGCAGTTCGGCAATTGCCTACGTCTGTGGGGCCACGCCCAGACATAAAAATATTTCAAAGAGTTCACAAAGTTACAAGACACCCGGACGTATATAAATAAAGACTCATTCTTATCTTTGTCGCCGTCTCTAGCTAACTTCCCCAATGAAACTATTTTTGCGAGCTCCCCTCGACTTAAGATCAATCCCTCCCAGAATCTGAATGCAGCAAGCTCCCCTTGTCATTAATGACTCATCCCAGAATCTGTGTATGGCAAGATCCCCTTGCCCACGATCAGAACTCCTCTCGAGTTCCAGGCAGTCTCCTCCCGAGACTGAGTTTTAATGAAAGACAAAAAGATTGCCTCCTATTACATCTTCTGGAAACTAGGCAGTTGTCTTTGGACGCAATTATCAACACACTCAATAAAACGATGAAATCCACAGACTAGGTAGAGTGTGTAAGTGTAATACCCGGCTTTTCGGGATATTAATACTTTAATATAAATGATATTTTTATAAATATGTCAAATCAAGCCTGTTTTAAGAACAGAAAGTTTCGTTGGGATCCTAATTATTAATATGGATTTTAAAAAATTTACGAGAATTTTCGGAGCAGTAACGCTTAATTCCGAGTAATTATGTTTCTCGTAATATAAAAGGTGTTTTAGTAAAAATAGTAAACGGGGTCCGATTTGCGAACGGACAGTTTTATTAGAACCCTAATAATGAGTTGGAGTTACTGGTGAAATAAAGAAATTTGGAGAACCCGAATCTTTAGCGAATTAATGAAACAAAGGACGAAACAAATATAAAAACAAAGGAAGGGCAAAACGGTCATTTGACAAGTCAATATTATAAAATATTAAAATCCTTCTTTCTCCCTCATTTCCTTCTCTCCTCGCGAAAACCAGAGAGCTTCTGGTTTTCGCTCCCGCGGCGATTCCTCACGCCGGCGACGGTTCGATCTCCGATCGATCTCTGTTCTTCACGTTTTCTCCTCAGATCAACGTTTTAGGTAAGATTCTACAGCTTTCGGATGTTAGTTTTCAGTTTTAACGAAGTTATACGGTTAGGGTTTTCGTTTAGGGTTTCGTTAAAAACGCGATTTAGGGTTCGAGATTGATAGGTTTATCGAGTTTATGGATATAGCTCAACACAAATCCATGCATCCTTTAAGCTAAATCCTCATTGGTGCAATTGATAGAGCCTTGCATGCAATCTTCCTTCATAGCCTAGCATCATCTCATGAACTTAACTCAAATTAGCCACCATCATACATCTAATCCTAACCATTCAATCTAATCCTAACCACACAATCTAAATGTATGCATGTGACTCAAATAGCTAATTGTTTTCCAACACAAAAAAAAGACTCATGTTTGCCAAAAGAAAAACAAATAAATAGCTACACGGTGTTGAGGCCGAGAAGACAAATTCCCTTTGAGCATTGAGTTGAATCCATCCGTACATTCCAAGTCAAGGTGTGAAGAGGTTGATCCATGTCCATCAAGTAAGTTTTCCATGTGCATTCCTCTCATAGGAGTCGATGCCTTTGGGTAGATATCAACAGGACCAGTCAACTCTTCAAATAGGGGTCGATACCTTTGACACGTTATTGGACGAAGTTAAACTAATTTGTGAGAAATGTTAAATTTAATGAATTTCGGGTTTTTGGAAAAGCTCGTTATTGGATGTTTCGTAGAATCGAGTGCGAATTGGTTGTTAAAATGCCTCGATTAATTAAGTTAGAATTTCCTTAGTTAAGGATTTCATTAATTTGGACATTAACGGTTCAAACGCATTTTAATGATAATTGTTGTGAATTGCCTTAGGTGAATCACGCTCGTGGACGGAGCTAGCATTCAACGGACATCAGGTAAGTTTCTGCGACTTGTTTGGCCGATTGGCCTACACCATAAGATCTTATGTTGTTCGAGGAAATTGGAAAATGTAAGTTGTGTTGGGTAAATAGGTTGGGTAGTTAGTTTTAGTTAAGTGTAGTATGTTTAAGTTAATTGTTTGTTTATGTTTTAATTATGTTTATAGCATTGCATCTGTTCACGCATCATGTTTCTAAAAAGCACAAAAAAGGAATTTCTATGCATGTTTTTCATGAAAAGGAAAAGGATAATGAAAAGGTATGAATGCATGTAATCTGGTCAAGGAGGTGGCGGTGGTTCAGACATGGCTGCTTGGGGAGCATGTTTTCCCCCCGGTTAGATACAAGGGGCTATCCAACCGTAGGATGTGCCGCTCCTATCTAGCGAGAGTGAGGCCACGGTGACGTATCTGTAATGTAATGAAATGAAATGAATAGCGAAAAGGTAGGACGCATGTTTTACGAACCGCATGCATAGCATTCACTTGCATTCATGTAGACTTACTGAGCCTTAAGCTCACGACTTATTTTTATGATGTAGGTGACCTCTACACAGGTGAGGATGAGATCCCTCCACCTGAGGCATGAACAGTTGAAGAAAGATGGCCCGTGGGAGTGTGCTGGGCAGTCGGTGCGTTTTGACCCGTGGGGATATGTGTAAGTATTTTGAGGGTGTTGGGTTATATTGAGTAGAATATGTATAAAGTTAGAACATTTTAGGATGTTTGGATCTGGTAGTGGATAGGTTTATGTTTGATGTTTTAAACGTTTTGGAAACCTGTTTTATAAATTGTTTTGGTAGATTTAAATAGGAGGGATTATCGATTTTTAAACGTATCCACGTAGTTTGTTTTTACGAAAGTTTAACGTATGTTTAGACCGATTAGTTGGGGTTGATAAATTGTGAAGTGAGTTAAGTTTTATTGAAGTGTTAGAGTGTATGTGTAGAAGATGAAATGTGCAAGGGATGAGAAATGTATGAAAGAAAGTTATGTTTTGCTCTCTGGAACTTCGGATTCCAGAGAGCATTTGTATAAAAGAAAGAAAGGAGAAAGAAGACGGAGGAGTGTGGCGACTGGGCGCGGGTGTGAGGGGCGACTGATCGCCCCTCCCTGATTTTGGTGCGGCGACCAATCGCTGGGGCAGCGATCGCTGGGAGATCGATCGCTGCCAGCGATCGATCGCCCCTAAATTATTCACGGGGGAATTTCCCCTTTTGTCCCTCAGCCGATTAATAGTTTTAATTAAAGTTTTATTTAATTGTTTTAATTGTTAAATGTTTTATTAAATGGGTTTTATGTTTTGTTTTAAATGGTTTAAAACATAGATTTCGATTTAAATCCCGCTTAAGGTTAAGTTTAAAGTTATAATGATATGTATAAAAAAAAAAATACGGGAAATTGAGTACAATATTAGGGTCGCTTAAGTAAGACAATCACAAACCCATACGCAGAAACGTAGGGAGTGAAAGAAAAGCGACGACTTAAAGAACGAAGAAACCTTCTCACGCGAACATCAAAACTCCGTCGTCGTCACAGATACATAAACATAAATACGCTCTGATGATAGTCAAGACTGCTCACTAAACAGGGTGCATATAATCTCTTCTCTCAGATCGGCAAATTTGGAAAAGTAATTCTGAGAGAGAATTTTACGACAATAAAACTCACATATATAATTCATTCTGCATGCTGCCAACAGAAAGTATCGTCCCAATATTATGTACCATATATGTGTGCTCAAATTATTCTGAATACCATATTTAATAACCTGAGTGAGAAAATAAGGAAACCGAACTTTCCTGTTTTGCCGAACTTTCCTGTTTTGCGTGAGTGACATCGCATGTAATACTTTTAGAAAGAAATCATTCAAACAAGCAAACTCAATCCGAACACTCCAGAAATATAGTCTGGATTGTTATATATTTCGCAAAATATTCCTCCTGAGAAACATAATAGGTAATATGAATTAATAGCCTTAATCATGCTTCATGATTGGATTATTAAGAAAAAGGAAACATAGTGGACCGATCTTTCGTTCCTGCAATCAGTCGACTTTCAAAACAATTGCAATCGGTTGATATTGCAGAACAACTGTAAGTGGTCGACTTCGCAGATCTTCTGCAATCGCAATCGGTCGATGACAGAACAACTGCAATCGGTCGACTTCGCAAATCTTCTGCAATCGGTCGAGGTCGACTTGTTCATCTGCAATCGGTCGAGGTCGACTTGTTCTTCTGCAATCGGTCGAGGTCGACTTGTTCATCTAACATGAATGTCCAAAAATATATTTTCCAAAAACATCTGCCAACATATCTTCATTAACAAGTATCATCACCAAATCCAAATCACAAGTAGTAAAATCAAGCCAGGTTCATAAAAAGCATTTTCACCCGATCCAAATCCTAATTAGGAGAAAAATCATAACTATAGCAACCTATTCACGAGTTTCTGAATTCACAAAGTACAAAAAAAATAAATTAAGTAAACTTTTGAATTCACAGCAGCACTACAGATAAAAAACAAACAAAAAATACATTGATCAAACCTAACATAAATATTAATACATTTGAAATCAATCTTTATTTACTTCCGTTATAGTATTATTCAAATATACAAAAAAGTTAGTAAACAATTAGAATAAATCAACTACTATTAATTATTAAATAGTGGACAATATAAATGATTATACATTTTTCATGTTCCTCTACTTCATCTAATGTTTCAGTATTTACATGTTTAGTTGAAGCACAAATCTAACTTTAAGTGCAAATTAGGCATTCTATCATTTTTTAGGCTAAAAAACTTTGAAAGACATCTAACACTCGACCGCTATAGTTGAATGCTGACTCTGAGGCAACCGTAGATATAAAAATGACAAACACATCTCTTGCTATTTGACTCAAAATTAGATATTTTGAAGTGTGCATTCTCTACCAATTTAATAAGTCCATATCAATAAAAAAATTCAGGAGTTTTTCTGACATAATTTTCAAGTTCACTTCCTCTATTGTGCTCATCTTCATTTTTCATTTCTTCTTGAAATGTCGACTCAAACTCATCGTCATCCACAGTTACGCATAACATCGAACCACATGCCTAGAAGCTTGTTCCATGTTATTTGTATGTGAAGAATATAACATTTTAATTGAATGTTTCAATTCCATTACCAACTCATTAGTTGTATCCGGTCCATGCAATTTCATTAGGCAATGCTTTACGGACTTTAGTTTATATCGTGGATCAAGTACAACAACTACATACATGAAGGGATTGACTTTACTCAAATTTCTCTATTTTTTTTTTTTATTGAAGCTGCATAACAAATGCTATTGTTCTTATAGATGAGTTATCACTTGAAATATATTTTTTGATAACTCTATGAAGTTTACGTACTTTAGAGAAAAATATATTGGAGGCAATATGTAAAATTGACAAAACTTTCAACATTGTGCCATAAATACTTTCAACGATACTATAAATTCACGAACGACACTCCAATCTTCATCTGTGGGAGGACCATTTAGATTCTCATCTTCAAGAAATTTGTACATGAATTGATTAATATATTCACTTGAAAGTTTAGAATCAGTTCAGCGATATCACACAAGGATCCTTGTGTGACACCAATTTTAAAGTAACGATGAACGATCTAAAAAATGCGGAAATAAATGACACAAGAGGTCGGTAACGCAGTTCGGCAACCAACCTACGTTTGCGGGGCCACGCCCAGATATAAAAACTTTTCCTTGAGTAAACAAAGTTACAAGAAAAACTCGGACTTATACAAATAAAGAATCCCTCTTATCTTTGTCGCCGCTTCTAGCTAACTTCCTCAACGAAACAGTTTTTGCGAGATCCCCTCGACTTTAGAACGACCTCTCCCGAGATCAAGATAACAACAAGATCCCCTCGTTGTTGATTCCACCCGAAATCCGTGTTACGGCAAGATCCCCTCGCCTACGATCAAGAACGACAAGCTTCCCTTGTCTAAGAAACAGAACTCCTCATGAGTTCCGATGTTGTCTCCTCCCGAGACAGAGCGTCAATGAAGAACAAAAACTATTGCCTCCTGGGACACCTCCTGGAACACCAGATTGAAGTCTTCGGATGCAATACACAGCACACTCAATAAAAACAATGAAATCCACAGATTAGGTCGAGTGTGCAAAACAATCACTGACTCAAACGCAGGAACGTTGAGAGTGAAAGAAAGTCGACGGGTCGGAAAGATGAAGAAATCTCCTTACGCGAAAAACAATACTCCGTCATCAATCAGCTCTCTCAGAACCGAGAGCCTTAAATAACAATGGTAACTACCATATCATCGTATCAGATCAGTTACCAAATCGAAATTCAAATCGCATAGAATAAGGAAACCGAATCTGTTGTGAGACACCACATGAGACACTTAAGGAAAGTTCCTATATCTTCCAAAATACAGATCCATAAATTCAGGAAAGCACACCATTAATCATGGGAACTCAGAGCTCAGAAAATCGTGCTACATCTTCAACAAATCGGCTTTCCAAATAAAACTTTTTCAAAAAACAAGTGCATATACCTTATTCAATATCTTTCCAAATAATGTTGTTTTCTTATTTTTCTCTTCCATAGAATCATAATTATTATTTCTATAATATATTCACATAATCGGATTGGGCTGTTTCTTGATTGCCAAGTCAAAAATCCCACTTGAACAATTATGAATAAAATACTACTTTTATAATAAATTGCCAAAAAATCAAATGCTAACACAAATGCAAATTGTTGAATTTAGAATCTCCCCCTTTGGCATTTTTTGGCAAAATCAATATAATCAATAATATTTTGAACTCCCCCTGAAAGTTCACTCCCCCTGAATAGTAGCATCGATCAGCATAACATGACACCCAAAATTACTCCCCCTTTTTGCCATAAAAGGACAAAATAAATGAGAATTAACAGGGAGACTTATCACATTAAAACCGCTAGATCAGAAATACTTCTGGATAGCCATTAGCAATATTCGTTAAGAAACTAATAAATATCAATCATCCGAATATGCACCATAAAGATCACAGAAGAACCATAGCAAAATAATAGAATCCATAATCATCAAAGAAACTATTCAGAGAATCAAAATATTCAGACAGAATCCAGAAACATACCACGGAGATAGAACATCAGAAAAGAAAATTGTATGAATTAATGTTCAGTATTATCATTTGCTGGCTTTCCCCCTGGAACATCAGTTGTACCACCAGATGGACCAGCTTCATCCCTTGCTCTGGGTTGTTGATTAGAACCACTCATATGAGGATTTTTCGTGTAAACGTCATTAATCAACACAGCAATTGCTGATCGTTGTTTGTCCATCTCAGAGATCTGTAGGCTTAGAGTCTGTGACACTTCCAATAACATTTTAACAGAGCGAGCGAGGAGAGCAGACTCAGTATTAGATTCAGAGATTGGCAGTCCTTGTACAAAACCTTCCAGATCATTTTTGTGTTCTCCCATTCTTAGTTTGTAGCTGATTCTAGTCTCCTCTTTTTCAGCATACAGAACATCACTGTCTCTAATAATGGGGTGTTGAGCTGACAAAACTCCATATATAAGAGAAGGAAATGGGAGAGCTAATCTTGTATTTTTTGCATCTTCATGTTTCATTATGAGATCAAAAATCATCTTGCCAAAATTCACAGAAATTGAATTTCTGATCTTAAACAGAAGCGTTGCCATTGACTTGTTAACCCCACTGCCGTGAGACGTCGGCATCCAGTTCCTCATAGCAATTTTATGCAAAATACCATACTTAACTGATAGTTGTGCAGCAGGAAAATCTTGTCCATGGGGCCAGATGCGTCTGACACCCCCAGCAACATCAAAAATGATTTTGTTGTAGTCCGGCACAAAATTATCAGGATCAGCCATCTCTAAGCATAGATACTCGTTGATAATAGAAGGGGTAAATGTAAAGATATGACCTCTCATATAGACACGTCCAAAATCAGGATGACCAACATCTTTCACATCCAGGTCTAGATTACAATAAAATTCTCGGACAATTTTGCACACAAACGGTTTCAGATTTCGAAAAGTCTTCTCCAAACCCAGACTTACTAAGTGATAAATTAAAGCCTCACATTGAGAGAAATCATTTTCATGAATATTTCTCCCAGTCCAAATTGTTCTTTGAGAGAAGTTTAGCCAACGGCTAGCATGCAGAACAGATTTAAAATCATCATTTAAAACTCTTAAAGATTTCTTACCTGATTTTTTACTTCCTTCTCCTTTTTGAGTAGATGAAGATATCGGTGAGATTCTGGAAGATGATACTTCAATGGTCTTTGACTTTTTGGATTTTGGAGACATTGATGAGTCGGCTTTCAATGTTTTGATATTGGATGGTTTTTGAACTTTATTACCTGAGGTCCTAGAGGGCTTTGTTGATTTTGAAGGAGGAGATTTCGAGATCTTCGGTTCAGGAGATTTTGGGCCCTTTGAAGAAGAGTTTTTTAAACTGGTCGAATTTGCAATTCGAGAGGATTTTCGTGTCGATTTCTCAGGAGGTTTTGCAGTAAAAACTTCTTCATCATCTGAATTGATTTCCAGAATGGCTTCTTGCAGCCATGAACTATCAGAGGAGGATTCTTTTTCACCTCTTTTTCGTTTGCCTTTCAATGCAACAGAAACCTTTGAATTTTGCGGTGCCTTGGGAGGCACTGAACCAGTCTTGTACTTGTCCTCACTAGATTTTTTAAATCTCTGTTTAATGCCAGAGGAATCAACCTGAGAGATCGGAGTGGCTTTGGTAATTTTGGGAGAGTCAGCAACGGTAACAGACGGATTTACCGGAGGTGAAATTGATGAATATATTATAATGGCTGAATCAGAGTGTGGTGACTTCTCGAGAACAGGCATTGAGACACCACCTGAGACTTGTTCGTCAGAAATTTCTTCGATAACCACCATTGTGAGAGGCGAGATAGAAAACCCTAATTGCAGACTTGAGATCGAGATGAATAGAAGGAAGCGTGTTCTGGGAAACTTATAAATTTGAAATATATCGAAATATTGTCTCCATAAAAGCCCATCAAATCGCCAATTAAAAAGATTTCCAAATATTCAGTACATATTTCGGGAAAATAAATCTGAAATACAAATTCCCATAAATTAGCGTAAAAGATCTTCAAAGAAAGAATCAATAATAAGCTCCAGTATTCTTAGAGGATAATCACCCAAAAGTTAATAATAGAATCCAAGATTTGCATATGATGTTACTTCTGAGAATACCATAAAACAATGACTTTCTGCAGGGGATGAGAAGCTGCACAGTAGATTACTAAAAGAAGAAAAAAAATCGCCTAAAGCCCCCCCCCCCCCCCCCCCCCCCCCCTTTTTTTTTATATTAAATAACGACTTACATAACACAGAGGCCTAGAGCAGACCTCAACTCTTCAAATCGTACGCCATCCAATGCTTTGGTAAAGATATCTGTGATTTGCTTCTCGGTCACCATATGTTCTAAAGAGATAAGTTTGTCCTCCACAAGAGATCGAGTGAAATGATGTCGTATATCAATGTGTTTTGTACGAGAGTGCTGAACAGGATTCTTAGAAATATTAATTGCACTTAGATTATCACAGCAGAGGGTCATGACACCCTGTGTGACACCATAGTCTTTCATCATTTGTTTCATCCAAAGAAGCTGCGTATAGCTGCTTCCTGCTGCTATATAATCTGCCTCAGATGTAGATAGGGAAATAGAATTCTGTTTCTTGCTAAACCATGACACCAAGTTGTGTCCAACATAAAAACATCCACCCGAAGTGCTTTTTCGATCATCAGAGCTTCCTGCCCAATCAACATCACAATAACCCACCAGATTTGCATTAGAATCAAAAGAATACCAGATGCATAATCAGTTGTTCCACTAACATATTTTAGAATTCGTTTTACCGACACAAGGTGTGACTCCTTCGGATTGGCTTGAAATCGAGCACATAAAACCATGCTATAACAAATATCTGGTCGGCTGGCAGTAAGATATAATAGGCTTCCAATCATGCTTCTATATAATCGTGGGTCAATAGCAATACCCTTCTCGTCTTTGGAAATTTTCACATGTGTCCCAAGGGGTGTTCTACGCGGGCGGACATTCTCGAGCTTGAATTTTTTCAATAAAGTCTTGGCATATTTGGCTTGAGAGATAAAAATACCATTCTTGTCTTGCTGAATTTGAAGCCCGAGAAAATAAGTGAGTTCTCCAACCATACTTATCTCGAATTCACCGTTCATTTGAGCTACAAACTCATCCACCATCGCCTGTGACACCGAGCCAAACACTATGTCGTCAACATATATTTGAGCAAGTAAAAACTGACCTTTGGTACGCCGGACAAAAAAGGTTTTATCTACTCCCCCTCGCTCATATCCTTTGGTTAATAAATAATGTGTGAGTCGTTCATACCATGCACGGGGGCTTGTTTGAGCCCTTATAACGCCTTCTTCAATTTATAAACGTACTCGGGATGATGAGGGTCTTCAAAACCCTTTGGTTGAGCAACATAAACCTCTTCATTAAGAAATCCATTGAGAAACGCGCTCTTCACATCCATTTGATATAATTTAAACCGCATAACACAAGCGATAGCCAACAAAAGTCGAATGGATTCAAGCCGAGCAACCGGAGCAAAAGTTTTATCAAAGTCAATTCCTTCAATTTGAGAATACCCTTGAGCCACTAGCCGAGCTTTGTTGCGAGTAATATTGCCATGCTCATCGGTCTTGTTCTTGTAGATCCACTTAGTACCAATAACATTCACATCGGGAGGACACGGTACTAAGTCCCAAACTTGATTTCGAGAGAATTGGCTGAGTTCTTCTTGCATAGCTCCTATCCAGTATTCATCTAGTAGAGCTTCTTTCACATTCTTGGGTTCGATTGTTGATGTAAAACACGCCATTTGAATCATTTCTCGATAGTTTACTCTCGACTTATCTCGAGTTCGAATACCATCATTTAGATCACCAATAACTTCATCTGTAGAGTGATTCTTCTGAACACGTGTAGATGGATGTCTATTGCTGGTGGTAGACACTTCTACTTCCTCACCAGTCTCTGTTGGATCTGAGACACCTGCTGTGACATCGGATGGAACACTAATGCCTTCACTGCTGGTCATCTGATTTGCATCATCTTTTGGATCATATGCTGTGTCCAGTGAGTCATCTATTTGTACATTTGCAGATTCGATGACAGTTCGAGTTCTTTTGTTGTAAACTCGATAAGCACGGCTATTTGTAGCATAATCGGGAAAGATCGCCTCATCACTTTTAGGATCAAGTTTACCCCTATGTTCCCTGTCATTTAACACAAAACAGATGCTGCCAAATGGGTGAAAATAATGAAGATTTGGAGTTTTACCTTTCCATATCTCATAGGGTGTCATAGAAGTTTTGCCACGGAGATACACCCGATTAATTGTATAACATGCGGTATTCATTGCTTCGGCCCAGAACCTTTGTGGCACATCCTTTTCATGTAGCATGACACGAGTCATCTCAGCTAAAGTACGATTTTTCTGTTCAACGACTCCGTTTTGTTGAGGAGTCTTTGGTGCCAAAAATTCATGAGCGGAGTGTTTACAAAAATCCGAGAACTCAGAGTTTTCAAACTCTCTTCCATGGTCACTGCGGATACGTATAATTTTCAAAATAACACAGTCTTTTTCGCGTTGAAGTTGAGTACACATTGACTTGAATACTTTAAACGTGTCGGACTTTTCTCTTAGAAACCCCACCCATGTATAGCGTGAAAAATCATCAACTGTAACGAATACGTAACGTTTTCCTCCAATACTTTCAACAGGCATTGGCCCCATTAGATCCATGTGAAGTAATTCAAGAACCCGGGTAGTTGTGGAACCCTGTGACACCGGGTGAGACACCTTTGTTTGCTTTCCAATTTGACATGGTCCACATAGTCTGTCTTCATCAAATTTTAATATAGGAATTCCTCGAACAGCTCCTTTTGAAATAATCTTTTCCAGCATTCTGAAATTGACATGGCCCAACTTTCTATGCCATATAATAGTGTCTTCTATACTTGATCGAAAACATGTAGAAGTGGAAGTAATAAGACAGCAATTGTCGGATGATCTTATGCCTTCAATAACACATTTGTTGTTTTGATCGGACACTATACATTTTTCTTTTGTGAATTGAACTTTCAGATCTTGATCACAAAGCTGGCTAATGCTGATTAGGTTAGATTTCAATCCATTTACCAATAGAATGTTGCTTAACTTAGGTAGGCCAGGAACATTCAACGTTCCCTTTCCAATGACATCCGTTGAGACACCATTACCGAAAGTGACGTTTCCCACAGATTCTGGTATAATATCCTTCAAATATCTTTCTTCACCTGTCATATGTCTGGAACAGCCACTATCGAAATACCATGCATTTGTTCCGATTGCTTTTAGTGAGAGATGTGTAACATTACACTTCAATCTTGATTTCACCACTCATTTCTGATATGGGAATTTGTAAGAATATGCATTTCTAACAGTACCCAATCTTAAGTCAGCAAGATACATATAACATTTAGGGCGAATATGACCTCGGCGTTGGCAATAATGACATATAGTGACATATTTGTTACCTTTACTGCTTGAGACACGATAAGAGTCAAGGAATTTTGATTGTCTGTCAATCCCAGAAGTTCTGTTTACAACTTGTTTCCCTTTGTAACCAGGTCTTGGTGCCAGTATTGACTGTGACACCGGTTGTGACACCGGCTGTGGTATTGAGTTTCCTTTCACGAACTTCATTACAGATCAATTTTCATTTACTCCTATAGTTTTTGAGCCTGAGCTTTCACCTTTGAATCCCAATCCAAATCGATTTCCACTTACTTTGCTGAAATTTAAAATATTATCAAGATTTGAAGAACCCGAATTCAGCATTTTGACATTCTTCTCCATTAGAGCTATCTTACTTATTAGATCACCGGCCTCATTTTGGCTTGTTTTCAGCTTTTTCTCCAACTCATCAACAACATTTTGAAGATTGTTCTTCTCATCATTCAAACTTTTAATCTGAGTATGCAAACGCTGATTTACTTTAACCAGCTCACTCCATTTCTCATGTAGAAACTTATATTCTCCAATAAGATCTTCATCAGTAACAGGTTCCTCGTCTTCATCACTGCTACACGAAAAACTGTCTGTGACACCGTGTATAACACCACAATTTTCTTCATGTTCTGTCTTTCCAACGAGTGCAACATGATTGCTTTGAAATTCATCTTCCTTTTCTGACTCGTCTTCACTCCAGGTTACATTCAGAGAGTTCTTCTTTTGCTTCAAGGTATTAGCACATTCTGCTTGTATATGCCCGAATCCTTCACACTCTCTGCACTGAATGCCTTTATTCTTGGATGGTTGATCAGATGCATGAATTTCCTCTCTGTGCTTCTTGTTACTTGAAGAGCCATTTTTGAAGTTTGTGACACCCTGCTTGACACCACGAGTATTTCTGCCAAATCTCTTCATAACTTTGCTGAAATTCTTCGAAAGCAGGGCTAATGATTCCTCCAAGTCCTCTTCGTCATGCTCGTTGTAATTCTGTACGTCAGTTTTTAACGCAACTCCCTTTGCCTTTTTTATTTCGGTGTCTCCTCCAATATTCATTTCGAAAGTTCTGAGAGATCCCATTAACTACTCTAGCTTCATTTTTGACACATCTTTGGCTTCTTCTATGGCAGTGACTTTATAGGCAAATCTTTGTGGTAAAGATCGTAGTGTTTTTCGTACAAGCTTTTCTTCGGAAATCATCTCACCGAGAGCAAAAGCCTCATTAGCTATGTCACATAATTTTGCATTGAACTCCCCAATGGTCTCATCTTCCTGCATTTTCAGATTCTCAAAATGAGTGGTAAGCATTTGCATTTTAGACAACTTTACCGTAGACGTCCCTTCATAGGTAGTTTGAAGAATTTCCCATGCTCTCTTTGCGGATTCACATGTTGAGATAAGTCTGAATTGAACAGGATCAACGCCATTAAAAATGGCATTAAGAGCTTTCGAATTATTATTTGCCAAGGCATCCTCATTTATCGTCCAATCTACTTCCGGCTTAGGAGAAATAATACCATCTTTATCGGTGAGTGTAGGCGGATTCCAACCTGTTAGAATGGATCTCCAAGCCTTCTCGTCAATGGCTTTGATGAATGCCCTCATCCTTGCCGTCCAATACGCATAATTACTTCCATCCAATAATGGCGGACGCATTGTAGAACCTCCTTCTTTCATAGATTCCATCGCACACGAACTGAGATCTTGTCCCTCGGATCCCGCTTAAGAAACAGAAGCGATCTGCTCTGATACCAATTGAAAGTTTAGAATCAGTTCAGCGATGTCACACAAGGATCCTTGTGTGACACTGATTTTAAAGTAACGATGAACGATCTAAAAAATGCGGAAATAAATGACACAAGAGGTTGGTAACGCAGTTCGGCAACCAGCCTACGTTTGCGGGGCCACGCCCAGATATAAAAACTTTTCCTTGAGTAAACAAAGTTACAAGAAAAACTCGGACTTATACAAATAAAGAATCCCTCTTATCTTTGTCGCCGCCTCTAGCTAAATTCCTCAACGAAACAGTTTTTGCGAGATCCCCTCGACTTTAGAACGACCTCTCCTGAGTTCAAGATAACAACAAGATCCCCTCGTTGTTGATTTCACCCGGAATCCGTGTTACGGCAAGATCCCCTCGCCCACGATCAAGAACGACAAGCTTCCCTTGTCTAAGAAACAGAACTCCTCATGAGTTTCGATGTTGTCTCCTCCCGAGACAGAGCGTCAATGAAGAACAAAAACTATTGCCTCCTGGGACACCTCCTGGAACACCAGATTGAAGTCTTCGGATGCAATACACAGCACACTCAATAAAAACAATGAAATCCAAATATTAGGTCGAGTGTGCAAAACAATCACTGACTCAAACGCAGGAACATTGAGAGTGAAAGAAAGTCGACGGGTCGGAAAGATGAAGAAATCTCCTTACGCTAAAAACAATACTCCGTCATCAATCAGCTCTCTTAGAACCGAGAGCCTTAAATAACAATGGTAACTACCATATCATCGTATCAGATCAGTTACCAAATTGAAATTCAAATCGCATAGAATAAGGAAACAGAATCTGTTGTGAGACACCACATGAGACACTTAAGGAAAGTTCCTATATCTTCCAAAATACAGATCCATAAATTCAGGAAAGCACACCATTAATCATGGGAACTCAGAGCTCAGAAAATCGTGCTACATCTTCAACAAATCGGCTTTCCAAATAAAACTTTTCTAAAAAACAAGTGCATATACTTTATTCAATATCTTTCCAAATAATGTTGTTTCCTTATTTTTCTCTTCCATAGAATCATAATTATTATTTCTATAATATATTCACATAATCGGATTGGGATGTTTCTTGATTGCCAAGTCAAAAATCCCACTTGAACAATTATGAATAAAATACTACTTTTATAATAAATTGCCAAAAAATCAAATGCCAACACAAATGTAAATTGTTGCATTTACAGCCCAATCCGATTATGTAATGAAATTTACATTATGAGCACAACATCTGATATGTAGAAACTCTTATTCATTCACCAAACCTTTCTGATTTCTAATACTTTTAACCAAATGAGTCAAAACAACTTCGTTGGAAGAAACGTTATCAACTGTAACTGTTAAAACTCTATCTATTTCCTGTTCCAATGAATATTTTTCCAAAATCATGGAAATAGTTACTCATTTGTGATCAAGAATGATACAGAAATTGATATTCTTTTAATGTAAAGTCCAACTTGCATCAATAAAATGAGCAGTTAAAACTATATATTTGGTATTCTGTATAGACGTCTATGTATCGGTGGTTAAACATACTATTCAACGCAATTGGGAAAAAATGATGACAAATTTTGACTCCAATTCCTCTAGTAACTCTAAAAGATTTTTTAGAGTTAATTCATCAATCACAATCATTCTAGCAACCTATCGTGAACATCTCTCTAGGCCAAATTATTTGACAGTCATAGAACCAACCAAATATTCTTCTAGAATCTCTTTTTTACGAAACAATAAACTCTTTTATTTCTCGTTTAAAGTGGCGAACGGTTTCTTACAAAGTACTTACATGTCTATTCAAATTTATAGTCACATTCCTTGTTGTATTACATACACACACCGTCCCCCAATTTCAAATTAATAAAATTATCGATTAATTTTTTTTTTGTTGCATTTCTTCAAGATCAACTTAAGTTGTGTTGACTTGAATTTCGTAACTTGTCGCTGTTCTAACACGTATAATTTTTGTTTAAATGGTCAAACTGGTAAGATTTTGGAAGTTATCACGTGGCTAAAAATCCAAAATAGTGTTAGGTAAGTCGAAATTATCTCGGATGAAGTTTTCGATAGCGTGTAAATTTTTGTCGAATCAGAATTTAAAAATTTATTTAACATTCATAATATAACATAATTCTTTACATTTTATATATATTAAATTAAAATTAAAAATAAATTTTATTTTTTTATATCTCATTTCCTTTCATATCTGGAGAAGAGCGAGAGAGAGAGAGAGAGAGAGAGGGAGATGACGAGTGAAATTTTGCCATTTTTCCATTCGATTTGTGATCCTGAGGCATCGATCTCTAAGGTCTAACAAAGAACTTCAATGATACATTGTTTTTAGCCCTTTGTTTTGTTAGTTTTTAATGAGTTTTTTGTTTCTGTAAAAAAAAATAAAAAAAAAAATCCAATTTTGAGTTTAAAAACTCGAAATCTTCGATTGAAGCTTGAGTATATTTGCTGAATAATAGTTATGTGTTGTTTGTGGCGAGTTTGACGTCGAGAGACATGAAAAATTGACGAAAAAGTCAATTTGTTGCTTAGACACGCACAAGAAAACCAATCAATGTTGCGATGTTTCTGAAAACGAAAGAAATGCCCATGCGTGCCCTGTGTCATGCCATTCTTAAGGCGTTGCTTAACCCACTTTAAAGTCGTTTATCGGTGTGTGGGTTGCGACCTTTTATTGTTTCCTTTAGATTTGGATTTCTATTTTCTGTATAGAATCTATCCATTATCTCTAGTGTTTTTGAAGAGATTTTTACCTCAATTTTAATAAAATTTCTGATGATTTTGCAATTTTGAACTGGTACCTAAGAATGTCATTCTCACAGGTGGAAAATCTAACTGTCATCGAGGTAAGAGTTGCTTTGACTATATTCTGACATACATCGTGATTTTCAAGACCTTATTTGTTGATAACCATGCATAAAACTTGACATGTCATGTTTTGGGCTTGTAATCCGAGCTGTTTATTTAATAGACACCTTTCATTACTTAAATGAGTTTTATTTACATATGCAATATTGTATTGGGGCAACTTCAATGTCGTGTCCCTAGGTGCAGGTGCATGTAATACCCAATATTATTACATTAATTAATTTGTGAGTAAATATTATGCATTATTTGTGGTCAAAATATTTTTACGTTGCGGTGAATGGTTGTGATTGGTTAACGTTAGGCCGCGTAGAATTTTTCGGTCAATTGGTGAAATCGGTAAATTTAGAAAGTTACTGCATGGGTAAAATTCGAAAAATGATGGTTAATTTGGAATTTACTCAGATAAAGTTTTGAATAATTTATGGTTTTTGCCGAGTCAAGATTTAAGAAATTTAATTAAAATATATAATAAAGTAATGTTATTATATTATATACTAATTTTTAATTAAATGAATAAAAGGGATTACTTTAATGTAAAGGGATGGAAACCTTTTTGTTTTGGACAGTGGCTGTGCGCGAGAAAGATGAGAAGAGAGAGAGAGGCAATGAACAATTGGAGCGTTCCAACCTATGATTCATGCATATGTGGTGTAGAGCTTCGAGGTTTAGCAACGTTCTTCAAGGCTAAGTTGCTCTATTGTTCTGTTTTCACGTTTTAAGTTTGGGGTTAATGTTGGTTTCGAATTTGAGGTTGAAAACTCAAATCCTTTAGTTGTTTTAGGAATATTTTGGGATATAAATGTTGCGTGCAAGGTTTTGAATCGATTTGGGTAAAAATTGATGGAAACGAGATGTGTTTTTGTCATTCCCATCGACCACTGTGAAAGTCCAGTCGATACTTCAAAGTGTCAACCATTGCAAGAGGTCAGTCGTCATATCAAGGTATCGATCCCTTGTGGGACTGGTCGACTGATTCGATCGACCTTTGTATTAAAGAGTCGACTCTTGGCAAACCAGAGAGAAACAAGGCTTGTCCCTTGTCAAAGGTATCGACCCCTATCTGAAGAGTTGATTGGTCCTGTTAATATCTACCCAAACAGTGTTGAACAAGGGTTGACCCCAGCCCTAAAGGGTCCTCGTCTTTCGGGTTGAGTTTCTAGTCTTGATTTAGGATCCATTTATTATCCCTGATGTTTTGGTTGGAATTTGATGTTGATTTTGTTTAGGTGCCGACGATACTTCTGAATTCGATGCGTGTTTTTGATAACGCTATTTGGCTGGTCGATAAGGATATTGTCATTATTGAGGTAGAAGTTTTATTCTTTTTGCATTGTATATGTACATATATTTTACACGTTTAACTTTGATCCATGATATTAATTTATGCTGTGTATGTATATACTAGAGGACGAATCCTTTTGATGCTCTGGACGATTTCAGTGTCAAAGCATCATAAAGCTATCTCAACACATCTTCTACTGCGTGAGATGTTTTCTTTGCACGTTACTAAAATGGGTAATAAGGTGGTGATGACGCACTCATTGACTTTAGAATCTCTAAACCTGATCAATGTGTATTTGTGGATTACGATTTTACGAGAGTTGTAGCTACCTAATTTTTGGATTGCAGACCACCTGGGTAATGCCGCTGGATCTTCAAATCGCTATTACTTTTACTTTCTTCTGGCTCATGAGGTGCTACCTAGTTTTCAGATCGTCTCCTTTCTTTGATGGCGTGCCTGAGAGGTCATTGAGCGACTTCTTTTTTCACTGTGACTTTTTTTCCTATGGAAAAAAGTGGAGGCTTATTTTATTATAGCTACCTATGTATATGGTCATATTTTTAAACTGGCCCATTGACAGCTCGTGGAACATATTTTAAATGGTAGAAAGGATTTTAGTGATTGAAAATCTGTATATGGCTTTAGAAGCTTATTTTGAAGAAAAGAAAGAGATTTTTCACGATTGTAATCTCATGCAAAGTATTTGAAGTTGAATCATTGCTGAAATGAAAGATAAAACCTTTTACGTGCATTGCATTTAGTATAAGTTTCCTACTGAGCTAGTCATTTACCTCAAACTATCCATTCTTCTCTCCCAGGTTAGGATCGAGTCGTCCAGGAGTCGTGATCGTGGTGAAGTAAACCTTAGTTTCCCTTTCTCCTTGAGTGTTCTCTTCTTTCGTAGTGAGGATTTATTTATTCTTTTGTTCTCGCTTGTTAAATTCTTGGGTGTTTGATACTTTATTTTATGCATAGCATTTATTGGATATGAGTGAACCATCTTATTTTTATGTGATCGCTAAGTGGACAATGACCTATTTGTTGTAGATCAGGTCTCGAGTTGTGTTAAAGTTTTTCATTGTAAACCTAGCCTTAAGTTGGACAATCAGGTCATCTCTGAGGATCGAGTCATGTGACTCGGCGTTTCTGTTAGACCCGCGTCCGGGTCATGATAGTGTAAATCCTTAAACCTTGCCAGGGTGTTTACGTTATACGTTAACTGGTCTCTGCACAGTCACTTTTCTTTGTCTTGTGTGAGTGATTTTATTTTTATGGGACTGTTTTCTAAGAAAATGATGGTGACATTATTTTCTATACAACTGCAATGTATTATGTAACAATGGTTTTTGAAAATTGCTCCACTGGTGACTCTTGAAACCTGTTTTAAAATGATAAAAAGATTTTGAAAGCAAATCTATACTTTCATTTTTCTTCATCGGTTCATGTTTTAAGACGAACAAAAAATAAAAATCAATTTTCTCATGTATCAGATATAGCTTTATGATGCTTACTGAGTTTAGTCGCTCATTCCAAAAAACTATTCATTTTTGCCGAGCAAGAACCGTGGTGATCAGGAATAGCTACTGTCAAGGAGGCCTGTCACATCCTTTTTATTTCGAGTGCTGAGGACTCTTTTATTTCTTCATTTCTTTGTTTGGTTTGTATAATTATATTGGGATACTTTTTTTCTGCACAAAACTTCCTTTCATCTATTATATTGTGTAAATGCAAAGATTTGCATATATGTTGGCAATTGTATTTTTGGCAATATATATACATATTTATGGAGATAATATGTTAATTTCATTATTTTTCAATTTGATGATTTAATTCTTGGTGATCAAGAAATAGCCGATTCTGATTATTGGATGGCGTCCTAATATCAATGATAAAGATTCTGTGGAAAAGAAAAATAAGGAAACTTGATTATTTAGAAAGTTATTGAAAATGGTATATGCACTTGTTTTTTAGAAAAGTTTTATTTGGAAAGCCGATTTGCTGGGCTCTGAGTTCTCATGATTAATGGGATGCTTTCCTGAATTTTTGGATGAATATCTGAGTTGTTATGGAAACTTTCCTAAAGTGTCATACGGAGTGTCACTCAACTGAATTTGTTAAGATTTGTTTTCCTTATTTATTGCGGCGGTAAATCCGATTTGGTAACTGAACGAATTGAAGATATGGAAGTTACCAAGGCTATTTAAGGTTTTCGTTTTCTGTGAAAACTGATTGACGACGAAGTTTTGATTTTTGTGGGAAAAGCTTTATTTGTTTCTTGTGCCGTCGGTTTTCTTTCACTCTCATCGCTTCTGCGTTTGAGTTAGTCATTGTTCTACACACTCGACTTAATCTGTGGATTTCATCGTTCTACCGAGTGTGTTGTGTATTGCATCCGAGGACTTCGATCTGGTGTTCCAGGAGGTGTCCCAGGAGGCAATATTTTTTGTTCTTCATTGAAGATCAGTCTCGGGAGGAGGCTGTATCCGAACTCAGGAGGAGTTCTATTTTCAGACAAGGGGAGCTTGTCGTTCTTGATCGTGGGCGAGGGGATCTTGCCATAACACGGGCTTCGGGAGGAACCAACAACGAGGGGATCTTGTTGTTATCTAGATCTCGGGAGAGGTCGTTCTAAAGTCGAGGGGATCTCGCAAAAACAGTTTCCTTGGGGAAGTTAGCTAGAGGCGGCAACAAAGATAAGAGGGAGTCTTTATTTGTATAAGTCCGATTGTCTTGTAATTTCGTGAACTCAAAGAAATGTTTTTATATCTGGGCGTGGCCCCGCAGACGTAGGCTGGTTGCCGAACTGCGTTACCAACCTCCTGTGTCATTTATTTCTGCATTTTTATATTGTTCATCATTGCATTTATCATCGGTATCACACGTAACACCCTGTGTGACACCGCAGAACTAATCGTAATTTTTCATATTGCACTATCTTTGTATTTCTTGATCACTATGTGAACTTTGATCCATCTTGTATGGTCTATGATTTTGAATTTTGGTTTAAATATTCCGCTATGAATAATAGACCATGCCTTGGGCTGGACAATTAAGTTATCTCAGATGATCAGGTCGTTCGAACCAGCATTTTTCTAGGCTCGCCTCCTAATCGTAACATACTTCATTTTGGCATCCTATTGTTAGCAGTTGCGAGATTGCTTCCAAAATGTAAATCCTTCTATAGTCATACTTTAATTTGTAAACTTCTCAAAACATCTAAAAACACCAATGGATCATATCAGGGAGATTGTTTTGAACAACCTAGAAAATATGCACAAAAGTGTGCTTGTGTTGTGACCTTCAATTGGGTGGTGCTTTATTCTAGAGGTGTTTGCACCGCAGTGCCCATGTGCCAAACTCAATGTTGCGGCGCATATAACTCGTGCCTCGTAACACATGGTCTAGAACTGTGCATTCTAGATAAGGACCCAACACTGCAGTGCTATCCATAGGCACCGCCACTCTGGCATCTTTCGATGAATGTTAACGCGATACCACAAGAATGGCTCTAAGACACTCTAGCTGGAAGTTAATGTGGAAAATGGGGTTTCATCAAACTTTCTTTCTTGATATTTCAAAAATCATTCCTTATCTTGATCTTTATTACTTAAACTAAGTCATTTTGCATGAATCCATCCATTAAATCTTTAATACGATTATAGGGACCAGTACCAACTTAACAGAATGGGAGAAATTCGTTACCTATCAAATTTTTGTAGCAAAGTTCCTCGATATAACCTCTGCTAGGAGTTGGGAGCCTTATATGCTGTCGAAACCCCCTTCTTCATGGCTGGAACTCTTCTCCCTTTGTATCTCCCTTTCCCTTTGCAATGGTTGATGCTATTTGTAGATGTGAATAATAAAATTTTATTATTATTTTATTTTAGTATTCTTATTTGGTTATTATATAATATAATTAAATATTATATATTGTAAAGATTGTTTCAACCGTTTGATTTTTTCTAGTCATGTTCTTATTATTTATCTTTTCTTCGTTATGCCTATAGACCCCGTATAGTTTTGCTCCAAGCCCGTTTCACCACTTTTGGAATAGAGAGGAAATGCATATTGGTAACGCGGAACGAATCTCAAACTTTATTAATCTCTCTAGTTGGTCCATCCTATTAGCATATATATTTACACAACTTTTTACTATTCAATTTAGTTAGTTAAAGTTTAATTACAATTTAGTTCCTGTCACTTCCATTCATTTATTACTCACTCTGCATATTTGTAAGGATAGTGCAATAATCAAATCAGAGTGGTTCTTTTGCTGCCTTTTCTTTCTTCTCTCTGGTTGCTCTGTGTTTCTTCTTTTCTCCGATCAGTGTCTCCGGCAATCTTCTACCCCATAAACTAACGTGGTATTAGAGCCTCTTTGGATGGCATCCCCGAGCTCTACGGTTCCTTCGTCTCCCTCCTCACCCTCCCTTACTCAAGCTTCCTCTCTTTCCCCTTTTCCATCCATGAACCAAGTTCTTACAGTCAAATTAGACAACCGCAACTACTTAGTGTGGAAGGCTCAGATCCTCCATGTAGTCACTGCCAACGGCATTCGTCATATTCTGGATGGCACTACCCCACAACCTCCCAAATTTCTGGACTCAACCTCAAACCAAGTCAACCCTGACTATACCCTTTGGAACCGGTATAACAGCCTCATTATCAGCTGGCTTTTCTCTTCTCTCTCCAAAGAATTCCTTCCCCAGATTGTGGCTCTCACCACGGCCAACGAAATATGGACAGTTCTTGCCAAGATTTTTGCGTCGTCCTCCCTAGCGCGAATTAGTGACCTTCGCTCGCAGCTCCAATCCCTCAACAAAGATGAGCTCTCGGCTGCTGCGTACACTCAGAAGCTCACCAGCATCTGTAACACCCTCGCTGCCATCGGCGAACCCATCTCTCCCAAAAGACCAGATGCTATACTTTCTTGGCGGCCTCGGTTCGGATTACAACCCATTTGTCACTGCCATCTCCACCCGATCGGATCCACCGTCTTTGGAAGAGGTTCAAAGTATGCTCCAAAGCTATGACTTCCGCCTGGAGAAACAAAACCAGAGCTTTTCCCTTCCGACGCCGGCGCAACACCAGGCGAACGTCGCTTTTTCGCAAACATTTCTCCCCTCCTGGAACCCTTGGCCCTATTTTCACCCTCCTACCGTCAGATCTTTCCCTAGCCGACGCGGTCCTTAGAACCCCTCTTCAGCAGGCCCATGGCGTCCTCGGCCCGCCCACCAAACTAAGCCTCGTTGCCAAATCTATGGAAGACTGGGCCATTCGGCCCTTAAATGTTACCAATTGCAGTCAGCAGCCCAACTAGCCCATCACCCACCTGGCCCAAGCAAACTTCACAGGCTTCTCCTCTGACCTAGCCCAACTGCCATACTCTTATTCATAGGCCCCCACCCGACCCGAACCCAATCCACATAACCCGCCCAACCCTTTAATCTCCCACTCGTCTTCCCGCTTGCAAACCCGACACCCTGCTTTCCCAGATTCCACCGGCATTCTTCCCCTTCCTTCTTCTCCGTCGCCGACCACCCCTTGGATTCTTGACTCGGGCGCCACCGATCATTTCACGCCACAGTCTGAGCTCCTCCAACAACTTCAACCCCTCCCTGAGTCTTCTCACGTTGCAACCACCGCAGGTACCTCTGTCTCTCTTTCTTGTTCTAGTGTAGCTGTTCTTCAGGCCTCTGGTCGGTTTCTCTCTTTGTCAAATGTCTATCACAGCCCATATTTTCGTCATAATCTATTAAGCGTTTCTAAATTATGTCAACAAAATTCGGTTTTCGTTGAATTTCACCCTACGTGTTTCTTTGTAAAGGATTGGAATTCTCACAAAATTCTGCTGCATGGTTCGCTCCATGATGGCCTTTATTGCACGCCTTCCCTGAATCCGCTTTTGTCACCTACTGCTCAGTCTCATCCTCAACCGACAATCCCTCCCGTTTTGTCCCTCGCTGCCACCCACAGTGAAGCTTCCCCCACTATTTTGGATCCATCCTGGCATCTTTGCTTGGGTCATCCATCATTTTTTGTATTGCAGCGAGTTCTCAAATTGTGTAATTTAAATTCTGCTAAAGTTGAACATCAAGTTTGTACTTCCTGCCAAATGAGCAAAAGTCATCAATTACCCTTTCAGAACTCTCAGTCTCATGCACAATTTCCTTTCGATATCGTTCACACGGATGTTTGGGGTCCCTCTCTGATAAAGTCCGTCACTGGTGCACGATATTTTCTTCTTTTTGTAGATGATTGTACTCGATTCACATGGATTTTTCCTTTAAAATTAAAGAGCAACGTTTATTGCACTTTTGTAAATTTCTATCAATTCATCAATACTCAATTTGGTACTAAAATCAAAATCGTCCAATCTGACTGGGGCGGCGAATTCCAGTCCCTCACTCCTCTGTTCAAATCCCTTGGTATCCAACATTGTATTTCGTGTCCGTATACTCCAAATCAAAACGGTAGAGTCGAAAGAAAAAATCGACATATATCTTGCTGGAAAAAGAGGTCGTTACAAATGTATCAAAGCCTGTACCCAACCGAAAATGTGGCCAACGAGGACGTTGGGCCCCCAAGGGGGGTGATTGTGATGACCCGAATGGACATGTATGAGGAGGAACCACTCAGTGCTTCGCGAATCTCGAGTGGGACTTGGGCCGGAGGGTGACGTGCTGGGTTAAAACTCTGTGAATTCTGGGACTTGGGTCGGAGGGTTCGATTGTAGAAAGGGGGGTCGTCACAATCCCACATCGCTTGGGGAAGTATGTGGAAATGAAACATATGTAAAGAGACCCTCCCAAGATAGCAAGACGCGTTTTGGAGCACAATTGGCAACGAATCCCATAAGAACTCCGATGTTAAAAGTACTTCGGCGAGAGTAGTACTAGGTTGGGTGACCAACTAGGAAGTCCTCGCCAAACAAAGCCTTGAGGGGAGGATATTGGGCTGCGGCCTAATCCCCAGAGCGGACAATATCTTGTTGGAAAAAGGTCGTTACAATCTCTCTCAATCTTGATATATATCTGAGCTACTTAACAAGGCAAATATGGGGTCTTGCAAACCTGTTCCGACCCCCATGGTGGCTGGTCCTGTGCTATCTCTCAAATCCAGGACACCTTTACCTGATGGTTTCTTATACCGAAGAATAGTTGGTGGTCTTCAGTACTGTTGCCTTACACGACCAGATATTGCCTTCGCTGTAAACAAAGTTTCACAATTTATGCATGCTCCCTTGGATACTCATTGGCAAGCGGTTAAACGAATTCTGAGATATCTCAAAGGTACACTTTCACTTGGTATTTCCTTCTCACCATCGACTTCACTTGCCTTGACGTGTTATACGGATGCAGATTGGGCCTCTTGCCCAGATGACCGCAAAAGCACTAGTGGCTTATGTATCTTTCTCGGTGCAAATCTCATCTTTTGGTCATCCACCAAATAGAAGGTGGTATCGCGATCTAGCACCGAATCTGAGTACCGCAGCGTTGCAAATGGAGCAGCAGAAGTCTTATGGCTCCAGTCCCTACTAAAGGAACTCGGTATCAATTCTCTTACTGCACCTATAATTTTGTGTGATAACTTGAGTGCCACATATCTAGCTTCCAACCCTGTTCTGCACTCCAAGTCCAAACATGTAGAGATTGATTTCCATTTAGTCAGAGAAAATGTGTTACAAAAGATGCTCGTGGTCAAATTCACTCCGTCTGCACACCAATTAGCTGATGCGCTCGCTAAACCTCTCCCTCCGGCACTTTTCACCCGCTTTCTATCCAAGATTTTTGGTCTACGCCCTTGATCTTGAGGGGGGATATTAGCATATATATATTTACACAACTTTTTACTATTCAATTTAGTTAGTTAAAGTTTAGTTACAATTTAGTTCCTGTCACTTCCATTCATTTATTACTCTCTGCATATTTGTAAGGATAGTGCAATAATCAAATCAAAGTGGTTCTTTTGCTGTCTTTTCTTTCTTCTCTCTGGTTACTCTGTGTTTCTTCTTTTCTCCGATCAGTGTCTCCGGCAATCTTCTACCCCATAAACTAACGCATCCCTCAAATACATTTACATTGTGGCAACCACATGAAATTCGCATGATGGACAAAGTTGTGTAAAGCCTTGATCATAATATGAATGAGCCCTTCATTGTAGCAGTTTGCTTTGAATATTGTCTAAAAACAGTCTCATTCCATAAAGTTGACCAACTTGTCGAAAGCTCTTGATGCCAATACTCTGCGGCCAACAGATTTGAACCACCTTCAAAGGCTTCTGACCTCAATGTTTCAAACTCAGGCCATCCTCATGGAATCCGAGTCTTGGCCCTAACTGCTACAAGCCTGAGTGAGTATCGTTTCTTGGGCCCTTCATGACTGCAATCATGGTGTTTTAAGATTGGTCAGATTCTTGGGGATGGGTTTGAAGTTTGTCCTTGGGGTCATTTCTCTTCTTTCTTTGACTATAAAATTTGTATTACCAGTTGACACAATATTAAAGCACAGTGTACCAAGATCCAAAAATTATTTTTGCTAATCAATTTAACGATTATCACTTCTAGAATTTTATCAATCAAAGCTCCAATTCCATTATTTTTGTAAAGAAGAACAACTTGACCCTAGAAGGCATTCTTACCGCTCGACCTAAAAGTACTTCGAGTGGCCCATAGGGAAAGACTCAAGAACTAATCACAAGCACTATAACCCACCTAAGATGTGTTGAATTCCATATGCATGAATACTATAATATTTATGACAATAAAAATGTAAGCTATAAATATATGTGCAAGTATAATTATGCAAATTAGAACACTTTGTACTCACCAATTAAATAAAACTTAAAATAAAATAACTATCACAGATAACATATAATGTGGCCGAACTCTAATCGTCGCTCCATTCGTAACTTGATCAACCTCCTAAAAATTAATATTTGGTTGAAGTGAGTTAACTTAGACTCATTAGAAACTTATATTGTCATATTTGATGTTAAAAAGTCTTTTCTTTGCAAAAATAATTTGTAGAAACATGTTCATATTTTGCTATGAGCCATCCATTCGTAGAATATGACTACAACATGATGAACTGCGGATTATAGAATGTGTTGAAAGACCACTAAAGTTATTTTATGGTAATAGATCTACAATATCATAATCTAATAACAATATAAGTTTGTCCAAGTTGAAGCATATACACATCAAATTTTAGTTGCTAAAAAAAAAGTTCAGAGTGGTCAATTTTCTACTGAAATATACTCATATTCTTGATCGATGTTATTTGATTATATTAATATATGTGACCATTGATGGGTTTAATTACGAATATATGCAGCTTCAATCACTTTGATGCTACGTTGATATGGCTGATAAACTAGATTCTCATAGATGTTTTTAATAATGATAGCAAGATATTTGGTAATATACAAACATAAAAAAAATATATGATTGAAGTGAGAAATTGTTGGATGTAATTTAACAATTATATGATGACTTCATATATTTAATAATAATTGTGTACGAACTATCATAAATTAAGCCCGTTAAAGTGTAACATGCAATTTATTTATTGTTTAAGCTTGAATTTGATGATGGGCGAATCGAAGCGCAATTAGTAAGTTATAAATACATGATTATGGTCCTAAGGATATAAAAAATAGAGATTTTTTTATCAAGAAAACCGTTATGAACTAGGAAATCATAGCCACCGATTTTGAATTTGACATAAGATTAGAAATCTTATTTTCAAGTGATTTCATAAATTTAGATATGTTACTCATTCAGATTATCTTGGCAATAATAACATAATGATTATGATTTTTGGGATTATAAAGAATCAAAATTACAAATTTCAGTCTAACATTACTTTGTTCCAATTTCTCAAAGCTTTCCTAAATAGAACCTAGGTTTTGCATTCAGATAATTTTAATACAAAGTTAAAATAAAATTTCAGTGATCCAATTTGCAAGTAGGGAGAAGATAGATCGTACCTTGTTTCTATTCCAAAATCAACTTTAGAGGATGAGATTTTGGACGCATTATAACTGTTGGTCAGAGGATCCGCCGTATGTTCCAAAGCAAGTATCAACCATGAACAGAAATTCTGACTTGTTTTGATTGTTCAAGGCAGGATTACCATCCTTATTTTCTGTTTGTTTCCTGGGAAAATTCCAGCCCATGAACCCTAACTTTTGATTCCCTTATCCTCCTTTATTTTCTCTCTCTTCAAATCACGCTTCTAAGAGAGAAAGTGATCAAATTTGCAGTAGCAAACATCCTTGATTCCGTTTTGGTGGATACGATGCAATATTGCTTTTCTGACAGTAATAGTGAAGAATTCTTCAGTAATCATTCTCAAAATGACTGGCCATGGAAGTTGCATGTCTCTCCATGTCAAACTTTTGCACCAGCTGAAAAATTATTTTGCCATAATTAAGCTTAAGAGAAATTACCAATTTCAACCACAAACTTCAAATTTTCAATTCCAACCACAAAGTAATTTTTTTAACAATCAAAATCATAAAGTATCGAAAATGTAATAAAAACGACCACGCCGGACGGACGCAAAAAAACACCGTCCGTCCGGGTACTGTTCACATGAACAGTGTCCGGACGGATGGTGTTTTTACCGTCCGTCCAGACACTGTTCACGTGAACAGTACCCAGTTTACGTTCGTTTTTCTTTGTTTTATAAATTAATTTTTAAAAAATACTAAACGATATTGGATTTACTTAAAATTTTTATCACATATTTCCAACGTTATGAGAAGATAATCTGAAAAGTTTCGTGATTTTACAATACTTATACGATTTATTATAAGTTTTTTACGTGTGTTTTATAAAATAATTCACTAAAATTATAATAAATCGTACAAGTGTTAAAAAATCACAAACATTTTCAGATTATCTTCTCATAACATGACGAATATGTGATAAAAATTTTAAGTAAATCCAATATCGTTTAGTATTTTTTAAAAATTAATTTATAAAACGGAGAAAAACGAACGTAAACCGGGTACTGTTCACGTGAACAGTGTCTGGACGGACGGTAAAAACACCGTCTGTTCGGACACTGTTCACATGAACAGTACCTAGACGCACGGTGTTTTTTTGCGTCCGTCCGACGTGGTTGTTTTTGTTACATTTTCGATACTTTATAGTTTTGATTGTTAAAAAAATTACTTTGTGGTTAGAATTAAAAAAAATTCAAAGTTTGTAGTTGAAATTAGTAATTTCCCTGAGCTTTAATGTCTTGCATTTCTTGAATTCAGGATCAAGAAAGTAAACGAAAAACCTATATTATACGAGAGACAAAATTTCTTTAAGAACTAATCTAGTACTTGAAAAAAAGAACCTTTTCGAAAAATGGGACTTACAACGAACCATTATAGATCTCTGTTTATGAAGTTATTACTTAATAAAAACCATCAAAGCTGATAAAGATAAGAGGTAGCATCGTTGGAGTGGAAGCCACGTAGGGTGATAAGGAGGAGCTATTGAGACTGGACAAGACCTCACAATGAATAATCAATCATCATAAGTTGAACTCGTTGAAGGAAAGGAATCACCCATCGTCGTACTCGAATGGAGTTTCTGGAAGAAGATTCATTTTTACCTGTTCAATGGCTTCCCTTGCTAAACCCTATAGGCTGTATGGCTCATTTTACGAACTTTGGCATGATTGCTGCTGTGGATAATCTTTGAAGAACTGACAAGAAAGAATGCATACCATTTTCTTATTCCATGTCCTTTCGATCGTTGCAGCAACTCAATAATAATAATTGAAGCCCGGTTTGGCTGCTTTTGCTATCCAAACTTTTTGACTCACTCATTCTTTATTGGTCATGAACGCTAAAAAGGTGGGGGAACAAGAGTCGTCGTGATACAAAAGAGAAATGACTCGAAGAAACCAACGACACTAATTAAAGAGTTTATCATGCAAATCAATATATGGTAATTCTTAATATGCACAAAACACGAATTCAATATAACCAGCGCTAAACCATATTGCCAAGATTTTTGAATAATATATTTTCCAACAATATTTAGAAAATTAAATTACATACTTTAATGCAGGATAGCTTTTAATTGAAGACTACACAAGATTAATGATAATGATCCGTGAAACTAGATTTCGCTCCCTTAATTCCAATGCATACTGTTATTCCTTAATAGTGAAGATTCTCTATTGAAAATAGAACACGATATTGAAAAAAAAAAAAACATGAAAAATGTGACATAGATTTAAGTAGAACCCTAACAAGAAAAAACAACAGGTAGAGAGAGTATTTCACTATTAAGAAATTAGTACAATGAATTTTATGACTTATTTATAACAATAAATGGAACCCTAAAATTTAGATTCCCAAAGTGTACCCAACTGTCCAGTTGAAATAGAATTTGTCAATTTGAGTCTCATCAAAATTTAAAAACTCCATATTGACACGATATCCAATGCATAAATATATCTTCAAATCTCCAAAGAGAAAAAAAAATTGTCTCATATTTTACAAAAGCCCTTCAAGACTAAATCAGTAGATAATACCAACCAAACTCAAAAAATATTTGAACTTGGCCGTAGGCAACATCTCGGTTATCATATCAACAAAATTATCGTAAGTACTGTTTTAACACACATTAAGATTATCATGAACAACAACTTGACTAACAAATAATAATAAATATCGACATATTTCATCTTCTCATGAAACATTTGATATTTATAGAGAAAGATAGCTCTCTGACTGCCGCAAAACACAATGACAATTTGCAAGTCTTCTTTAAGCTCACCAAACAACCATTTCAACACAACTCATAAAAGTCAAGATATACCCTAGAAGAGTTTATCAAGGTCTTCCGCATAATCAGAATTGACGTACCAATCATTAGAGTTTTAGTTTTTTCAAATTAGACAAATATCACTAGTCCAATTTAAATATTAGACAATTCATTGAACAACTTTCCAAGTTCATTTCTTGGGTTTCCCATGTACCTACTAAATATATTAATTGTGTAAGATGAATCTTGACACGTGAAAACTGTAATATATGTGAGAGATCCCTTCACATTGAAATATGAAACTTGTGACATATAATTAATTTTATCATCTGATTCCAGCTATAAGGCTGATAAGAGCTTGAAATGAGTTATTACGGCTGATAAGAGCTTGAAATGAGTTACTAATGGAGTACTAATTAGTTTAGCCTTGTTCATGTTAAACATGCAGATAACTTTTTGAATGTACTCTCTTTGGTTTAGGTACAATTTATCAGCTTTTTGATCATTATGAATTTTCATACCAAGTATCTTCTTTTCAAATCTTGTTACGACCCATCCCAAATATTTTCATTTAGACACGGATAATGACTTATAGTTTATCAAAGTGAGAAGATTTATCTCATTCACTAATGATCAACCTTTGTATAATACTATCAAATCATATTAATTTTGGTACATTTTTACATAAATTAATGTAAATTTTTTACTATTTATTATTTACTACGTGAATGATGACGACACCACAAGACAATTACATATAAACATAAATAAGTGTTAAACTGTATGATATAATATATAATGCCTACACTATACGTTAAATGTAAAGACTCTATGCAAGCATGTGTACAAACCCACAACTCTAGACTCGTAAAAGAAAACACAGACATACAAAACAAAACTCCCAGTGAAAGTGAGAAGATCTAGGTAGGAACTAGTGACCTATCCTGCCAAATATGTCTTTATGATCAATCTTTTACCTAGCCTTTGACTTTCCTTTCTCCCTTAGATCGTTGTCTCTTGTATCTGTGAAAAAGAGAAGATTTTCCACTGTGTGAGCTTTTTATGAATCCCAGTAAGAGAATATAAATTCGTAAGATTTAAATAATATATCTGAATTTATGTTTGCCTGACACACTCGAAAATAGTGATCATGTGCCTAACACACCCTGCCTGACACACTCGAAAATAGTGATCATGTGCCTAACACACCCATAACCTCCACTATAGACACTCTATATTAGACAAGTGCTATTAGTATGGTCCTAACACTATTATACAACACACCATGTCCTATACCATGCAAGTGATAATATAACATCAATTACTATTCATTAGGCTTCATGGAGTCACACAGCACGACCTTAGCCACCGACCTTTGTTACCTCATAAGTTTTAGGGTCTTACTTTCAAGGAGAACATTTAGTTGATATCCTATCTAGTCCATGAAGAATCACACTCCACACTTAGAAAATAATGATTAGAGCCTAATGTCAATCACGTACTTTCTGATCTCATATGGATGAGGCATTGGTAATAAATATAGTGCTAACAAGGCAATGATTATTCATTTAATTATTTAGTTAATTTATTTACACAATTATACAATGTTATATTATAGTGCAATAGTCCAACACTATATAATACATTTGAAAATAACATAGTTTAAAATTTATTGTAAAAATGCAATTCTGTTATAAATGTCAAGACGTACAACCAAAATGTCAATGCATAATTAACACCATGGAATTCCTCTCAGAACACCATGGTATGAAAAACACCCATCTAAGAATGTCATGGCATTACACCGAGAGGCAATGATATTTTGATCTTCAAAATGCCGGGTCATTAAACTCTTGAACGTCATGAGTCACTTTTTCCTTCACCACATTTCACCGTCATTATCTGCATTTCGTGATATTCATTGTTCGACAACTGTTTTCAGCCTGATCAAAAATACTCTGTCACACCAAAAAAATTATACCAAGGTAATTAGAATCAATATCTCTTTTTATTTGATACCAATTTACCAATCGAAGCTTATTCTAATGAAAATTCAATATATATGCATTTAAATCTAAAAAATTTCTATTATCTTACCAGTTTTGCAATTTCATAGAGAGAAACTTATATCAATAGGTTCATTTTCGCTCAACTAACAATTTTCATGTTGAACCAAACTCAAATGGTCACCGAACTTCTCCTCTAATCGACTTCTGATCGAGTCTCTCCTTTTTTACTGAGAGACCTTAATTTTTCTTTCTAATTTTCTTTTAATTTTTATTTTTTGTTTTATTCCAATTGTCATATATCTAACCCTAGAAAGCTCATGAGATAGCAGAGGTTGATGGGTAGGGCCATGTGGTGAGACTCTATGAAGTCTAGCATTGTGTGGTAGATCACACACACACACATCACATTGGACATATTGGCATATAAACTCGAATGTCAATTAACAATACATTATCATTTGCATAGCACATACTATAACATGATGGATTGAAGTGTTATGCTCAAACGCATAGCACTAGTCCACTATAGAATGTTTATAGTGGAGATTATGAGTGTGTTAGGCACACAATTACTATTTCTTTGGGTGTATCAAAGACACAGGTTCAAATATATTTATTTATTTAAATCTTGATAATTTAGATTCTCTTATAGAGCTTCATGTGGTACAAAAACATCTCCTTTCCATATACAAGAGAGAAGACCAGAGGTATAAAGAAAAGGAAAGTCAAAGGCAAAGTAGAGAAAGACTAGCATAATTGACGGGGTAAGTCACTAGCTCTTTCCTTGAGGTTCTCACTCTTCTTGAGGAGTTTCCGTTGTTTGTTTATGTTGTGTACGTGTCTAGAATTTAATTACTGTAAAAATACCAAGATTTACAAATACCAAGATTGTTCTTTATTTTATTGATTCTTTTGCGATAGAGCACCTTCATCTTTTTTATCCTTCATTCTTTTCTGTATTTTATCCTTAGATTGCATAGCCACATATGCACTATCAAACTTGTCATGCCTCGATCTCTTCTCTTACACACAATGAGAAATGAGCTCATTAAGAGACCATTGCTCAGTTTTGCAATTATAATTAACCTTAAGTTGATTGAATTTTGCAAGAAGAGAGATGAAAGCGAAATGCACAAGCAAGTCATCAAGTAGTTCTGACTTTCATTTCTTGAGTTTGGACGCAAGGTGATGCATTTATATAATGTACTCCATTATGTTCCCCTTACCCTTTATACTATAGTGAGGTGAGATTAGCCGAAAGCTTACTTTTCTCAACCTTCTTATTTTTTGGAAAAACTTTGTTTGAATTGCTCAAGGGACATCCAGGCATCACAATCATAAGAGAAGGTGGACTTGAAAGCTTTCTGAATTGCATGCTTCATAATCATAATAGACATTTGATTTTTAACAATCCTATTTTTCCATTTCGCTAGAAGTACTTGTTTTCATTGCGAGGTAGTTCAATCTGATGTGCAATGTCTAATTCCATTCAATCAAGAACAATTATAACTTTCTCTTTCTAGCGGCCAAAGTAGTTTTATTTAATACCATGATGAAATTTATGTTGAAATAAATTGAAGTAGCACTAGCATTAACTATATCAAAGAATAAAAAGTCCAGAAGTTTGCAGTCTAAATGCATATAATAAAGTAAGAAATAAATAAAATTAAAATGATAAGCTCGTTACAAGATACCCAACACAACATGAACTTTACTATTTTTTTTACTTGCAGGTAATATTCTTGGTGCCGTAATCAAATATTGACACAAAGTTTGTCAAGTAATAAATCTATTCTTTATTTGAATTATTGCTCCAACGGACAGTTTGAGCACGTCACATATTGACTGTCACGACCCGAGAGAGGGCCGGACAGAAACGCCAGGCTAAACGATCAATCTCGGGGAGATCCACCATCTAGCCTAAGGCTGAGTGTGGAAGTTTTTGCAATAATCCAAGACTCCTCAATGTAACAAATATGAGAAACGAGCAATAAAAGAAAAATTGGAATAATAAAGATAGTTACAAACCCAAATATGTAGCAATATCCAGATTATGTTCTTACATTTCACGAAATGCCGAAAAATAGAAATAACACGACTCCTAATCGATTGGTGCCGATCCAGCTCACTTCTGCTTCCTTCTTCCTTTACCTGTAGAGGAGGGGGAAGTCGTTGGGGTGAGTGACAAACTCAGTATGGTATGTTATACCTACCACTCATGTTATAATGCATGCAAGTTATAATATCAATGAATGAGTATCAACTCTCAAAACCAATTCTATGTTATTAAATCTCTTCTCATTTTTAGATAGATCAATTGAGCTAATTTTTAAAGTAAAGTGTATACTAACTACGCCCTCACTATCCATACCGTACTACATAGTCAAGTGCACCGTGAAAAAGAAGACCACACAAGGATTCTCCGAAACACACCACACAGCAAGGCAGCAATAACATTAGACAAAACCTCATATTGAAAATCGATATAATCAACCATCAGGGGAATCACAGTGGGCATACCCTGGGCCTCGTGGATCACACGATAGATCACCAGGAGGGAATGAACGATCACTCTCAATCGGTCGGCATACCCTGGGCCTCGTAGATCACACGGTAGCTTACCAGGAGGGAATCAACGATCACTCTACCCTAAGCCCTCGGGAACACCGCACAAGGGACTTATCATACCGGGGTAACAACGAACAAACACTAATTAGGTCCGGTAACAGGGCTAGCATAGCTCAAAACCCAGGACTAGCCAAAGCTCCGAGCCCACAACCATATATAAGGAGTGTAACAAGAGGGAACTCAACCCTGAGGGAATCAACAACCACTCATCCCGGAGCCCTATCCAAACGATTGTGGGGAGTACCACGGCAACCCTCAATCACGGGTGCATCTGGGCAAAATCCCTTGATACTCTTAGCTGGGCCCCGCTAAGTGTGTCAAACGATTACCTCCAGAATCAACTCCAACGGGCAATACAGAAAACTATGCAATGCATCAGAAAACCAGTCCACAATAAAACACAACAGCATAGTATGATGATCAATCTCAACTCAAACTCGTCGGCAAGACAAGCAAACATGGCAGTAGGTAGTCAAATCAAGTCAAAAGTATACATGCCTATTTAATGCAATATGTTCGTGTTTTTAAAACAACCGACATCAATATTAGGAGTAATCCACCACAATAATACATATATGCATGTTATGTAGGTATATCGCAGTAAATATAATAAGCCATACCACCGAGGCGAGTCCTCCTAACTTCAGTGGTCCGTGTCTCCTCGGGGATCGTCTCGAGGTTTGCAAAGTCCTCCGAATCTGGGAGTCAACACAAGAAAAGAACCCCGTTAAAATCTAATTGAGGTTATAAACGATATAAACTGCGAACCGGGGCGAAAACGAACCCAAACGGCTCGAGTTGACTTTTGTTCAAAAGTCAACATTTGGTCAAAGTCAACGATCGATCAAAGTCAAAGATCAGGCAAAGTCAACAGTCAAAGTCAACCGTTGACTTTGACTAGTCAATGGCCAAAAAAGTCAACGATCAAAAGTTGACTTTGACTAGTCAACGGTCAAGGTCTGACCAGTCAGGTTGGACCTATTCGGTTCGGGTCCAGAACGGTTCAGTTCTAACCAGATCAGGTCGAGTCGGTTCGAGTCAAAGCAATTCGATTCGGATAATCCCGGCCCAACTGGTTCGGTTCAGAGCCAGCAGGTTCGGGCTGGGTCTTGGTTGGACTCGACACGAATAAAGTTGGTCTTGGCCCGAACCCGGGTTGAGCTCGGCCTGAACCTAGCCCAGTGCCCAACTCGGTCTTGGGCCTGAGTCAACTCGGCCCAGTGCCCGAGTTGACTCAGCCGTCGACAGCATATCGCCGGCTATACGCCGACGACCTCCCGATGCCGAAAAATCACGTTTTCTAACCTGGTTTTCACCGAAACTTGATTCCAACACGTTTCTTATCTTCTTTCCGTCAAAATCATGCATAAAACACCAAAGAATCGGACCTCAAAACACAGATCAAGAAAACCCTAAAAACCCGATCTTTCTCGGGTGAAAATCGAGAAATAGAGGGCTTACCTTCAAAATCGCTCTTCGCCAACGTTGATCTACCCTTCGAGATGAACGTTTTAACACTAAGATTGCGTCGAACGGAGGTCAAAATCTCGTTGGCCGATTTTCCTCTTCGCGGTCGTTTCCCTCTCTCTAGCTCTCTGTTTCGCTTCTGCTAAACGAAAATAAGGTTAAGGTTTCTTAACCTTATTTTCTTCTTTTCTTTTATTTCAATTAATTTAATTTACTTAAATTTTACTTTAATTCTTTTAAGTTATACATTAAATCTATTATACCTATTTAATAGATTTTCAATTTCTAAATTAAAACTCTCGAATAACTTTGCTCGACAATTAAAATGTTCTATCCTCGTGAATTTAATCCACTTAAATTGCGCGAACGTCAACGTCTAATACTTAATTTAATTCCGTAAATCTTACGTAAGTGCCACACGTTGATCTACGCTTCGAGACGAACGTTTTGACACTAAGATCGTGCCGAACGGAGGTCAAAATCTCGTCGGCTAATTTTCCTCTTCGCGGTCGTTTCCCTATCTCTACCTCTCTGTTTCGCTTCTGCTAAATGAAAATAAGGTTAAGGTTTCTTAACCTTATTTTCTTCTTTTCTTTTATTTCAATTAATTTAATTTACTTAAATTTTACTTTAATTCTTTTAAGTTATACATTAAATCTATTATACCTATTTAATAGATTTTCAATTTCTAAATTAAAACTCTCGAATAACTTTGCTCGACAATTAAAATGTTCTATCCTCGTGAATTTAATCCACTTAAATTGCGCGAACGTCAACGTCTAATACTTAATTTAATTCCGTAAATCTTACGTAAGTGCCACACGTTGATCTACGCTTCGAGACGAACGTTTTGACACTAAGATCGTGCCGAACGGAGGTCAAAATCTCGTCGGCTAATTTTCCTCTTCGCGGTCGTTTCCCTATCTCTACCTCTCTGTTTCGCTTCTGCTAAATGAAAATAAGGTTAAGGTTTCTTAACCTTATTTTCTTCTTTTCTTTTATTTCAATTAATTTAATTTACTTAAATTTTACTTTAATTCTTTTAAGTTATACATTAAATCTATTATACCTATTTAATAGATTTTCAATTTCTAAATTAAAACTCTCGAATAACTTTGCTCGACAATTAAAATGTTCTATCCTCGTGAATTTAATCCACTTAAATTGCGCGAACGTCAACGTCTAATACTTAATTTAATTCCGTAAATCTTACGTAAGTGCCACACGTTGATCTACGCTTCGAGACGAACGTTTTGACACTAAGATCGTGCCGAACGGAGGTCAAAATCTCGTTGGCCGATTTTCCTCTTCGCGGTCGTTTCCCTATCTCTACCTCTCTGTTTCGCTTTTTTTTTTTTTTTTTTTTTTTTTTTCCCCCCTCTATAAAATAGGTTAGGTTTCTTAACCTTATTTTCTTCTTTTCTTTTATTTCAATTAATTTATTTACTTAAATTTTACTTTAATTCTTTTAAGTTATACATTAAATCTATTATACCTATTTAATAGATTTTCAATTTCTAAATTAAAACTCTCGAATAACTTTGCTCGACAATTTTCAAATGTTCTACCCTCGTGAATTTAATCCACTTAAATTGCGCGAACGTCAACGTCTAATATTTAATTTAATTCCGTAAATCTTACGTAAGTACCACACGTGACCAAAAACTTGTACCTCGCACGCTTCTAAAAGATTGAGCGTTCGAGCCTAATTTACACTCAAAAATCGCGAAAAATTTATTCAGAAAATTTCATTCACTAAAATTTGGCAGATTTTACATCTTTTTACCATTTTTATGAATTTTGTCCTCAAAATTCGCCTCAACTACTAATCATAAAACAAATCAGGGTATCTCTCCGCCATCTTGGACTCTAGCTCCCAAGTAGCCTCCCTCTCTGTGTGGTTCCTCCACAGCACCCTAACGTTTGGAACCTCTCGATGATGTAGCAACCGAAGCTCACGTCCCAAAATCCGCTCTGGCTCCTCATCATATGTCGTGTCAGCCTGGATGGGCACCTCACCCCACGAAACACTGTGAGACGGATCTGGAATGTACTTCCTCAGTTGCGATATGTGGAATACGTCGTGCACATGTCCCAACTGAGGCAGCAAATCCAACCTGTAAGCACCCACTCCAATCCTCTCAGTAATCTGAAATAGCCCAACATATCTCGGGGCTAACTTCCCTTTCATCCCAAACCTACTGACACCACGGGTAGGATGAACCTTCAGAAAGACAAAGTCCCCAACATCAAATTCCACCTCACGTCTTTTAATGTCGGCATAGCTTTTCTGCCTGCTCTGCACAATCTTTAGTCTATCACGAATCTGGTGGATTTTCTCAGTGGTCTCTCGGATGATATCAAGCCCAAGCGAAAGTCGTTCCTCCTTTTCTGCCCAACACAAAGGAGAACGACATGGCCGGCCATACAATGCCTCAAACGGAGAGACTCTGATGCTGGTTTGGAAACTGTTGTTGTACACAAACTCTACCAGTGGCAAGTGCTTGATCCAACTGTTACCAAAATCCAGAACACAAGACCTCAGCATGTCCTCTAATATTTGAATGGTCCTCTCTGACTGCCCATCTGTCTGGGGGTGATGTTCAGTGCTGAACTTAGTCTTCGTACCAAGCTCCTTCTGCAATCCTCTCCACAACCCCGAAGTAAAACGAGGATCACGATCAGACACAATACTCAAAGGTACCCCATGAAGACGAACAATGTGCTGCACATATAATCGACTGAGCTTGGCAACTGAGAAATTCATTCGAACGGGAATGAAATGTGCCGACTTCATCAGCCGATCCACAATAACCCAGATAGCATCCAGACGCTGAGGAGTCATCGGAAGATGAGTAACGAAGTCCATGGTGACTCCCTCCCACTTCCACTCTGGAATAGGCAATGGCTGGAGCAAACCTGCTGGCCGCTGGTGTTCAGCTTTAACTCATTGGCATGTCATACACCGAGCCACAAACTCGGCTACCTCTCTCTTCATGCTAACCCACCAATACTGGCGCTTCAGAACATGATACGTCTTTGTACTGCTCGGATGAATAGCAAAACTGGACCTGTGAGCCTCATCCAGGATGGCTTGTCTCAAATCGACGAGGTTGGGAACTGCTACCTTACCATGGTAGAACAGATCACCATCATCGTTCACTGACCAACCCTCAAGTTGTTCCACATTTTGAAGCTGTCCTACTTTCGCTACAAGTTCTTCATCTTGCCGCTGTAGTTGCTTCACCCTAATAAGCATCGAAGGTGTAGCGACTACATGGTATATATAAGCCGTACTCCCAGAATCATGATAATGAAACTCAAAATCTCCGATGGTCACTGAACTCTTCCACTCATCTCGAATCAAACAGGCTATGGAAACACGAGGATATCGGCTCAATGCATCAGCAACAGCATTAGCCTTGCCGGGATGATACTGCAAACTAAAATCATAATCCTCCAAATACTCCATCCACCTGCGCTGCCTTAAGTTGAGCTCTTTCTGAGTGAATAAGTACTTCAGACTCTTATGATCGGAGAAAACCTAGAAGCTGACTCCATATAAATAACTCCTCTACATTTTCAAAGCGAAGACAATGGAGGCGAGCTCTAAGTTGTGGGTAGGATAGTTCCTCTCATGGGGCTTCAACTGTCGGGAAGCATACGCCACTACTTTGCCTTCCTGCATAAGAACACAACCCAAGCCAACACCTGAAGCATCCATATAGACTGCATATGGAACGTCCCCATCGGGAACTGTCAAAATCGGAGCACTGGTCAATCTTCGCTTCAACTCCTCAAATGCATTCTGACAATCACCATTCCAAACAAACTGCACATCCTTGCGAGTGAGTTTGGTAAGAGGCGCGGCAATATAAGAGAAATTCTCCACAAAAGGCCGATAATATCCCGCTAGGCCAAGGAAGCTGCAAATCTTGGAAACGTTCTTGGGTGGTTGCCAATTGACTACGGCCTCAATCTTTGCAGGGTCCACTGAAATACCCTCTCGCGAAACCACATGTGTGACGGCCCAGACACCAAACCCGTTCGGGGTTCGAGGGTCAAGCCGTCCCTCCGGGACAGTCGACGAAAAACGGAGACTATTTTTTCTTTTAACAAGGAATAGAACATTAGGGACAGTCTGAACCTTTTCGAAACCTTAAAACTTCACAGAGAGAGAGTTCTTTGGAGTAGAAATCAATCGGGAAAGAAAAACAGTTAAAACCAAACTGCAGGATGCACAACAGATGGATATCAGAACACTCGGGACAGTTTTGGACCACAGGAAATAACAGACTGAAGAAAACAGGGAGACATATGTAAACTAAACTTTGGACATTTAGAATATCGGGCAAGGAGAAATCTGAAGAGTGCAGGAAGGAATGTAAAAAGAATCTAAATAACAGTTATAAATGGCAGCAGAAAACAAGAAATAAAGGCGGAAGACGTAGGCAGAAGACTGGCGGAAGAAATCTATCTGATAATGTAGTTTTGAAGGCAGAAGCAGAGATGACGTCAGTTGGAAGATATAGGCAGCAGATGAATCGGATGAGGGGATGACGTCAGCCGGAAGATGGATGACGTCAGCCGGAAGATGGATGACGTCAGCCGGAAGATGGATGACGTCAGCCGGAAGATGGATGACGTCAGCCGGAAGATGGATGACGTCAGCCGGAAGATGGATGACGTCAGCCGGAAGATGGATGACGTCAGCCGGAAGATGGATGACGTCAGCCGGAAGATACAGGCAGCAGATGAATCGGATGAGGGGATGACGTCAGCCGGAAGATGGATGACGTCAGCCGGAAGATGGATGACGTCAGCCGGAAGATGGATGACGTCAGCCGGAAGATGGATGACGTCAGCCGGAAGATGGATGACGTCAGCCGGAAGATGGATGACGTCAGCCGGAAGATGGATGACGTCAGCCGGAAGATGGATGACGTCAGCCGGAAGATGGATGACGTCAGCCGGAAGATGGATGACGTCAGCCGGAAGATGGATGACGTCAGCCGGAAGATGGATGACGTCAGCCGGAAGATGGATGACGTCAGCCGGAAGATGGATGACGTCAGCCGGAAGATGGATGACGTCAGCCGGAAGATGGATGACGTCAGCCGGAAGATGGATGACGTCAGCCGGAAGATGGATGACGTCAGCCGGAAGATGGATGACGTCAGCCGGAAGATGGATGACGTCAGCCGGAAGATGGATGACGTCAGCCGGAAGATGGATGACGTCAGCCGGAAGATGGATGACGTCAGCCGGAAGATGGATGACGTCAGCCGGAAGATGGATGACGTCAGCCGGAAGATGGATGACGTCAGCCGGAAGATGGATGACGTCAGCCGGAAGATGGATGACGTCAGCCGGAAGATGGATGACGTCAGCCGGAAGATGGATGACGTCAGCCGGAAGATGGATGACGTCAGCCGGAAGATGGATGACGTCAGCCGGAAGATGGATGACGTCAGCCGGAAGATGGATGACGTCAGCCGGAAGATGGATGACGTCAGCCGGAAGATGGATGACGTCAGCCGGAAGATGGATGACGTCAGCCGGAAGATGGATGACGTCAGCCGGAAGATGGATGACGTCAGCCGGAAGATGGATGACGTCAGCCGGAAGATGGATGACGTCAGCCGGAAGATGGATGACGTCAGCCGGAAGATGGATGACGTCAGCCGGAAGATGGATGACGTCAGCCGGAAGATGGATGACGTCAGCCGGAAGATGGATGACGTCAGCCGGAAGATGGATGACGTCAGCCGGAAGATGGATGACGTCAGCCGGAAGATGGATGACGTCAGCCGGAAGATGGATGACGTCAGCCGGAAGATGGATGACGTCAGCCGGAAGATGGATGACGTCAGCCGGAAGATGGATGACGTCAGCCGGAAGATGGATGACGTCAGCCGGAAGATGGATGACGTCAGCCGGAAGATGGATGACGTTAAGACAAAATGTGAACAGTATTAATCGGTAGACATAGTTTCAAAGGCAAAATTTACAACTTTTGACAGGAAGACACAAAGACAGAGAGCATAAAAACAGAAGACATGCCACGACCCAAATACTGTACCCAATTTCTGTACTATATTATTTTTTTTATAAACTTTAAGCGGAAACTAAACCGAAATCGAAACCAGAATCGAAATCGGAATTGAATTCTAACTTTTAAAATAAATTAAATAAAACCTAAATTAATTAATTAAAACTTAAACTAATTAAATTAAAACAATTTTTAAACATAATACAATAGAGAGGCGATTATTCGCCCATAAATAGGGCGAATAATCGCCCCTAGGCGATTGCAACAGGCGAATAATTGCCTGTTGCAGTCGCCTGTGGCGATTGCTCGCCACAGTTTGTGGCGAGCAATCGCCATTCCCTCTGGATTTCTCCAGAGGTAGGTGATTCAATCGCCAGGCTTGGCGACTATTCGGCAAGCCCTCTGCCCTGTTTCCATTTCTTCATTCATTCTTACACCCTAAATCATACAATACATCACGACGCAAACTCTCTCATATCCTCATTCTTTTCACACTTCACCGTTCACCCAATAAAACGACTTGAAACACATTTTAAAACTAAGAACATTTTCATGAAAACGAACTGCATGGATACGTTTAAAACCTAAACAAATCCTCCTGTTTTCAATCACCACGCAGTTCCAAAATACATTCAATGAAAGACTTTCAAACCATTATAAAACAGTTTCCAAAACATCAACATATACATATATACCTATCAACTATCCCGATTCAAACAACCTAAAATATTTCTATACAAACATCAGCCCAAAATGTCTCAAACCCTCAAAATCTATACATACTGTCCCCACGGGTCGGTAAGCCTCGACTGCGCCAGCACACCACCGCAGCCATCCCTCGTCAACTGGACTCATGTCTCAGGAGGAGGAATCTCATCCTCACCTGTATCCTCGTAATCACCTACACCATACAATACACTATGAGATAAAAATCTCAGTAAGACTCGTAAATGCAAATGCTATGCTATGGTATGCTATGCCATGCTATGCTATGCTATGCACTGTAGGTGTCACCGAGATCCTATCCCTCTAACTGGAGAGAGCTCATCCAGCGGACGGACTACTCTTTCCAGCTAGAGGCGGGGGATACACGCTTAGAACACGTACAGCCGTGCCTGAGCCCCACCTCGCGTGACCTATAAACTGTATGCCTTTCGGCCTGTATGCCTTTCGGCCCATTTTAACTATATGCCTTACGGCCCATTTTAACTATATGCCTTACGGCCCATTTTATTCTTTGCATTATCTTAAAACATTGTGCGGAAGTTCATTTTCATGCTTTCTTTAAAACACGTGATGCATGAACAGTTCTATATCATAAAGTAACAAACAATAATGTGTACCATCAAGACTATAAATACATAACCTATAACCTATAAAACATCTAAACCTGTCTACCCAACCAAAGCAAATAACATACGCATCTCCAAAACTCCTCGAGACGACATTCGACGTACGTGTAGGCCATCGGCCAGAGAAATCACGAGAACTTACCTCGTGTCCAAAGCAGCTCAAGCTCCGTCCACGAGCGTGTTTGTCTGAAGCAAAATACAATATCGACGTTAAAAACGAGTTTAAGCTATCGATTGTCCAAATTTACAAAAATCTTAACTAATGAGACTTCCTAAAGTTCTAATCCAATTCATTGAGCTATTATTCGAGCAATTTACGCTCGGCACCTAAATTCTCAATTTACGAGTTTTCCTCACCTAAATTCCTAATTTTTAACTTTTTCACAAATCGGTTTAAATTCATCCAATAACGTTCAATATATCCTTTATATCCTTTATTACGGCAAACCTGTTAATTACGAACCTTAAATCACGTTTTTAATCGAAAACCTAACGAAAAACCCTAACGATAAACTCTACGAAACTCGAAATTTAACGCTCTAAAACTATGGAATCATACCTAGAGCGTTGACCGGAGAAGAAAACGTGGAGAACTGGAGGAAGAACGGAGGAAAACGGAGGTCGGATCGTTGAATTTTTGTCGTCGGTAGAGAGGAGCTCTCTGGTCGCAGGAGAAAAGAAGGAAAGAGAAAGGAATTCGTGAAGTGTGTCTGGAGGAAGAAAAGGTTTGGTTTTTAAATTAAAATTTTGACTTTACAAATTACTATTTCGCCCTTCTTTGATTTTCTTCCTTCGTTTCGTTAATTGGCTAACAATCCGACTTTTCCAAATTTCCATATTTTGCCAATAACTCCTATTTACTAGCAGGGATTTATTAAAACTGTCCGCTCGTAATTCGGACCTCGCTTACTATTTTTACTATAACGTTCTTTATATTACGATAAATCTAATTACTCGAAATATAGCGTCATTATTCCGAAAAATCCTATAAATTTCTTAAATTCCAATTAGTCGATAGAATCCTAATGACGCTTTCTTTTCGCAAAACGGATTTGATTTGACATATTTACAAAAATGCCACTTTATACTAAAATAATAATATCCCGTAAAGCGGGGTATTACATTCCATCCACCTTATTTAAAATTTTGTCCTCAAAATTTGTTATACCACGTAGTCCTTGATACTAACGTCTCATGTCATGTGGCAGTATACTTCGATTCATCCTCTTTATTTACGGTCATTCTTCGTGGTTCTAAACCAAAACTCTCCAACATCAGCGTTACATTCGTATTTTCTACTCTCGATTGGACTGTGTACGTCCTTACTCAAGCATCGAGCACAATCAAATCTTTAATTTTCCACTTGATTTACCTAAACTTCTCAGTAATCTCGTTGGTTCAATCCATAATCGAAACGTATACCAACTTTCGACTTTCGCTTAATCACTCGCAGATTAAATCTCTTAATAATACTAACTTCAAAATTCACTCTTATCGACGTCTTTCTTCCGCTGCCCCTAGGTCAGAGCTATACCTAAGCTTCCTAACGCCAGTCAAATTGAATGCCTACAATTTCATCAAATTTCTGGGCTGTAACTCATACCTCAACGCAATTCCCTCGATCCTATCCAGAATTGGGATACACACGTACCAATTTCTACATTACTTCCTAATCGTAACCCTCATTTTCAATTCACGCATCACATCATACCAATCTCTAAGTCTTCACCAAACGACCTCTAATTGTGCACTTCACACTTACGTCTCGAGCACGTGTTGGTTTACATTTAGTCACCCAAACATTAAACTCTCTCTCACTTATTAATTTGTTTCTACTAATGATTGTCTATTATCCTCAATCCTCGAAATAACTTCAACCTCCTAATGTCTTTTAGGCTGACTACCGTTCCAGGATTCCTAACGACACTCAGGTTGTAATCCAAACTCCCCTCTATTTAATTTCTAATCCTCAAATTGAATTCCTTTAGTTTCTAAATTTCTTAATCTCTCGTTTACCAAATATGTATCTAACCACCTCAAGCTCCTCGAAGCCTTCTTAATTTACTTACTTTAACACCAAATCTCAACTATACTGCGACTACGACCTTATCCATCTATTGGTATAACAACTTCTATATCTATATCAGAGCAGTACACTAAACTTGGTTACAAGTTCTTTAGCCTTAACCTTAGTCACTATCACAATCATCCGAGTCTACATTTCTCTAGTAATGCTCCTGTATAACTTCTTTGTCAACAGTACTCTAATTGGGCCCATTCATGGACACTTCACGGATCTTAATAACTATTTCAACGTGAGCTTCCCAACTAGAATTCTACTCTCAATGTTTCGCAAGGTATCCTTCCTATATTATCCTACGTTGCATTAGTGAGTTCTCTCACCATGTCCTAACTGAAACGCTTATACTACCTACCATACACTCATTCGTTCAACTTAGATTTCCATTAACTTTGAGCACATTTATGTTTCTAAGTCTCGCCATAGGTTTGCTCTAGACTAACCTTGAATTATTTTTGTATCCATGGGTCCCAACTTGTCAAATACAAGTCAGACCACTGAATTTGCGAACTTCACAATTTGTACGATACTAACCATAGAGTTAAACTTCTAATCTTAACTCTTCATTGAGCCTAACAATCTCTCACACTCCAGGTATCTCAACAATCTAGGGTGTTCCTCAATAAGTTTATATCTAAACTTTCATTTTCTTGATTAGTCTTATTCTAATATTCCAAAGGGTTGCCAAATAAATCCAGTTTCTACCTATTTAAAGCCGTATCTCTTAGGGTGTATTCCTCTAATGGTAACTAGATTCTTGGGTGCACAACCTCACATGGTTAAGTCAGGCTAATCTATTAACACTTAACTCTATTCCTATGTGGCTTATATTGCCCTATGTGTAGTCTATTGTCTCCTCGTCAAGGTTCGCTTAGTAACCCTTCTTACCCTCTTGCTATTCTCTCATCTCCCTATATTCTTTCTATATCAAATACGTATCGCCATACAAGTAATTAAAACAGTACCTGCATTAGAAAAGGCGGGGCACCAGCGTCGACGTTGCCAGGCTCAATAAAGGCAAAGATCCTGGGCATGACTCTCCTCTGATCACCGCCTAACTGATCTCTGCCGGGCTTCGGGCAATCTCTAGCAAAATGGCCCGGGTCTCCACACCGATAGCACACAACCCGTGCCCAATCTGCACTGGCCACTGTGCTCCCTCTGACACTTAGGGCAAATAGGTATCTGAGAAGCCACTTGTACTTGCTTCCCCTTACTCCGATCATTACCTCCCTCAAGAGGCCTTTTGACGCCTCTCTGCTGCTGGGCTGTGGCTGCGCTTCAGGCTGCCAACCTCGGTTCAGAGACTGAAGACGTAACTCTCGGAAGAAGCCCTTAGATGGCTCCCTCGTCTGGCAGAAACTCTGATCAACTGCCTCAATATCAAGCGCCCTAGCCACGATATCGTCATAGGATACATTCCGTACCCCAGATTGGTAAGGCGCATCCGGAACTCCTGACTAAGTCCCTGTAAAAATCGGCGTACTTGTCCTCGTTAACGCTGACCTGTCGTGGCGCGAAGCGAGACAATGCTCAAACCTCCTCACGTACTCGGCAATAGAACCAATCTACCGCAACTGCATAAACTTAACCATCTTCGCCTCTCGTACGGTATGAATGAAATACTTGTCGTGAATAACTCTCTGAATCGCTCCCATCCCATAACCGTCATATCGGTGGTCGTCTTGATGGAATCCCACCAAATCGGGCGTCAAGTGCCAAAAGATAGTCACTAGTGCAACCTTCTCTCCATCCTTTTTGCTAGCATACGCCAGCAGTCCTCTATAGTGCGAACCACTCCTCGGCTGAAGAGGGATCCGTAGACTGTCCGTTAAACATAGGGGACTGGAGCTTCTGAAATCTCTCCATCCCACGGTTACCAGAAGCAGCTGTCTCTCGAGCTCTAATGCCCTCTCGGTCTATCATGGTACCCAGCTGTTTGAGACTGTCTCTCCATTTGCTGAGCCTGACGCTCCATATGTTGAGACTGCTGGGCGATAAAATCCTTGAGAGTGTCAATCGTGTCATCTTGGTCGTCTCGGTCATTTCGTGGACGCACCATAATTATATACTCCTATATAAAAGTTAAAAATAAATATTCTAAGAAACTAGAATCGAATAAAACTATAAACGTACTTACAGTTGATGAAGAATATCCGCGTAGTGGTTGTGCAGTCGAGCAGTCTACAGAACCGATTTTAAAACCCGGGGGGCTCTGATACTATAAATTGCCACGACCCTAATACTGTACCCAATTTCGTACTATATTATTTTTTTTATAAACTTTAAGCGGAAACTAAACCGAAATCGAAACCAGAATCGAAATCGGAATTGAATTCTAACTTTTAAAATAAATTAAATAAAACCTAAATTAATTAATTAAAACTTAAACTAATTAAATTAAAACAATTTTTAAACATAAATACAATAGAGAGGCGATTATTCGCCCATAAATAGGGCGAATAATCGCCCCTAGGCGATTGCAACAGGCGAATAATTGCCTGTTGCAGTCGCCTGTGGCGATTGCTCGCCACAGTTTGTGGCGAGCAATCGCCATTCCCTCTGGATTTCTCCAGAGGTAGGTGATTCAATCGCCAGGCTTGGCGACTATTCGGCAAGCCCTCTGCCCTGTTTCCATTTCTTCATTCATTCTTACACCCTAAATCATACAATACATCACGACGCAAACTCTCTCATATCCTCATTCTTTTCACACTTCACCGTTCACCCAATAAACGACTTGAAACACATTTTAAAACTAAGAACATTTTCATGAAAACGAACTGCATGGATACGTTTAAAACCTAAACAAATCCTCCTGTTTTCAATCACCACGCAGTTCCAAAATACATTCAATGAAAGACTTTTCAAACCATTATAAAACAGTTTCCAAAACATCAACATATACATATATACCTATCAACTATCCCGATTCAAACAACCTAAAATATTTCTATACAAACATCAGCCCAAAATGTCTCAAACCCTCAAAATCTATACATACTGTCCCCACGGGTCGGTAAGCCTCGACTGCGCCAGCACACCACCGCAGCCATCCCTCGTCAACTGGACTCATGTCTCAGGAGGAGGAATCTCATCCTCACCTGTATCCTCGTAATCACCTACACCATACAATACACTATGAGATAAAAATCTCAGTAAGACTCGTAAATGCAAATGCTATGCTATGGTATGCTATGCCATGCTATGCTATGCTATGCACTGTAGGTGTCACCGAGATCCTATCCCTCTAACTGGAGAGAGCTCATCCAGCGGACGGACTACTCTTTCCAGCTAGAGGCGGGGGATACACGCTTAGAACACGTACAGCCGTGCCTGAGCCCCACCTCGCGTGACCTATAAACTGTATGCCTTTCGGCCTGTATGCCTTTCGGCCCATTTTAACTATATGCCTTACGGCCCATTTTAACTATATGCCTTACGGCCCATTTTATTCTTTGCATTATCTTTAAAACATTGTGCGGAAGTTCATTTTCATGCTTTTCTTTAAAACACGTGATGCATGAACAGTTCTATATCATAAAGTAAACAAACAATAATGTGTACCATCAAGACTATAAATACATAACCTATAACCTATAAAACATCTAAACCTGTCTACCCAACCAAAGCAAATAAACATACGCATCTCCAAAACTCCTCGAGACGACATTCGACGTACGGTGTAGGCCAATCGGCCAGAGAAATCACGAGAACTTACCTCGTGTCCAAAGCAGCTCAAGCTCCGTCCACGAGCGTTGTTTGTCTGAAGCAAAATACAATATCGACGTTAAAACGAGTTTAAGCTATCGATTGTCCAAATTTACAAAAAATCTTAACTAATGAGACTTCCTAAAGTTCTAATCCAATTCATTGAGCTATTTATTCGAGCAATTTACGCTCGGCACCTAAATTCTCAATTTACGAGTTTTCCTCACCTAAATTCCTAATTTTTAACTTTTTCACAAATCGGTTTAAATTCATCCAATAACGTTCAATATATCCTTTATATCCTTTATTACGGCAAACCTGTTAATTACGAACCTTAAATCACGTTTTTAATCGAAAACCTAACGAAAAACCCTAACGATAAACTCTACGAAACTCGAAATTTAACGCTCTAAAACTATGGAATCATACCTAGAGCGTTGACCGGAGAAGAAAACGTGGAGAACTGGAGGAAGAACGGAGGAAAACGGAGGTCGGATCGTTGAATTTTTGTCGTCGGTAGAGAGGAGCTCTCTGGTCGCAGGAGAAAAGAAGGAAAGAGAAAGGAATTCGTGAAGTGTGTCTGGAGGAAGAAAAGGTTTGGTTTTTAAATTAAAATTTTGACTTTACAAATTACTATTTCGCCCTTCTTTTGATTTTCTTCCTTCGTTTCGTTAATTGGCTAACAATCCGACTTTTCCAAATTTCCATATTTTGCCAATAACTCCTATTTACTAGCAGGGATTTATTAAAACTGTCCGCTCGTAATTCGGACCTCGCTTACTATTTTTACTATAACGTTCTTTATATTACGATAAATCTAATTACTCGAAATATAGCGTCATTATTCCGAAAAATCCTATAAATTTCTTAAATTCCAATTAGTCGATAGAATCCTAATGACGCTTTCTTTTCGCAAAACGGATTTGATTTGACATATTTACAAAAATGCCACTTTATACTAAAATAATAATATCCCGTAAAGCGGGGTATTACATTCCATCCACCTTATTTAAAATTTTGTCCTCAAAATTTGTTATACCACGTAGTCCTTGATACTAACGTCTCATGTCATGTGGCAGTATACTTCGATTCATCCTCTTTATTTACGGTCATTCTTCGTGGTTCTAAACCAAAACTCTCCAACATCAGCGTTACATTCGTATTTTCTACTCTCGATTGGACTGTGTACGTCCTTACTCAAGCATCGAGCACAATCAAATCTTTAATTTTCCACTTGATTTACCTAAACTTCTCAGTAATCTCGTTGGTTCAATCCATAATCGAAACGTATACCAACTTTCGACTTTCGCTTAATCACTCGCAGATTAAATCTCTTAATAATACTAACTTCAAAATTCACTCTTTATCGACGTCTTTCTTCCGCTGCCCCCTAGGTCAGAGCTATACCTAAGCTTCCTAACGCCAGTCAAATTGAATGCCTACAATTTCATCAAATTTCTGGGCTGTAACTCATACCTCAACGCAATTCCCTCGATCCTATCCAGAATTGGGATACACACGTACCAATTTCTACATTAACTTCCTAATCGTAACCCTCATTTTCAATTCACGCATCACATCATACCAAATCTCTAAGTCTTCACCAAACGACCTCTAATTGTGCACTTCACACTTAACGTCTCGAGCACGTGTTGGTTTACATTTAGTCACCCAAACATTAAACTCTCTCTCACTTATTAATTTGTTTCTACTAATGATTGTCTATTATCCTCAATCCTCGAAATAACTTCAACCTCCTAATGTCTTTTAGGCTGACTACCGTTCCAGGATTCCTAACGACACTCAGGTTGTAATCCAAACTCCCCTCTATTTTAATTTCTAATCCTCAAATTGAATTCCTTTAGTTTCTAAATTTCTTAATCTCTCGTTTACCAAATATGTATCTAACCACCTCAAGCTCCTCGAAGCCTTCTTAATTTACTTACTTTAACACCAAATCTCAACTATACTGCGACTACGACCTTATCCATCTATTGGTATAACAACTTCTATATCTATATCAGAGCAGTACACTAAACTTGGTTACAAGTTCTTTAGCCTTAACCTTAGTCACTATCACAATCATCCGAGTCTACATTTCTCTAGTAATGCTCCTGTATAACTTCTTTGTCAACAGTACTCTAATTGGGCCCATTCATGGACACTTCACGGATCTTAATAACTATTTCAACGTGAGCTTCCCAACTAGAATTCTACTCTCAATGTTTCGCAAGGTATCCTTCCTATATTATCCTACGTTGCATTAGTGAGTTCTCTCACCATGTCCTAACTGAAACGCTTATACTACCTACCATACACTCATTCGTTCAACTTAGATTTCCATTAACTTTGAGCACATTTATGTTTCTAAGTCTCGCCATAGGTTTGCTCTAGACTAACCTTGAATTATTTTTGTATCCATGGGTCCCAACTTGTCAAATACAAGTCAGACCACTGAATTTGCGAACTTCACAATTTGTACGATACTAACCATAGAGTTAAACTTCTAATCTTAACTCTTCATTGAGCCTAACAATCTCTCACACTCCAGGTATCTCAACAATCTAGGGTGTTCCTCAATAAGTTTATATCTAAACTTTCATTTTTCTTGATTAGTCTTATTCTAATATTCCAAAGGGTTGCCAAATAAATCCAGTTTCTACCTATTTAAAGCCGTATCTCTTAGGGTGTATTCCTCTAATGGTAACTAGATTCTTGGGTGCACAACCTCACATGGTTAAGTCAGGCTAATCCTATTAACACTTAACTCTATTCCTATGTGGCTTATATTGCCCTATGTGTAGTCTATTGTCTCCTCGTCAAGGTTCGCTTAGTAACCCTTCTTACCCTCTTGCTATTCTCTCATCTCCCTATATTCTTTCTATATCAAATACGTATCGCCATACAAGTAATTAAAACAGTACCTGCGATTAGAAAAGGCGGGGCACCAGCGTCGACGTTGCCAGGCTCAATAAAGGCAAAGATCCTGGGCATGACTCTCCTCTGATCACCGCCTAACTGATCTCTGCCGGGCTTCGGGCAATCTCTAGCAAAATGGCCCGGGTCTCCACACCGATAGCACACACCCGTGCCCAATCTGCACTGGCCACTGTGCTCCCTCTGACACTTAGGGCAAATAGGTATCTGAGAAGCCACTTGTACTTGCTTCCCCTTACTCCGATCATTACCTCCCTCAAGAGGCCTTTTGACGCCTCTCTGCTGCTGTGGCTGTGGCTGCGCTTCAGGCTGCCAACCTCGGTTCAGAGACTGAAGACGTAACTCTCGGAAGAAGCCCTTAGATGGCTCCCTCGGTCTGGCAGAACTCTGATCAACTGCCTCAATATCAAGCGCCCTAGCCACGATATCGTCATAGGATACATTCCGTACCCCAGATATGGTAAGGCGCATCCGGAACTCCTGACTAAGTCCCTGTAAAAATCGGCGTACCTTGTCCTCGTTAACGCTGACCTGTCGTGGCGCGAATCGAGACAATGCCTCAAACCTCCTCACGTACTCGGCAATAGAACCAATCTACCGCAACTGCATAAACTTAACCATCTTCGCCTCTCGTACGGTATGAATGAAATACTTGTCGTGAAATAACTCTCTGAATCGCTCCCATCCCATAACCGTCATATCGGTGGTCGTCTTGATGGAATCCCACCAAAATCGGGCGTCAAGTGCCAAAAGATAGGTCACTAGTGCAACCTTCTCTCCATCCTTTTTGCTAGCATACGCCAGCATGTCCTCTATAGTGCGAACCCACTCCTCGGCTGAAGAGGGATCCGTAGACTGTCCGTTAAACATAGGGGACTGGAGCTTCTGAAATCTCTCCATCCCACGGTTACCAGAAGCAGCTGTCTCTCGAGCTCTAATGCCCTCTCGGTCTATCATGGTACCCAGCTGTTGAGACTGTCTCTCCATTTGCTGAGCCTGACGCTCCATATGTTGAGACTGCTGGGCGATAAAATCCTTGAGAGTGTCAATCGTGTCATCTTGGTCGTCTCGGTCATTTCGTGGACGCACCATAATTATATACTCCTATATAAAAGTTAAAATAAATATTCTAAGAAACTAGAAATCGAATAAAACTATAAACGTACTTACAGTTGATGAAGAATATCCGCGTAGTGGTTGTGCAGTCGAGCAGTCTACAGAACCGATTTTAAAACCCGGGGGCTCTGATACTATAAATTGCCACGACCCTAATACTGTACCCAATTTCCGTACTATATTATTTTTTTTATAAACTTTAAGCGGAAACTAAACCAAAATCGAAACCAGAATCGAAATCGAAATTGAATTCTAACTTTTAAAACAAATTAAATAAAACCTAAATTAATTAATTAAAACTTAAACTAATTAAATTAAAACAATTTTTAAACATAAATACAATAGGGAGGCGATTATTCGCCCATAAATGGGGCGAATAATCGCCCCTAGGCGATTGCAACAGGCGAATAATCGCCTGTTGCAGTCGCCTGTGGCGATTGCTTGCCACAGTTTGTGGCGAGCAATCGCCACTCCCTCTGGATTTCTCCAGAGGGAGGCGATTCAATCGCCAGGCTTGGCGACTATTCGCTAAGCCCTCTGCCCTGTTTCCATTTCTTCATTCATTCTTACACCCTAAACCATACAATACATCACGACACAAACTCTCTCATATCCTCATTCTTTCCACACTTCACCGTTCACCCAATAAACGACTTGAAACACATTTTAAAACTAAGAACATTTTCATGAAAACGAACTGCATGGATACGTTTAAAACCTAAACAAATCCTCCTGTTTTCAATCACCACGCAGTTCCAAAATACATTCAATGAAAGACTTTTCAAACCATTATAAAACAGTTTCCAAAACATCAATATATACATATATACCTATCAACTATCCCGAATCAAACAACCTAAAATATTGCTATACAAACATCAGCCCAAAATGTCCCAAACCCTCAAAATCTATACATACTGTCCCCACGGGACGATAAGCCTCAACTGCGCCAGCACACCACCGCAGCCATCCTTCGTCAACTGGACTCATGTCTCAGGAGGAGGAATCTCATCCTCTCCTGTATCCTCGTAATCACCTACACCATACAATACACTATGAGATAAAAATCTCAGTAAGACTCGTAAATGCAAATGCTATGCTATGGTATGCTATGCCATGCTATGCTATGCTATGCACTGTAGGTGTCATCGAGATCCTATCCCTTTAACCGGAGAGAGCTCATCCAGCGGGCGGACTACTCTTTCCAGCTAGAGTCGGGGGGTACACGCTTACAACACGTACAGCCGTGCCTGAGCCCCACCTCGCGTGACCTATAAACTGTATGCCTTTCGGCCTGTATGCCTTTCGGCCCATTTTAACTATATGCCTTACGGCCCATTTTAACTATATGCCTTACGACCCATTTTATTCTTTGCATTATCTTTAAAACATTGTGCGGAAGTTCATTTTCATGCTTTTCTTTAAAACACGTGATGCATGAACAGTTCTATATCATAAAGTAAACAAACAATAATGTGTACCATCAAGACTATAAATACATAACCTATAATCTATAAAACATCTAAACCTGTCTACCCAACCAAAGCAAATAAACATACGCATCTCCAAAACTCCTCGAGACGACATTCGACGTACGGTGTAGGCCAATCGGCCAGAGAAATCACGAGAACTTACCTCGTGTCCAAAGCAGCTCAAACTCCGTCCACGAGCGTTGTTTGTCTGAAGCAAAATACAATATCGATGTTAAAACGAGTTTAAGCTATCGATCGTCCAAATTTACAAAAAATCTTAACTAAGGAGACTTCCTAAAGTTCTAATCCAATTCATTGAGCTATTTATTCGAGCAATTTACGCTCGGCACCTAAATTCTCAATTTACGAGTTTTCCTCAAAATCTCGAAAATTCTTAATTTTTAACTTTTTCACAAATCTATTTAAATTCGTCCAATAACGTTCAATATATCCTTTATATCCTTTATTACGGCAAACCTATTAATTACGAACCCTAAATCGCGTTTTTAATCGAAAACCTAACAAAAAACCCTAACGATAAACTCTACGAAACTCGAAATTTAACGCTCTAAAACTATGGAATCATACCTAAAGCGTTGACTGGAGGAGAAAACGTGAAGAACCGGAGGAAGAACGGAGGAAAACGGAGGTCGGATCGTTGAATTTTTGTCGTCGGCAGAGAGGAACTCTATGGTCGCAGGAGAAAAGAAGGAAAGAGAAAGGAATTCGTGAAGTGTGTCTGGAGGAAGAAAAGGTTTGGTTTTTAAATTAAAATTTTGACTTTACAAATTACTATTTCGCCCTTCTTTTAATTTTCTTCCTTCGTTTCGTTAATTGGCTAACAATCCGACTTTTCCAAATTTCCATATTTTGCCAATAACTCCTATTTACTAGCAGGGATTTATTAAAACTGTCCGCTCGCAATTCGGACCTCGCTTACTATTTTTACTATAACGTTATTTATATTATGATAAATCTAATTACTCGAAATATAGCGTCATTATTCCAAAAAGTCCTATAAATTTCTTAAAATTCTAATTAGTCGATAGGATCCTAATGACACTTTTTTTTCGCAAAACGAATTTGATTTGACATATTTACAAAAATGTCACTTTATACTAAAATAATAATATCCCGTAAAGCGGGGTATTACAAGACATAAACGTCTCAGATTCTAAAACTACTTCAAAACATGGTTCTCGAGCACAATAGAAGGCATAACAGAAACTTAAGAATAATCACACTGCATAGATAGCTTAAAAACCAGAGACATCCATGCATAGACTAACAGAAAATATTCCAAACCATTTCAGAATACTTCAGAACATAATTCAACTGTTTAATACAGCATAAACAGAAGGCATGGAAGTTGTAGACCTTCAATACCCGATTCTAAACAAGGTTGTAGAACATACTTTACAATTGACAGATTCAAAGAAACAGACTGCATGGATAGTTCCAAAACCAGAAGTCATCCATGCACAAACTAACAGAAAATATCCCCAAACAATTCTAGAACATTCAGAATATGAATTCAACTGTCAAATACAGTAGTTTTTAAAACTTAGACATCAAAATCTGTGCATTGTTTTAAAATCTGAGGATCAGTACAGAACCTAACATATATTTGCAGAATTTCCAAAACAGAAGTTTTAAATACATAAACAGAACATAGTTTAGAATTTCACTTTCTCAGTTGAGAATTTGTCTGACAGCCACAACCAACCCGAGAGCTCGAACCACCAGCCACCTATTCATCAGACTGAGGCACAAAGTCCTCTTTTTCGAGTTCAGTACCTACATCAGGGAGTTCACCTATGAGTCTAAAACTCAGTAAGAACATATAAAACAATGCAGTGATGCATATGCTATGCATGAACTTTCAGAAATACAGTGACAATACAGAACATTACGTTTTAGTGGCAGAGGGGTATAAGTGGGGCTTATAGGGGAACTGGCGAACAGTGGATGCACTATCAGGCACAAATAGTTATACGGTACAGTACAGAAACAGATCTGGGGCCAGTCCCCATCCCACACTTAACCGATACATTTCAGTCAAATTTTATCTTGTTTAGTTTCAAACAATGTACAAAAATCGGTTTTGCATGAACTTTCGGTGAAAACGTGTATGCATGAACATTTTCAGTGCCTGAACTTACAATAGCAGACGACAGAAATAACAGAACATATTGTGAAGCAGAACACAGACAACTCAGAACATAAACTATAACATTTCTACCCAAAACAACCCGACAGAAATGAAACACCTAGTACCTCCGTGATGTAGGGCCTTAAGGGCCAACCTACGGTTATGAACTTACTTGTTTGCTGTAGAGTTGATGTTCTTGATCGTCTCGGTAATGTACGAACCTGAAAATGCACGTTCGAAAAATAAACAAGGTACAAATGCTAACTAATAACTTGTAGGATAGGCTCCTAACTCCTTTCAGACTTTTAGAAAACAAACCAAAGTGTTTTCACGTAATAACAGTGAGTTTTCTCCAAAACACCTTAACCCTAAACTCCAACAAAACTCACTTTTAACATGCCCATACTTGTCAACTAGGTTAGATGATTACTTTTTGCTGAAGAAAACAGAAGTAAGTAGAAGAAACAAGGTTTTGGAGACTTGGCACCGTCACTTGGAAGAGAGAAAACAGAGAAGACAGAAAGATGTTTCACGATGGAGTGAAAAGAAAGAAGGAAGGAAGGGGGGGGGGGGGGGGGGGGGAGAAGAGAAGGCATGGCTTTTGCAACAAGTCAGCCATGTGTCAATCATCCATTGGCTTTCTCCCACCAACCCTAATCTTTACCTAAACAGCCCCTCCATTGATTTCTAACCAAATAGTTTTGTTTTGGTTGAACATAATTTGGTTTTCCAATTAAGTTGTGACTTAAATTTTTCGATCCGTTTTCTCCAAAAATCCCCTCTTCTGTAAGGTATTATAAAACTTCAAATAAAATATGCATTTTATTAATGGCCAATAAATTCCATTTCAATAGTTTAAGGAATAATTACATGGAAAAAATGCCGAGTGTTACAACATGACCTAAGAATTTTACCTCAGTCTGCCAAAAATCACACTTACTTTGCTTGGCATACAGCTGGTGCTCCCTCAGAGTCTGTAGGACAATACGGAGGTTCTCACTATGTTCACGGCGGTTCTTCGAATAAATCAGGATGTCATCGATAAAGACTACTACGAACCGATCTAAATATGGTCGGAAGATCCGGTTCATAAGATCCATAAATACCGTTGGGGCATTAGTTAGCCCGAACGGTAGCACTAAGAATTCAAAGTGCACATATCTAGTTCGGAAAACAGTTTTGGTTATATCTGTCTCACAAATCTTCACCTGATGATATCCTGTCCTCAAATCAATCTTCGAGAAATACCGTGAACCCCCGAGCTGATCGAAGAGATCATCAATACATGGCAGCGGATACTTATTTTTCACAGTAACCCTATTCAGCCTCAGATAATCGACACACAACCTCAACGATCCATCTGCCTTCTTGGCAAATAAGACGGGAGAGCCCTAGGGCGACATACTCTCTCTAATAAACCCTCTGCTCTACAACTCATCTAACTGCTTACGCAGTTCAACTAACTTAGCGAGTGCCATTCTATACGCGGGGATAGAAACTAGAGTGGCTCGTGGAAAGGATTGATGCAAAACTCGATCTCCCGATCTGGAGGTAAACATGGTAGATTCTCGGAAAAGACATCATCATACTCCCTGACGACGGAAATATCCCTCTCAGGCACCGTGGTCTCAATGTCGAGGTCCATCGACCAAATTCCTCCATATCGTTCTAGTCCACTCCTGCCTCCAAAACATACTCTAAAGAGTGAGTTCACAATTCCCACACAGGGACCTCTTTTATAAGCAACCACTCTGCCAGTCTTTTAGGTAAGAGTGACCCGCCTCACATGACAATCAATTAGAGCCTTATACTTTATCAGCTAATCGCAACCTAGAATGACGTCAAACTGATTCATGGGCAAGATAATGAGATCGGCTGAAAATTTGCAGTCGTTGATAACCACACAGACTGCTCGACATATATCAGTAACTCTGCTTCTTTCGCCCAGCGGAGTGTTCAAAAAGAAAGGAACCTCCATCTTCTCGATGGGTAACCTCAACGCTTTAACAAAGACAGTAGAAATAAAAGAGTGCGACGCCCCAGTGTCAAACAACACCCGAGCAAAAGTGTGAAAGATAAGAATCGTACCGTTAACAACTGCCGGCTGATCAGGCACTGGATAATAATCAGCCTGGTCCACTGCATAAGATTGGCCAGCAACTCCTTTGCTCATATAATCGTGACCACGACCGCCGCCCCTGGAAGTAGATCCTTGAAATCCAGCTGTCCTCTGCAACTGAGGAGGTGGACTCATAACAAAGGGCTGCCCGGTTGGTCAAGGAGTAACACCAAAAGGCCTATCTTCTGCTCGGCGCTGGGGAGTCTGAAACTATGTTTGCTGGGAAGATGGTCGAGGCTGTCCCTGGTTCTGACCTGGCGGAGAAAATGATGCAGAAGATGCAGGAGGAAAGAATGAAGATCGGGGCTGCTGCCCCTGTGGCTGGCTAAGCGGGCAGTTCCTCATGGCATGACTCGGCTGGCCACAGGTGTAGCAATTGTAAGGAAAGTATCTGTTACCCCCAGATGAGCCCCCACTAGGAATAGAAGAGCGGCTCATATTAAAACTCTTGTCTGACCCCTGCTGCTGGTTCCTCTTGGTCATCTTCCCCCCAGAAGGTCGGTTGTCTGACCCATGCTGGATGGTACCACCGCCTGAGTTACACATCCTCTCTATACGCAATGCGACCTCATATGCTCCAAGCAATGAATCATACGGGTTGACCGTCACAATCCGCATGATGTTGAAATACAGCCCCTGAACGAACTCAATAGCTTGTGCCTCCAAATCAACTACACCAGAAAAAGGCACCAGCTGGATAAATCGATTGTAATAATTAGTCACTGACATGGACCCTTGGACAAGTTCATTGTACGCCCTGGTCAGATACCCCTGTACTCTTTGCTGCTAAACTGACCTCGGAACAGAGAAATAAACTCTCCCCACCTCATAGTGTCGACGTTATGTTGACTGCGGATCGCGTTCCACTAACGCCTAGCTTCCTCCCTCAAAAAATAAGCAGCTAGTGTAACCCTGGACTCCGCTGGTGTCTGAAGAGTTTCGAAGTTGAGCTCTATCACCTCGAGCCAGTTCTCTGCCTCCGTCGTATCAGTATCGCCAACAAAAATAGGAGGGTTGAGTTGATTAAACTCCCGAAAATGAACCCCCTTGGAGGTCGTCTGAGTAAGGGTTGGATCAGATATCGGATCAGGAGTGCTCATCGGAACCTGATCAGTGGTAGTAGCCGGAGTCGGAGGTGGATTCGGGACCGTAGGTGGATTCGGGGTGTGGCTGACCAAGTTTCGCACAGCCTCCACTAGAGCGGCAATTGAGTTAGGGTCAAGCTCTGGGTTCGAAGGAACTCTCTTTCGTGGCGGTATCTTGACACTTCACTGAACACACAAGATTGCACTACATTAGCATTTTACTTGGGCTTTATTTATCCACCTATTCTACCAACTACTCATAATTGTTCTCAAACATTTGTCACGAAGAGGATTTAGGAACCTTATGCTCTGATACCAATAAATTTCTGTCACGACCTGAGAGAGGGCCGGGCAAAAATGCCAGGCTAAACGATCAACCTCAGGGAGGTCCACCATCTAGCCTAAGGCTGAGTGCGGAAGTTTTTGCAATAATCCAAGACTCCTCAATGTAACAAATATGAGAAACGAACAATAATAGAAAAACTGGAATAATAAAGATAGTTACAAGCCCAAATATGTAGCAATATCCAGATTATATTCTTACATTTCACGAAATGCCAAAAAATAGAAATAACACGACTCCTAATCGATTGGTGCCGATCCAGCTCACTTCTGCTTTCTTCTTCCTTTACCTGTAGAGGAGGGGGAAGTCGTTGGGGTGAGTGACAAACTCAGTATGGGATGTTATACCTACCACTCATGTTATAATGCATGCAAGTTATAATATTAATGAATGAGTATCAACTCTCAAAACAAATTCTATGTTATTAAATCTCTTCTCATTTTTAGATAGATCAATCGGACTAACTTTTAAAGTAAATTGTATACTAACTACGCCCTCACTATCCATACCGTACTACATAGTCAAGTGCACCGTGAAAAAGAAGACCACACAAGGATCCTCCGAAACACACCACACAACAAGACAGCAATAACATTAGACAAAACCTCATATTGAAAATAGATATAGTCAACCACCAGGGGAATCACAATCGGCATACCCTGGGCCTCGTGGATCACACGATAGGTCACCAGGAGGGAATCAAGGATCACTCTCGATCGGTCGGCATACTCTGGGCCTCGTAGATCATACGGTAGCTCATCAAGAGGGAATCAACAATCATACTACCCTGAGCCCTCGGGAATACCGCACAAGGGACTTATCATACCGGCTGGTAACAGGGCTAACATAGCTCAAAACCCAGGACTAGCCAAAGTGCCGAGCCCACAACCACATATAAGGAGTGTAACAAGAGGGAACTCAACCCGGAGGGAATCAACAACCACTCATCCCGGAGCCCTATCCAAATGATTGTGGGGAGTACCATGGCAACCCTCAATCACGGGTGCATCAAGGCAAAATCCCTTGATACTCTTAGCTGGGCCCCACTAAGTGTGTCAAACAATTACCTCCAGAATCAACTCCAACTGGCAATACAGAAAACTATGCAATGCATTAGAAAACCAGTCCACAATAAAACACAACAGCATAGTATGATGATCAATCTCACCTCAAACTCGTCGGCAAGACAAGCAAACATGGCAGTAGGCAGTCAAATCAAGTCAAAAGTATACATGCCTATTTAATGCAATATGCTCGTGTTTTTAAAACAACCGACATCAATATCAAGAGTAATACACCACAATAATACATATCTGTATGTTATGTAGGTATATCGTAGTAAATATAATAAGCCATACCACCGAGGTGAGTCCTCCTAACTTCAATGGTCCGTGTCTCCTCAGGGATCGTCTCGAGGTTTGCAAAGTCCTCCGAATCTGGGAGTCAACACAAGAAAAGAACCCCGTTAAAATCTAATTGGGGTTATAAACGATTAAAACTGCAAACCGGGGCGAACACGGGCCCAAACGGCTCGAGTCAACATTTGGTCAAAGTCAACGATCGATCAAAGTCAACGATGGGTCAAAGTCAACAGTCAAAGTCAGACGTTGACTTTGATTGGTCAACGATCAAAAAGTCAACGATTAACAGTTGACTTTGACTAGTCAACGGTCAAGGTTTGACCGGTCGGGTTGGACCGGTTCGGTTCGGGTCCAGACCGGTTCAGTTCAGACCATATCGGGTTGAGTTGGTTCGAGTCAGAGCAGTTAGATCCGGACAAACCCGGCCCAACTTGTTCGGTTTAGAGCCGGCAGGTTTGGGCTGGGTGTTGGTCGGACCCGACCCGAATAAAGTTGATCTTGGCCCGAACCCGGGTCGAGCTCGGCCTGAACCTAGCCCAGTGTCCAACTCGGTCTTGGGCCTGAGTCAACTCGGCCCAGTTCCTAAGTTGATTCGGCCGTCGACAGCATATCGCCGGCTACACGCCGACGACCTCCCGATGTCGAAAAATTGCGTTTTCTAACCTGGTTTTCGCCGAAACTTGATTCCAACACGTTTCTTATTTCTTTTCCGTCAAAATCATTCCTAAAACACCAAAGAATCGGACCTCAAAACATAGATCAAGAAAACCCTGAAAACCCGATCTTTCTCGGGTGAAAATCGAGAGATAGAGAGCTTACTTTCAAAATCGCCCTTCGCCAACGTTGATCTACGCTTCGAGACGAACGTTTTGACACTAAGATCGCACCGAACGGAGGTCAAAATCTTGTCGGCCGATTTTCCTCTTCGCGGCCGTTTCCCTCTCTCTCGCTCTCTGTTTCGCTTCTGCTAAACGAAAATAAGGTTCTTAACCTTATTTTCTTCTTTTCTTTTATTTCAATTAATTTAATTTACTTAAATTTTATTTTAATTCTTTTAAGTTATACATTAAATCTATTATACCAATTTAATAGATTTTCAATTTCTAAATTAAAACTCTCGAATAACTTTGCTCGACAATTTTCGAATGTTCTACTCTCGTGAATTTAATCCACTTAAATTGCACGAACGTCAACGTCTAATACTTAATTTAATTCCATAAATCTTACGTAAGTGCCACACGTGACCAAAAACTTGTACCTCGCACGCTTCTAAAAGATTGAGCGTTCGAGCCTAATTTCCACTCAAAAATCGCGAAAAATTTATTCAGAAAATTTCATTCACTAAAATTTGGCGGATTTTTCATTGACTATTCTTTAGGTTAGTAAGTGAAAACTCTTTAAAAAATTTATTACATGGGTTTATTTTACAGGAATATTGTTTGAAATTGATAATTCAATAAACAAAAATAAATAAAAATCAGGTTTTCATGATTAACCCAATTTCACAAGGAAAAACTCTTGGGAAGATGTGTTTTATGCAGATTTTTGAGCAAAAAATGCAAATAAGTAAAACCATTATCAGTTACAAAGAGCAGATTCTATAAAATAGAGCAAAGAGAAGACATTGGAGAAACAAGAGTATCTGATCTGATTTTTGAGTTTTGGTTTTCAAATTATGATTGATGAGAGAGAAGATCTTGAAAAGGAGGAGTGATTTTATTTAAAGGAGAAGCTTTATTCTAAAAAAAGTAGACAAACATAGAGGCCCCATAGGGCTGAACAGAAACAGAAACACAACCCTAGAGAAAAGGAGTTTGGAGACACTAGAACTAGAGGCTGGAGCATCACGCGCAGCATCACATTAAATAAAAGCTTAGTCATATATATATTTTTTGAATATATTTAAAATTAATATGATTATGTCTTTTATTTTTATGAGTTAATTGTTGAGTGGCTAAAAAGAGAGAATACCTAATTATGTGAATCTTATTTATTTTTGTTTAAGTTTGTTGCTTGAATGAGTTAGATAATTCAATATTCTTTGATGCTTATTTAATCACTGTACGAAAGATATGAATAAATAATTCAACTTTTATTGTACTTAACGGTAAATAATAATTAGAATCGATATTAAACTGTTTGAGAATATTAACTACATATATGTTATGTTGTTAATTTCAAATATTTACACGTTGTTTTATTTGAACCACTTGACCAATTAGAATTGTGATTTTAATTGCATTCTATATGATATTTGTCTATTGTAAATCTGAAAAAAATATTATATGACTTAGCCAAGCAACGCTAGATAGCTTTGCATAAAAAAATAAATTCTAAGTCATTTACCTTGTTTGCTGCAGCATGTTCACGACCTTAGTAACAATATTCATATGAAAAGGAAAATCAAATTTAGACCATATCCCATTATTTGACTTTCTTATCTCATTGTTTGTGCTCTCTTTAATGCTTTTGTCTATTTAGTACATCTTACTTAATTTTTCATCATAAATTAATTTTATTTTACTTCGATTAAAGTTTGATAATTTTATTTATGTAAAATTTAACACGTACTTATTATTATTACTTGCTTGTTATACGTGTATTTGCATAGTGTGTGTTTTAGCAAGTGACTATTTTATATAGCATTTATCCGCAAGAAAATTACAGTAAAATGTTAGATATCCAAATATCCTCAGTGTACCAAAATTTTAATTGAAAAATCGCAATTTATCCTTAAATCTCAACCTTATCTTTAAAAGTTGAAGCTTCATTCTTAAAAATAGTTTAAAAATTTTAATTACAACTTTAGTTTTTTTAAAAGAAGTTTTAAAATTTATCTTTAAAAATAGCAAAAATGGCAGATACTTAAGCTTCACCAAAATTTCAGAGATAATACATGAATTTTTTTTTTCAAATTTAATCATTCAATAAAATTTTGATTTTATACGTGTAGAATTATCATAAAGTTAATATTTTGATTTTATATGTTTAAATAAATCATTAAATTCAGAAATTTTTAATTCAAAGTTCAGAATCTTTACAAAAAACTAAAAAGCCTATCCAAAAAAATTCAATAAATAAATTCTATGATCACAATCTAAAATCTAAATCCAAATTCAGTATCAATTTATACTTACAGATTTGTTGATAAAATTGAAACTTTTAACCAAAAATCCAAATCTTCAAAGGCACAATTCAAATCTTAATAAAAAATTAAATTCTAAAATCTAAAAAATTTCACAGATTAAACAAACCAAATTTTTAGCATAATTTCTAAAAATGTAACATATTGGTGAACTAATACCAATTGCTAGATCTAAATCTTTAATCTTTATTTTCTATAATTCCGTATTCCTAAGGTCGTAATGTTTATTCTATAATCATAAAAATAAATAGCTATTCTTTAATCTTTATGGTTCAGATTTTAGTTCTTCTCTTCGTCAAACTAAAAACCTAGACAACCAGTCTCGACGTATAAAATCTAAAACTTTGATAGTGAATCTTTATCTTACCACTTCATTAATCTTAACTTTATTAATAACATAAATTAGTAACATGTACATTAAGATCTAATAATAATGTGTTTACATGACACTTCTTCATTATATAAAAAAAAAAATGCACATTTTGATAGACTATTCTTTAATAACCAACTTTTAGTATGTACGTATAACACATGAGATGTTAGATAGTTTACAATTATTTAGTGACAAAATAATAATACAAGTAATAATAAAGTTAAAGAATTTTAGCTGTAGATGTCCTACATTCTCTGATACTTGCAGAACAAAAAAAATATATTAGTGAAAATATCTATAATAACAGATTCTGGAGATGAAATGGCAGTAGAAGAGGGTTATTTTGCACAAGGATGAAACTTCATTCTTCTAATGAGATCCAAACCATGAAAGTAATCATACGGTTGACTTTAAAGCAAGTATTTTGACTAGGGTGGAAACGATTCGGTTCGATTAAGTTGGAAGCCGAATTAGAATTGAACCAACTCAGTTAAGTCTTATGGTGCGTGTGGACCATGTAATGGCGTGATGACTCATATATTATATCAAACATATTCACATATATATATGGAATATAAGTATGATAGTGATCAATAATAAATTATCATTCGCATATAGAACTGGACATGTTGTGTTGTATTAGAGTACTAAGATCATGAGCATAGCTCGAGTCGACAATCGGGTTTTATAGTGGTGGTTTTTGCAGGTGTGTTGGACACGTTTTTAATTCATGCTTATTCAAATTTTTAAAGTTTCGATATTCTTAACTGGTCTCTTTATAAAAGCTCATCATATGGATACTTTCACTTTTGCAGATACAAGGAAAGTCAAAGGCAAAGTGATCTTTTTTCAAAGAGTCTTATTAAACAGAGTAGAAGACTAGATCCTACTTAGTTTCATGGTTTCTCAGTCTAAGATTTACTTTTGTTTTGTGTTTGTTTGTGCACTCGTGTGCATGTCTTCTACACAGAGTATGTGTGAAATCTATCAAATTTTAGTAAATGAAAATTTTTGAATAAATTTTTGGCGCAATATAAGTGGATTAAATTCACGAGGGTAGAATATTCGCAATAGTCGAGGAAAGTTATTCGAGAGTTTTAATATAGAAATGAAAAATCTATTAGATGAGTTTAATAGGTTTAATATAAAATTTAAATGAATTAAAATAGAATTTAAAGAAATTAAAATAAAGGAAATAAAATAAGATAAGAAAATAGGTTAAGAAACCTATTTTCATTTAGCTGAAGCAAGAGAGAGAGAGAGGGAGACGGTCGCGAAGAGAGAAATCGGCCGACGGGATTTTGACCTCCGTTTGGCGCAATCTTGGTATCAAAATGTTCGTCTCGAAGCGTAGATCAACGTTGGCGAAGGGCGATTTTGAAGGTAAGCTCTCTCTCTCCCGATTTTCATCTGAGAAGTTTCGAGCTTTTGGAAATTTGTCGATCTGAGATTTAGGGTTGATTTCTTGGTGTTTTTGACAGTAATCGATTGTAAAAGAAATAAGAAACGTGTTGGAAACGAGTTTCAGCAAAAAAAAGGTAAGAAAACACGATTTTTTGACATTGCGAGGTCATCGGCGTGTCGTCGGCGTTCGGCTGTCGACAGCCGAGTCAACTCGGCGGTGGGCTGAGTCAACTCGGCACTGGGCCGAGTTGGGCATGGGCATGGGCTGGGTTAGGCCGAGCCGACTCGGGTTTGGGCCTTGACCAGCCCGATTCATTTCGGGTTCGACCAGAGACCAACTGGGTTTGGTCCGACCCGAACTGGTCCGACCCGAACCGGTCCGACCCGAGCGGTTAGACCCTTGACCGTTGACCAGTCAAAATCAACTGTTAACCGTTGACTTTTGACCATTGAACTGTTGTCTGTTGACTTTTGACTGTTGACTTTTTTGACCATTGACTTTTTGACCAACAAAGTCAACTCGAGCCGTTTGGACCCATTTTCACCCTGGCTCTCCGTTTGTATCGTTTATGACCCAATTGGATTTTAACGGGGTTCTTTTCTTGTGTTGACCTCCAGATTCGGAGGATTTTGCAGATCTCGGGACGATCCCCGAGAAGACATGGACCACTAAAGTTAGGAGGACCCGCCTTGGTGATATGAGTTATTATACTTTCTGCGATATACCTACATAACATGCATATATATTATTTTGGTGGATTACCACCGATATTGATGTCAGCTGTTTTAAGAACATGAACATATTGCATTAGATAGGCATGAATACTTTTGACTTGATTTGACTGCCTACTGCCATGTTTTCTTGCCTTGCCGACGAGGTTGAGTTGAGATTGATCATCATACTATGCTGTTGTGTTTTATTGTGGACTAGTTTTCTGATGCATTGCATAGTTTTCTGTATTGCCATTTAAAGTTGATTCTGGATGTAATCGTGTGGCACTCTTGGCGGGGCCCAGCTAAGAGTATCAAGGGATTTTTCCCAGTGCAACCGTGTTTGAAGGTTGCTGTGGTACTCCCCACACTTGTTTGGATAGGGTACTCCCCCTGATAATAGGAGGAAAGGACTCGGAGCTATGCAAGTCCTGTGCGGTACTCCCCGCGAATGGAGGAATGGGCTCTGAGCTATGCTAGCCCTGTTACCCGACCTGGCCAGTGTCTGTTCGTTGTTACCCCAGGTACGATAAGTCCCTTGTGCGGTGTCCCCGAGGGCCCAGGTTAGAGTGATCGTTGATTCCCTCCTGACGAGCTACTGTGTGATCCACGAGGCCCAGGGTATGCCGACCGATCGAGAGTGATCGTTGATTCCCTCCTGGTGATCTATAGTGCGATCCACGATGCCCAGGGTATGCCGACCGTGATCCCCCTGGTGGTTGACTATATCTCTTCTCCCTATGAGGTCTTGCCTAATGTTATTGTGGCTTGTCTGTGTGGTGTGTTACGGAGTATCCTTGTGTGGTCTCCTTTTTCACTGTACACTCGACTATGTAGTACGGTATGGATAGTGAGGGCATAGTTTGTATACACTTACTTTATTTTAAAAGTTAGCCTGATTGATCTATCTAAAAATGAGAAGAGATTTAATATTATGGAATTGGTTTTGAGATTTGATACTCATTTATTGATTTTATAACTGGCATGCATTATAACATGAGTGATAGGTATAACATCCCATACTGAGTTTGTCACTCACCCCAACGACTCCCCCCTCCACAGGTAAAGGAAGAAGGAAGCAAAAGTGAGCTGGATCGACATCAATCAATTAGGAGTCGTGTTTATTTCTATTTCGGCATTTTGTGAAATATAAGAACAGATTCTGGATATTGCTACATATTTGGGTTGTAACTATCTTTATTTTTTCAATATTTCTATTATTGCTCGTTTCTCATATTTGTTACATTAAGGAGTCTTGGATTATTGTAAAAACTTCTGCACTTAGCCTTAGGTTAGACGGTGGACCTCCCCGATGTTGATTGTTTAACCTGGCATTTCTGTCCGGCCCACTATCGGGTCGTGACAGAAATTTATTGGTATCAGGGCACAAGGTTCCTTAATCCTCTTAGTGACAAATGTTTGAGAACAATTATAAGCAGTTGGTAGAATACATGGATTAATAAAGCCTTAGTAAAATGCTAATGTAGTGCAATCTTGTGTGTCAAGATGCCGCCACGAAAGAGAGTTCCTTCGAACCCAGAGAATGACCCTAATTCGATTGCTGCTTTAGTGGAGGCTGTGCGAAACTTGGTGAGTCGCACTCTGAATCCACATTCGGCCCCAAATCCACCTCCGACTTTAGCTACTACCACTGATCAGGCTCTGGTGAACACTCTTGATCCGACACCTAATCCAATCCTTACTCAGATGACCTCCAGAGGGGTTCATTTTCGGGAGTTTAACCAACTGAACCCTCCTATTTTTGTTAGCGGTACTGATACGGCGGAGGCAGAGAACTGGCTCGAGGTAATGGAGCTAAACTTTAAGACTCTCCAAACGCCAGTGGAGTCCAGGGTTACGCTAGCTGCTTATTTTCTGAGGGAGGCAGCTAGGCGTTGGTGGAATGCGATCCGCAGTCAACATAACGTCGACAGTATGAGGTGGAACGAGTTTATATCTCTGTTCAGAGGTCAATTTAACAACAGAGAGTACAGGGGTATCATGACCAGGGCGTATAATGAGCTTGTCCAAGGGTCCATGACAGTGACTGATTATTACAATCATTTTATCCAACTGGTGCCTTATTCTAGTGTAGTTGATTTGGAGGCACAAGCTATCAAGTTCGTTCAGGGGCTGAACTTCAACATCAGGCGGATTGAAGGCCGGTATGCATCTCGAAAAACACCCCAAAATTTCCCAGATTTTTTGTGGGGGTCCCCCCCCCCCCCCCCCCCCCTTCCATAAACACTGCTAGGGCATTAGTCAGCCCGAACGGTAGCACTAAGAACTCAAAGTGCCCATATCTGGTTCGGAAAGCGGTTTTGGATATATCCGCCTCGCGAATCTTCACCTGATGATATCATGTTCTCAAATCAATCTTCGAGAAATACCGTGAACCTCTGAGCTGATCGAAGAGATCATCAATACGTGACAACGGATACTTATTCTTCACAGTAACCCGGTTCAACTTCCGATAATCGACACACAACCTCAAAGATCCATCTGCCTTCTTGGCAAATAAGACGAGAGAGCCCCAGGGCGACATACTCTCTCTAATAAACCCTCTGCTCTGCAACTCATCTAACTGCTTATATAGTTCAACTAACTCAGCGGGTGCCATCCTATATGCGGGAATAGAAACTGGAGTGGCTCCCAGAATGAGATCGATGCAGAACTCGATCTCCCAGTCTTGAGGTAAACCCGGTAGATCCTCGGGGAAAACATCATCATATGCTCTGACCACTGAAATGTCCCTCTCAGGCACTGCAGTCTCAATGTTGAGGTCCATCGACCAAAGCCCTCCATACCGTTCTAGTCCGCTCCTGCCTCCCAAGCATACTCTAAAGAGAGAGTTCACAATTCATGCACAAGGACCTCTTTTATAAGCAACCACTCTGCCAGTCATTGAGGTAAGAGTGACCCGCCTCAAATGACAATCAATCAGAGCCTTATACTTCATCAGCCAATCGCAACCCAGAATGACGTCGAATTGACTCATGGGTAAGTTAATGAGATATGCAGAAAATTTACAGTCGTTATAACCACACAGACTGCTAGACATATATCAGTAACTCCGCTCCTGTCGCCCAACTCAAAAAGAAAGTTACCTCCATCTTGTCGCTGTAGTTGCTTCACCCTTATAAGCATTGAAGGTGTAGCCACTACATGGTAGATATAAGTCGTACTCTCAGAATCATGATAATAAAACTCGAAATCTCCGATGGTCACCGATCTCTTCTACTCATCCCGAATCAAATAGGCTATGAAAGCACGAGGATGTCGGCTCAATGCATCCACATCAGCATTAGCCTTGCCGGGATGATACTCCATGCTGAAATCATAATCCTCCAAATACTCCATCCATCTGCGCTGTCTCAAGTTGAGCTCTTTCTGAGATCATAAGTACTGTCACGACCTAGAAGGGGGCCGGACAGAAACGCCAGGCTAAACGATCAACCTCGGGAAGGTTCACCGTCTAGCCTAAGGCTGAGTGCAAAAATTTTTGCAATGATCCAAGACTCCTCAATGTAACAAATATGAGAAACGAGCAATAATAGAAAAACTGGAATTAATAAAGATAGTACAAACCCAAATATGTAGCAATATCCAGGATATGTTCTTACATTTTACGAAATGTCGAAAAATAGAAATAAACACTACTCCTAATCGATTGGTGACGATCCAGCTCACTTATGCTTCATTCTTCCTTTACCTGTGGAGGAAGGGGAAGTCGTTGGAGTGAGTGACAAACTCAGTAAAGGATGTTATACCTACCACTCATGTTATAATGCATACCAGTTATAAAATCAATGAATGAGTATCAAATCTCAAAACCAGTTCTATGTTATTAAAACTCTACTCATTTTTAGATAGATCGATCGGGCTAACTTTTAAAACAAAGTGTATACAAACTATGCCCTCATTATCTATACCGTACTACATAGTCAAGTGCACAGTGAAAAAGGAGACCACGCAAGGATCCTCCGAAACACACCACACAGAAAGGCAACAATAACATTAGACAAAACCTCAGAAGGAGAAGAGATATAGTCAACCACCAGGGGAATCACGGTCGGCATACCCTGGGCCTCGTGGATCACACTGTAGGTCACCAGGAGGGAATCAACGATCACTCTCGATCGGTCGGTATACCCTGGGCCTCGTAGATCACACGGTAGCTCACCAGGAGGGAATCAACGATCACTCTACCCTGAGCCCTTGGAAACACCGCACAAAGGACTTATCATACCGGGGATAACAACGAACAAACACTGATCAGGTCAAGTAATAGGGCAAGCATAGCTCAGAACCCAGGGCTAGCCAAAGCTCCGAGCCCACAACTCCACATGCAAGGAGTTTAAAAAGAGGGAACTTAACCCGGAGGGAATCAACAGCCACTCATCCCGGAGCCCTATCCAAACAAGTGTGGGGAGTACCACGGAAACCCTCAAACACTGGTGCATCTGGGCAAAATTCCTTGATACTCTTAGCTGGGCCCCGCTAAGAGTGCCAAACGATTACCTCCAGAATCAACTCTAAATGGCAATACAGAAAACTATGCAATGCTTTAGAAAACCAGTCCACAATAAAACACAACAGCATAGTATGATGATCAATCTCAACTCAAACTCCGGCAAGACAAGAAAACATGGAAGTAGGCAGTCAAATCAAGTCATATATGTATTGCTTTGGTGAATTACTTCTGATATTGATGTCGGTTGTTTTAAAAACATGAGCATATTGCATTATATAGGCATGTATACTTTTGACTGCCTACTGCCATGTTTTCTTACCTTGCCGATGAGTTTGAGTAGAGATTGATCATCATACTATGCTGTTGTGTTTTATTGTGGACTTGTTTTCTGATGCATTGCATAGTTTTCTTTTTTTAGTTAATTCTGGAGGTAATCGTTTAGCAATCTTGTCGGGGCCCAGCTAAGAGTATCAAGGGATTTTGCCCAGTGCAACCGTGTTTGAGGGTTGCTGTGGTACTCCCCACACTTGTTTGGATAGAGCACTCCCCCTGATAATATGAGGAAAGGACTCAGAGCTATGCTAGTCCAGTGCAGTAGTCCCCGCGAATGGAGGAATGAGCTCTGAGCTATGCTAGCCCTGTTACCCGACCTGGCCAGTGTCTGTTCATTGCTAGCCCCAGTATGATAAGGCCCTTGTGCAGTGTCCCCGAGGATCCTGGGTAGAGTGATCTTTGATTCCCTCCTGGCGAACTACTGTGTGATCCACGAGACCCAGGGTATGCCGACCGATCGAGAGTGATCGTTGATTCTCTCCTGGTGAGTTATAAAGGGATCCACAAGGCCCAGGGTATGCCGACCGTGATCCCTCTGGTGGTTGACTATATCTCTTCTCCCTATGAGGTCTTGCCTAATGTTATTGTGGCCTGTCTGTGTGGTGTGTTACGGAGTATCCTTGTGTGGTCTCCTTTTTCACTGTACACTTGACTATGTACCTGGAGTATCAAGGGATTTTTCCCAGTGCAACCGTGTTTGAGGGTTGCTGTGGTACTCCTCACACTTGTTTGGATAGGGTACTCCCCCTGATAATAGGAGGAAAGGACTCGAAGCTATGCAAGTCCTGTGTGGTACTCCCCGCGAATGGAGGAATGGGCTCTGAGCTATGCTAGCCCTGTTACCCAATCTGGCCAGTGTCTGTTCGTTGTTACCCCAGGTACGATAAGTCCCTTGTGCGGTGTCCCCGAGGGCCCAGGGTAGAGTGATCGTTGATTCCCTCCTGACGAGCTACTGTGTAATTCACGAGGCCCAAGGTATGCCGACCGATCGAGAGTGGTCATTGATTCCCTCCTGGTGAGCTATAGTGCGATCCACGAGGCCTAGGGTATGCCGACCGTGATCCCCCCGGTGGTTGACTATATCTCTTCTCCTTATGAGGTCTTGCCTAATGTTATTGTGGCCTGTCTGTGTGGTGTGTTACGGAGTATCCTTGTGTGGTCTCCTTTTTCATTGTACACTCGACTATGTAGTACGGTATGGATAGTGACGGCATAGTTTTTATACACTTACTTTATTTTAAAAGTTAGCCCGATTGATCTATCTAAAAATGAGAAGAGATTTAATAACATGGAATTGGTTTTGAGATTTGATACTCATTTATTGATTTTATAACTGGCATGCATTATAACATGAGTGGTAGGTATAACATCCCATACTGAGTTTGTCACTCACCCCAACGACTCCCCCTTCCACAGGTAAAGGAAGAAGGAAGCAAAAGTGAGCTTAATCGACATCAATCAATTAGGAGTCGTGTTTATTTCTATTTCGGCATTTTGTGAAATATAAGAACAGATTCTGGATATTGCTACATATTTGGGTTGTAACTATCTTTATTTTTTCAATATTTTTATTATTGCTCATTTCTTATATTTGTTACATTGAGGTGTCTTGGATTATTGTAAAAACTTTCGCACTCAGCCTTAGGTTAGACGGTGGACCTCCCCGAGGTTGATCGTTTAACCTGGCATTTCTGTCTGGCCTCCTCTCGGGTCGTGACAGTATGTAGTATATGTGTATAAATAGTTATCTGTATTTTTGTATATTAAACTGTATTAACTAGTTTGTAAATTATTGTAAATTAAAGTTTTATTTATGCATGTATGTGGTTGATTGTATGACTTTCTCATTCTAGTAGCTATTTATTTAAAAGCTAAATCTTTACATTAATTTTTGTTCAGTTTTCTACGTATCAATGAAATCTTACTTTGAGATATTAAGTTCGCTGTGAGTTGATGGCAATGTCCAAAAATTGAACACAAGTAAATGAGGTAAATCTTCCCACTTTGATAATGCATGGCATAATCCGCCCTGGTGATGAGTCAATTTTATACGAGGAATTGAGTACTTCAAATGTGAATTTTGTGAATATGTAGTATCGTGGAAAATAATTTTGCAAATTTTCTGAAGCAGTACTAGAGAATCTCTAGAGCCAAAATCTAGTATGATTTTTTTCAAAGTCTAGATTTATTCCCTCTTCACATGTTCAAATCATCTTCCACGATAGAGCAAGTCATACTCTACTGCTTTGTAGAAGGAAAGTAGATCAATGTTGAAAAATTATACACGAATAGAGATCAGCAATTTCATACAAAGACAATGTTTTAGAGATCAGCAATTTCATACAAAGGCAATGGAGAGAAACTTAAGGCTGCAAAGGTCATCATACTAATTGCAATGGCGAGGATCATCCAAGAAAAAACAAAGGAAGGCTTCAACAATTCCTTGAAGTCACAAGCATAGAAGCAGATCTTCATGTTATAGCAAATAGCATCTAAATGCTGGAGCAACGACTTAGATAACAAGAGGTTGACAATTTCCAAATGCCGAGAATGCTTGGGGGGCAGATGACACTTTGGAAATATGTTAGAGGAAGAGATGGTGTAATGAAATTATCAATGGAGAGAAATTCAAGGCAGGCCGGAGTGTCTTATCACAAATTTTTGGTCGACATCTTTGAACCATTCAAATATGCATAAATGGATGAAACAATGTACATGGCTAAGATCAACAAGGAGCACAAGTAGTTCAAAAATTAATTATGCAAAGTGTGATAATAGGGTTAGGGAGACCCTATGCGCTATTTTACATTGATCGCCAAAGGAAAAGGAGGGGAAAGGCAGAATGGTTTGCTCCTACCACGAAACCATCAATTCTCGAGGCTAAGGAAGTGTTCTCAAAGGTTCGAGCAATAACTTTTGTGAAAGGACTTCGTGAGTTGGTAAGTTTTCTCTATGCTTTTAAGGTTTGAAGATTTGGGTTTCTATTAGATTTGGGTTCAAGCTCGAAAATTCAAATCCATAAGTCATCTTGGGTATATTTGAGTAGGTTTAGGTTTTACTTAATTTATTGAGTCGATTGAGGAGAAACGGCAAGAGAGGGAATTTTTTACGACTTCCTATCGCTGGAAATCACCCAAGTGTCGACCGCTGTAGAAGTCGATCGACATTTCAAACCTTGCCTAGAAACAAAGAGTTGAAGGCGTCGGCCACTTAAGGGAAGTGTCAACACTTCGGTTTTTATTTTGTGAAAGATGTTGACACCTCATAAAGGAAGTGTTGACCGCTAGTGCATTTTGCTGAAACTCGAGAGGTATAAGTGTCAACCACTGTAAGGAAGTGATCGACCGTTAGGCCAAACTGAGAGTACCAAGTGTCGATCGCACAATTTTATTTTAGAGAAATTAAAGTCTAAGAAAATTCACTGTCGTTTATAGTGTTATGGATTGAGTTCCTAGTTCCGATTTAGAACCCATCATTGTGTCTTCCCTTAGTCTTATTATAATGTTGATTTTGTTTTAGGCTCGATTCCGAGCTGGTTGCTGAAGTACCTCCAATTGGTAAAAAGAGCGCTCGACGTAAATGTAGAAGTTTTATATTATTTGCACTACATTGGATGATTTTTATGAAAATCATATTTTGGCGAGCTATCATCCATGAATACCTAACGGGGCCTCGTTGCCAACACATTAGTATTTTTACGTATATGTATGTACGATTTACACGTTTACAATAGATTAATGATTTTTATATAATTGTGATGGAGGATTGATCCTTAGTCTCAAACTATCAGGAAGACATACCAGTCTGCTATGAGAAGATTGTCATGTTCACACGTTACGAAATGGTAATATGGTGGTAATGACGCGGTCCTTAGGTTTCGAATCCTCAAACCTGATCAAGGTATTATTGTTGATTATTGTTTATACGAGTTGCTTCGTAGATGACCATTGTTCACCGACAACCAGAGTAACGGGGATGGATCTTCAGATCGTACGCTGCTTGTTTTTTCTTTCTGGCTGATAAGATGTTATTGGACTTCGGTTGCTGCCTTTCTATGTTATGTGCTGGAGGGGTCTTTGAGTGACCCTCCTTTTCCACTAAGATTATTTTTATTTGATAAGTGCAATGATGAGTTATTTTTATATAGTCGTCTATCTATGAGATAATGTTTAATTTAATCTCTCATCAGTGGCTTGTGGAGCATGTATTTATTAAATTATGAAAATGAGTTTTCATATAATGATGTTTTGAAAACTATTTTATTTCGTCATCATGTTTGGAAATGAAAAGTATAAGAAGTTTTACATGCATTTTGTGTAACACTTCTACTGAGTTAGTTACTCACCCCAAATGACCCCCTTCCTTTCTAGAAAAGAACAAGAGCAACGAGTAGCTGAGATTCCAAGATAGCGTTATATTTATATCTATGTATCTGAGTGTTTCTAATTCCCTAGTGAGGACTTATCTACATTTGGGTTTGTATAAGATTAATAGTTTGAATTTGAATATTTACATCTTATTGAACTGCTTTTAAATTATCGCATTATTATATTTTTAGTCATGGTGTAGATCTTGGCTTTTGATTTAATGTTCAAAGTCTTCCGCTGTGAACTAACCTTTGGGCTGGGTAATTAGGTCATCTTCGAGAATATGGTCGCCTAACTCGGCATTCTGTTAGGCCACCTCTAGGTCATGACAAAAATTTTTTGTATGAGAGCTACGATCACACTAATAGTGATTACTTAAGGATTGATAGTGTGGTAAGTTGGAACGTTGCCTTTGTGCACAAAAAGATTTCTGACATTCGGTGAATTCCTTTTCAAAAGTCAGAATGCCCACCAAGGTGAAATCACCGTAACCAACAGCGGAGGGAAGTTATGATCCAGTCGCAGCTATGATGGAGGTGTTGCGCAATATGTCTACCAATAACCCACCCCAGAACCCTAGTACGTCTCAGATGACGTATTTTTCAGACATTGTTAGAATAAATCCGCCTATGTGTTGCAAGTAGTGTGAACCTAATGGAAGCAGTGGATTGGGTTCAAGAGATGAAGCGACACTAGGAGTCACTTCAAGTATCGGAAGAATTCCAAGTTTGTATTGTTGGCCATTACCTAAGAAAGTTGACACAAAGTTGGTGGATTGCAGTGAAGGTTAATATTGATGTGCAACCAATGGAGTGGAAAGACTTCACAAACTTATTCAAAGGATAATACTATAACCAAAGCCACCATAACTCGATGACCAGAGGATTTAATGAGTTGACCCAGGGAATGATGACTGTGATGGAGTAATATGTTCGGTTTTATGATATTTTGCCGTACTGCAGAGAGATTACCGAGTAGGGTCAGATTGTGAAGTTCCAACATGGTTTAAGGCCGAAGTTAGAACAAGTTGTATCTTTCAACGAGTATGACTCTTTTCTGGAAGTATTTGGAGCTGCCCAGAGAACGAATAGGGTATTTAATGCCAATTATTGGAGTTTCCAGGAGAAGTTTGTAAAGAAAGACGAGAGAAAGATAATAAAGAAGAATCAGGGAAAGTTGTAGGGACAACCCTAAGTTTTAGTTGTGGATCTTTTTATAGTGGTCGTTTCAGTCCTTACACCTGTCATACTTGTAGGCAGCCTGGGCACATAAGGTGGGATTGCACACGGAATCAGCACCAACAACAGCCACATCATTCATTCTCATCTCCCTAGGGAAGTGCTGCTCGGGCTACTCTTAGAGACAGACGTGGTTCAAGTAGGCAGTCTTTTCAGCAGTATCCGGGACAAGAGGTTTTTACTCCCCGATAGCCTTCTAGGTCTCGACTGTCTGTTTACACTCCTTACCAGCATACTGGTCTAGACTTTCAAGGGCCGATTGGATTTCAGCAGAACTACGAGTCTAGGCCCTACCTGCAATAGACGTCTGGTGAGCAATCTTTTAAGAGCAGTGGTTCAAGACCGAGTTCAACCAAGGGTGGCCGAGGAAAGGGTCACCTGTGCAAGGAAAAGTTCTCAAGACAAGCTTATGTAGTTGGAGATTCTGAGTACTTTTATGAACAAGAGGATCAGGGCGTTGTTGATGATACTATTCTCATTTCTTATTCTTTTGCACGGGTGTTGTTCAATACTGGGTCGACACACTCATTTACTTCCTTTATTTTTGCATATGTTTTGAGGCTACTCATGGAGGAGATGGAATCTCCATCGGTAGCACTCCCTTAGGTGTCCTGAGGTGGAGTGTCTTTTGTGTGCAAGTCAGTAGGTGTAGTTATTGACGATTGCAAGTTCTCGACAAACTTAGTGGTCTTATCGATGAGTCAATTCGATGCGATTCTTGGTATGGATTGGTTGAGGAATTATAGAGCAACTGTGGAGTGTCACCTGAAGAGGGTCATAGTTTTCTCAAAGAATAGACAACTTGTTGTCTATCGTTGTGGTTCTAGTGCGATGAAGACGAACCTATTTTGAACGCTTTTTTGGGTGGCCGTAGTGGATTAAAGCAATACAGAAATCTCTGATCTATTGACGTTGATGGCGAGACTAATGGCCAACACATGGATATCTAAGTTGTGAGAGAGTTTCTAGATGTGTTTACTGATGATTTCCCACAGATGCCTCCAGATCGAGAGATAGAGTTCCGTATTTATTTAATTGCCGATGCTACTCCAATTTCAATTCCTTCCTATAAGATGGTGCCTGCAGAGTTGTCTTGGTTGAGGAAATAGTTGGATGAGTTGATTGAGCGAGAATTCATCCGTAAGAGAACAATGCTTTAGGGTGCTCCACTGTTGTTTGCAAAGAAGGCTGATGGTTCTTTACGGTTGTGCATTGATTACCGAAGGTTGAACTAGGTCACCGTGAAAAATAAGTATCCTTTTCCTATTATTGATGAAATGTTTGACGAGCTTGGTGGGTCCCAGTACTTCTTTAAAATCAACTTAAGATCTGGGTATCATCAGATGAAGGTTCAGGATGAAGATACTTCAAAAACAACATTTCAGTCGAGATATAGGCATTTTGAGTTTCTAATCTTACCTTTCGGTTTGAACAATGCCCCAACTGCTTTTATGGACATTATGAATCGAGTTTTTAGACTGTTTTTGCATGGGTTCGTCGTAGTTTCATTGATGATATCTTAGTATACTCAAAGTCTCGAAGTCATCATAAAGTGCATCTTTGGATTACGTTGCAGACTTTGAGTGATGACTAGTTTTTTACAAATAGGAGAAAGTGTGATTTCTAGATGTCAGAAGTCAAGTTTCTAAGACACGTGGTTTGTCGTGCAAGGATTTCAATTGATCTTGCAAAGATCAAGGAAGTTGTGCGTTGGCAGCCTCTAAAGAACGTGTTAGAGATTCGCATTTTCCCTTGTTTGGTAAGCTATTATCGTTGCTTTGTGAAGGATTTTTGCTAGATCGCTTCGGTAATGACCAAAATGACTAGGAAGGGTGTGAAGTTTGAATGAGGTGATCATTGTCAGAATGCATTCGAGGAGTGGAAGCTAAGGTTGACAAGTGCTCCGATTTTGACAGTGTTGAGCAGTGAGCAACCTTATGTGGGTTATACTAATGCTTAGGGGTTAGTCTTGGTTGTGTTTACATGCAGCAGGATAAGGTAGTTGCTTATACATCCTAATAGTTGAAGTTCCATGAGCAAAATTATCCAATACATGATTTGGAGTTTGCAGCCATAATTTTTGCTCTTAAGATTGAGAGCTATTTGTATGGCGCGAGTTTTAAGTGCTCTTAAGATTTGGAGTTTGAAGTATCTCTTCACTCAGAGGGATTTGAATCTGAGACAGCGTAGATAGGTAGAGTATATGGAGGATTATGATTTCAGCTTGGAGTATCATCTGGGTAAGACTAATGTTGTGGCCGATGACTTGTGCCGAAATCCTCAAAAATCTCTTACATGTCTAGTTCTCGATGAGTGAAAGCATTACGTCGCTATTTGAGATTTTGATCTGCAGTACTATGAATCTAGTAGGATAACTTGTGCTTACAATATTGTCGCTACTTTGAGTTTGCTTCAGTGGGCTAAGCATATGCAGCAGCAAGATGATGAGTTAACAGAGAAAATTAATCAGCTATAAAGTGGTGAACATCTTGATGATTATGTAACACCCGACATTTCGGCCAGGTGATTTTCTGACCATTTTCATTGTCACCCTCTTATTTAACCTTTATGATTTAAAATTTAATGTTAAGATAAATTATTACAAGTTAAGTAAAAATAGGTTGGGTGGCAGTTTTGTAAATTAAAATCGATGGATTTAGTATAAATAGGAATTGGAAACCTTAAATCTCATTTATTGCCACTGTAGCCGACATTCCCTCTCGGCGATTTCTTCTCTCCCAAGTTCTTGCTCTCGGCTACCAGAACTTTCCTCTGCCGACGACCGGTTTCGAGCCTGCTTTTCTCTGCAAATCCACACCCGAGGTATGAAATGGACAATGTAGTCACTCATTAGTAAATAGAGCTCTGTTCTCAGCTCGGCACTGAGTTCGGATTTTTAGCAGTGGCCGAGCTGTTTGTGATTTTCTTAATCTGAGAGTAGAAATGTCATCCCGAATCGATTCTGAGCATTTTAAGTAACCAACTCGGATTTAATCAATGGTAAAACCTGTCCACCTAGTTTCGGATTTCAGGCTGCAGTGTGTCAAACAGAGGAATCGGAATGACTTTAGCTATTAGATCCTAGGATGGTTTATGATTAGGACTATTAGGACTTTGTTTTAACTACTGTAATGTACATGTTTTAGGTTAAGGAGTTTAAAGGAAAGAAGCTCAGATTGCTAAGGAATCCAGGTAAGTGAATGTGTTAAGATTTCCGGCCACTAGGGCCCTACACCGCAAGGGTATTAGGAAATCACTGAAATGTTAACTTGTTGACTATGATTTGTTATTTCCACGACATGAAGAAGTTGTGTAAGTAAATGTAAAGTTACAGGATGTTCTACTTGTCCTTATGGTATGACTTTTCTCTGTGAACCTCATGTCTATGCATTATGCCCACGTTTATGATTAAGTAGAGAACATGAAAAGTAAATGTAACCATGATTAAGTGCAGAACGGGGAAAAGACTATGCTATGTATGACTCGCGAATTCTCCCACTGGTGGAGGCCGAGTAATGATATGTATGACTCGCGAAATCTCCCACTGGTGGAGGCCGAGTAATGATATGTATGGCTCGCGAATTTTCCCACTGGGGAGGCCGAGTGATGTATCATGGTTGCCGCGATAGGCAAATGATTATGTATGACTGCCGCGATAGGCAAATGACTATGTACCCCTGTCTTCCTCCCTCGTTCCCTGCCTTAATACATGTTATGTAAAAGATAAAGATGAACACGAATGATGAATGGTTTATGAACTTATGTCTCTTTAAATTGTGTACTCATGTATATCTGACAGCATGCATTCCTTACTAAGCTTTAGGCTTATAGTTAAACCTTATGGTGTAGGTGAAGAAGGTTCAGGTGAGGATGTTATGTTCAAAGAGGATGCTTAAGGCTGGTTGCTGGAGGATGTTCAAGGTGACAGTGTGGGACTGGAGAGGCGACTTATGACCCCTGGTTAAGACTCTTATGTTACAGTATGTTAAAGGACATGGTAGCTTAAGTAGGATGAGATTATTTTAAAACGTTGAGCTTTGAAACTGTCTAGTGGAATCATTGAGTCAGGGAATGATTATATAGATTTATAAATGATCTGTTGCTTAAGTCTTCCGCTATATGCATTTTGAATGAGTTGTGTATTCTTTCTGTTGGGAGGAGTCATTTGATGATTTAGTGTTCTCTACCGTAAGACGGAAGCCGGATGAGGCAATCTTCCGGCTGACGTCATCGGCAGATGCGAGAGTTAATTGTTTGTTGGTTTAGTCCTTCCGCTGACGTCATCGGCAGATGCCAAAGGGTAGTTGTTTGTTGGTTTAGGTCTTCCGGCTGACGTCATCGGCAGATGCCGAAGGGTAGTTGTTTGTTGGTTTAGTCTTCCGGCTGACGTCATCGCAGATGCCAAAGGATAGTTGTATGATGGTTTAGTCTTCCGGATGACGTCACCGGAAGATGTAAAATATGTTTTGTCGTTTAGCGACCGGAAGATGTAAAATGTGTTTTGTCGACTAGCGACCGGATGATGTTTTAATTTAGCACGCGAGACCCACGTGCCCACCGGAAGATGTCTCCTTTAGGCGATGTTAAGCGAGTCACGCGTAATGCACGTGATGACCGGACGACTAAATTTCTGAGGGTTGTTAACGCATGCAACCCATGCAAACCCGAGTGGTATTAAGTTAAGAGAATTGAGGGCACCTCCTCTTTTCCCGAAATTGTCAAGAAGCCAATGACCGGGTCTAGTCGCTCGACTCTGTGAAGGTTGAGCCGACGAGGCGTGGGAAGTCGGGCACGAGAGGGTTCGTCTTCCTTAATGGTTCTTCTGCGTTTCTATTACCAGTTTTTTTTAAATAAAAAGGGTATATGTAAAATGTGAAAGTCTGTTGAGAGATAGTAAGTGAATGTAGTAATAGTAAAAGTCAAGCAAACGATTATTGAAAGAATATGAACACGTGACGGCTCCTGGCCGGGGTCGTTACAATTGTGGTATCAGAGCAAAACCAGGTTCTAAAACCGATTCTGCAGACTGCCTCCCAGCACTGACTGTCACTTGAACACACCTCAGCAACTGTAAGTGTTTATGATTTCATGTATGTCATTAAGTTAAGTTATGCCTGTAATGATTTGTCTAGGAATCCCAAGATGGTTAGAGGTCAACAGAGAGAGGCCAATGAGGATAGCAATGCTATTGCTCAGTTGACTGAGTTGGTCATGCGCCAATCTCACCAGATAGAACGACTGATGACAGCTAGGGAAGAACAAGGCAACTCCAGTACTAACGCAACTCATGATCATGGGGGTGAGCGCTTCCACCGGCTTCGACCCCCGGTGTTTAATGGGTATGTTTCAGATCCTATCCATGCTGAGGAGTGGATCCGAAAGATTGAAGATATGTTTAAGTATGCAAAGGTTGACGAAGGGGATAAGGTCACCTATGCTGTCTTTCATTTGGAGTTAAGTACAAGGCATTGGTGGGACTCGATCCAGAGCACCACTAATGCCGAAGCTATGACCTGGGGGATGTTCAAGACTGCCTTCTTTGACAAGTACTTCAATAGGACTGTTCGGGCCAACAGAAGAAGGAGTTTATGAATCTACGACAAACTGGCTCTGTGACGGATTATATATGTGAATTTGATACTTTATCACGGTTTGCTCCCCGTATGATTGAGGATGAGGAAGATAAGATTTACCAGTTTGTTCAAGGACTGAAGCCAAGTCTGTACATGAAAGTGAAGACTGCCGGGATACATAACGTACCTTATGGTGAAGTGACGCTAAGGCCTTGGAGCTAGAAGAGGCAGAAATGACAGCTTATGCACAGCGCGAACAGCCAAAGAAAACTCATGAAGGACGCTCAGCCGCCACCACGTCAGAACAAAGGTTGGCAGCCACGACAGAACAGGGGAACCACAGCAACAACAGCATGGAATGAAGAGGCCCCTCGACCAGAATGATGACCAGTGAAAATGAAAGAGACCTCTGGCGCCTCTATGCCCTACATGTCAGAGGAACCACCCTGGTGAGTGCAAGCTGCTTCTGGCCGGTTGTTTCAGGTGTGATAAGACCGGACACATGGTCAGAGATTGCCCCATGCCGCCAGACCCGAACCGTGCAAGGGTTTGTACCCAGAGTGTATGCGTTGATGGAAGATGAGGGAGCTGTTCAGCATACAGTCATATCAGGTACCATCATGATCTGCGGTTTTGCTGCTTATACACTTATTGATACAGGGGCCACCACAATCGTATATCAACCTTGTTGTATGTATGACTAATGTAGTTTCTTGGTATGTTACTTAGATTAACAGAGCGAATGTTGGGCCTGCATGTCGCTGATATGAATCAAAGGCTCTTCCTTCTTGGAAATCCTCAAAAACTGAAAAAGAGCAAGGAGAACCTGCCGCCGGGGAGCATCATGCCATTATTCAATTCCTAATAAATGCGGAGGATATTCGATCAATCC